>OZ007595.1:95715068-96195068 GCA_963931845.1 Maratus michaelseni
AAAATTCGAATAGTAATTTTCTTTTATTTGACTCACGGAATGGTCTATCATGTTATAAACCAAAAATAACTATTCAAACTTTTATTAAATTAATTTTTTCTCTACTTACCTTATACACTGCATATGTTTTGCTAATTACGTTTTCTGGTAATTAATTATAAAAAATAAATTTATTTTCATTTTAAAAAGAATTATCATAAAACGTAGAATTACGCATCAATTTATAGCCTACATAAAAAAGAACACCCAAATTTAGAACTGAATAAATCATCAACTATAATAAATATAACGGTGAAGTCAATGACATATCTAAATTAAAATATCACATAGACATTTGAAGTACAGTAATTAAAAAAATGATTCAAATTTTGGTCATTACGTAGAGCTAGGCTGTTTTACGTGCAAAAGTGCACAAATTAAATTCAAAATGATATTTTTATTCTTGTGACTTAAGTAATGGGATCAAACGTCTCCAAGTTGTATAGCGCACACAATTTTTGATATATATATATATATATATATATATATATATATATATATATATATATATATAAAATTTTTTAAAGTTGATAAATTCGTGGAATTTTAAAAAAAGGACAAAGCTTAAAAATTATAATTTTTACATCTGTGAAAGCTTTAAATTTGAGTCCAGTTATTGTATTTGGTATCGTTTTAGTAGTTAAATAGTTTGAAGAGTACATAGAAAAGAAGGTTGGCGGCTTTCTATCCAGTTTTATACACTGTATTACTTAAAATTAAAAGACTTGATAGCTAACAACATTAATTTATTAAGCAATGACTTCACAGTACCACGTTACACACATTAAGATATAAAATATTAAGTCAAGTTTTTATAATAGGAGCTCTTAGTCAGGACAGCTTCGGGTCCATAAAAAGATGAAATTTCCTTGCCAAGTATCCTCTCTCTATCTACTCCTAAAAGTGACTTCCTCTTTGGCTGACTGCACTGGGGAAGCTTTAATTGACATCTCTGTGGAAAACCTCTTCCGTTCACATATATGGAGCGAAGGAATCTCGAGTGTTTTCAAGATGGAAAATCTGGTCTTAAGTGTTGAAAATTCATAGCGTAATATCTGTTCTTATACTATCTGATCAAATAAGCGGCAGAGAGTTATAGATCCTTGAAACTATTTTATAAGCGAGCATCTGGTAACTTGCTTTCATTATTACGTTGAAAGAGAGATTAAATAAGAGCCATTATATAGCTCTTATTATCATCCAATTAGTACTAATTAGTGAGTAATTTACACACAACTTTTCACAACGCTAGTTTTAGCATTCTTACAGACTGAAACAACACAGTGTCTTTAATTGGGGAAAACTGGAATAATTTCTAAAACTACTGCATATAAAATGCATGAGTTATTTTATAAACATGTCATAATTTCAGCTTTATATTTATTGTAGTTAAAGAATTTTTTAACTATATATTTCAACTGGGTTTTTCTAAAGCACCTTGGACCTATAGAACAACAGTCTCTCTGCAACTAAGCGTTTTTCTGGTTCTTGTTGTATCGTTATAGACAGATCTCACTGTATTTAAATTGATTTTGTAAAATGTTTGCATTAACAATGCATTTACAAAATCTATATACATGCGTTAAGACGAAAACAATCTGTTGACGCATTGCGCAACTGATGTCCAGAAATTATCATTTTGATAACTTTATATAGAAATTATTTGTTATTATCTATTTATAACTTGAAAGTTTAATCCATGAAATAAATATTCATAAACGTATATTGACAACTGTATAGCATTTCACTGCAGGCCAGGATGTTAACTTTGTTTTGAATTCGAATAGAATCAAACGGGACGACAAATTTTGAAATATTATTTGATTCTTGAAGCAGTGAAGATAACATTGATTTGGAATACTTTAACAAAACTCTTCCATCTATTTTCTGAAATTGTTATTCATTAGAATAATTATACTGCAGAAAACATCCGATTAGTCCTTAGTAGCAACCAACTTTGATTATATTGTGGCCTAGTATTGCACCAATATTGTATTAACTCGAAATACGGTGTCCCAAAAATCCTTGACACATTTTAAAATTCAATAAAAAATTAAGCAATTAGCATACGAGAGTGTGGTTTGAACGAAAATGCTTCTTACGATCGAAAATGTTCTTTAAAAAAATTAAAAATTTAGTTCCACAAATTTCTCATAGATGGCGTTACTTCTACAAAGCTACCGAAGAGGTAGAATGCCTTTATACATAACTGTGGCGAAAGACGCACAGTGCGTATGCACAGTTTATGTCCAAACTATGGCAATCCACTTAACAATACTCGCCTTCGTGAGTTCGATTAGATAAGTGATACAAATCAACAAACATTAGTTTGATGATAATAGAAAGTTCGGCAAGTTGCTCGGCGATTAATTTTTTTCCCAAAATCGTATCGACCATTCGAATTTTTCTGTCCGTATGTCGCAATTATCTTACAGAAGCATCCTATAACTCTTGCCGAGTTTCCTATTGTCCCCAAACTAATATTTGTTGACTTGTTTTACTCGTTAATGAAGGTGAGTTACTCGAATTAATGAAGGCGAGTATTTTTAAGTACTGGAATGTGGATTGCTATAGTTTGGACAAAAACTGTGCTTACGCATTGTGCGTCTTTCACTACTGTTATGTATAAAGCCATTCTACCTCTCCGGTAGCTTTGCAGAAGTGACGCCATCTATGAAAAAATTTTAACTAACTTTTTAATTTTTTTAAAGAAAATTTTCGATCATAGGAAGCATTTTCGTCCAAACCGCACTCTTGTCACCAATTGCTTAATTTTTATTGAATTTTAAAATGTGTCAAGATTTTTGGGACACCCTACTTCCAATGGATACAAAATACAAGTATTCGAGAAATAGTTATTGACATTACTGGTAACAAAATGGTGAAATATTTCTCGTCAATACTAGTGCAATAATGTTAAACTATAATCATCTTAATATTGCAAATATTTTTAACATTGGCCACGGTATAAGCAAAATACTTATGTCCAAGACATTTCTAATCAAAAGAACATTGACCCAATATTGTTAAGCTACAACGGCATTACTCAATGTTGCCAATTGGGCGGATTTGTATTATTTTTTTTTTCAGATGGCTTGATTGCTACCGCATTTTCGAAATCAAGTGAAATATACATAATTTGAACCAGTACTTTATTTTAAAGAAATACGTCTTGTTTCTATGTGTTTATTTATTAGCATTTTTAGCTAATAAAATTTCTGATTTTATTTGAATGAAAAAAAAAGAACGTTTTTAGAAATTTTGTTTTCATTTCAATTTGTTTGAAACTAGTTGCTTTAACAATGCATTTAGAAAATCTATAGATAAACGAAAAGCAATCTAATTAAGTCGCACAATTGAAGGTTTAGAAATTATCATTCTGAAAACTTTATATTGAAATTATCTGTCCTCATCTATTTATTATTAGAAGTGAAATGCTTGAAATAAACATTCATAAACGTAAATTGACAATTGTGTGACATTTCATTGCAAGCAGGATGTTAAATTTGTTATGAACACGATAGAATCAAACAGGATCAGAAAATGTCAAATGTTATTTGATTCTAGAAATAGAGAAAGTAACACAAAGTTATTTTGAAAATTATCAAAATACTACCATTTGTATATTTTTTAAGAATGTCATTTATTAAAATAGTTATAATGCATAAAACATTTATTTCTTATATTTCAAAATTAAAGTTTGAATATTAATCTAATTAATTTTCCTGGACCATTCTTTACTAAATTAAAGCAAATAGGTTCTGTAAAATTTTAAAACTGAATGAAATTTTGATATTCGAATGTTGCAATTTACAAATTGAAGCTTTACAACATTATTAAAATTTTTGTCAAATGAAAAGAACACATTTTAATGATTGATCTAGAAAATTTATTAACTTAGCTTAAGTGATATTTTCTGACTTTTCTGGTTTTAAATTTTATCGAAGTCATTAGTTTATATTATATAAATCCCCTGTAACCCCCGTATCCATCTGACTTCATTCGGTGTACAAGAAAAATTTTATTGGGTTATTCGGAAAGTTGTTTGGGAAAGTTGGTTCGTACCGGAAAATTTTATCATTTAATTATTAGACATTAATTTCGACATCCAATGTCTAATAATTGACGGGCAGAATTTTCCGGTACAAATTGGTTTTCCCAAACGGTAGGAACTTTACGAACAGCCCAATAATTTTGAGTTAATTAAAAAAAAATCTAATAAAATTCAAACATCGATCGACATATAGTCACCATTCGCTAGCACCCTTTGCAAATGTTCAGGCAGTTTATGGATTCCGTCACGAAAAACATGTGGGTAGAAGTTGAGACTCTAACTCTAGATATTTCGTGGTATTCGATGTGCGTCGGTGTCAGAAATCAAACGCATGTCATTTAACTTCATCATCATCTATCATCAGTTCCATATCAGCTAAGGTTTTTTTTTTTTGTGTGTGTGTGTGTGTGTGTTTATGTGGGGGAGGGGATACACGAAACGAAGCCGTTGAAATTTCAAAGGTAGGACACTTTTCCCGAGTTCAGAGAACGCATGCAGTTGCGGCAATCCGAGTATTTAGAAAAGTCGACCCCCGCACCGAACGCCAAGGTGGGGCCTCCGTGGCCGAGAGGTTAAGGCAGCATTCCGCTAATCGCTTGAGTGCGTAGGAATCAGGTCGGCGGGTTCGACTCCCGCCAGCTCCATTGCACACACTTTGTGGAGCTCCCGGATGTAACTCTCTGTTGTTGTAAATTTCCTTGTGGCTATCTCGTACCTGTATATTGACGATGACTTATAAGCGGGAACTTGTTGTCAAGCACACAAGTCAGATGTATGTTCTCAATAAACAAACAAACAAACGCCAAGGTAAGAGCGGCGAAGGTCTTGGGCTGGAACATCTTGATGACGTTATCGAATCAGAGTCAGTCTCAGATGCCGCAGGTGCATTCGAATTCGTTCTTCAGAAGGGAATTCCTTGTTTCCACCAGTGCAGCGAGACAGCGATTGGAGCGGAGACGCGTGGAGCAGCGACATTGTGCGACACCTCTTCCTGTTGATTACTGCCTCGACACTGGGTATCTTGTGTGTTATATCGTTGGACTCAACTCTTCTCCGCAGACACGATAGAATAGTTGTTTGCTTCTTGGGATGTATTCCCGAAGTGCTACGCACGGGAGTTGTCTGACGCGTCGGTCGGCCGCTCGTTACGGGCCCTCTCGGTTCGGGCTGATCATCCCCCAGGGCCTGAGACTTCTGTTCTTTCTGCTCAGTTGATGCAGCGACTCCTCCACGTGCTGCTGAGTTATTTGATTCATTCGCGTATGGGTTTTCTTGATGGATTTTTGCATTTTGGTCTCGGCATGGTGACAGGTTACAACTTCTTGACGCTGCATCTTCCAAGATTCTGAAGCAATTAAGTTGTATCAAGTACTCCAATATTGAAAATTTATCGGGCTACACGATGGTATAATTGATTTTATGTGCCACTATCGAGCGTTGAGAACTAACTAAGCTTTGGGCGTTGCCGCGGAAAGTGTTTTCGTCCCATGAGTTTTGGGGCACAGACCCGCTCCCTCCTCTCCGCCTAGCGACCGACCGAGAAAGACGTTTCATCGAATTTAACGTAAAAAAAAGTTTGTATTTACGATGCTATAAATTTATAGATAACTTTTCATACCCCCATCTTCAGTCTGAAATTGTTGCTATGTTAAGCTGTTTTGTAATGTGAGAAAAATCCTTTGCATGTTGCAGTGTCTGGTAAGTAAACTGGATTTGGTAAAATTTTCAATTGCAGATAATCTATGATGTTTTGGTAGGCCACGGAGCTTCCGTATGACCTAGCGTTGTCTCGTTCTAATATCACTGGTGTCGACGCTCGTGTCTAGTATAAGGTCTCTTTTCTTGGATCTTTTTCGGCCAGGCGATTTAATTGAAGAACGTAACGTTAGCTGATAACAGTTTCTTCTCGTAAGCTCCGCAATACAGCACTCCATTCACCCCATCAAATACAGAACATTTGTTTTTTTTAATTATACTAGGGGGCTCTGCGCCTTACGAGCTACGCTCCTCGCCGACCCCCGTTCCGACACCACGGACTCTAAAATAACGCTGTTTTCGTGATTGATTAAATAAGATCAATTAAACATAGGAAAATAAACTTGTATAAAATGGCTACAATACCGCTGCCTCCCGGAATTTTATAACGACGCTATAAGAAAAAAAAAATATTTCTAAATGTTTTAAATATGACTCAATTTTCACTAAAGTTTTGTTTCTGTTTTTAATATTCACGTGAAAATACATTTTTAATGGTTAAAAGACATATTGAAATATGAATTAAAGCTCTCATGTAAATACATTTTTAATTTGAAACTACTTGGAAATATTATTATTTGAGCATTTAAACTGTGGCATAATTTTTCTCATTTACTGCTTTTAACGCGTAATAATTTAATTATTATTTTAAAGTTTTCGTTTTCTTTTTAATATTCACGTGTAAGTACATTTTTATGACGTACTATTTCCCCATTTACTGCTTTTAACACATATCCATTTAATTATTATGTTAAATAAAATTTTATTTCTATTTTTGATAGTCACGTGGAAATGCATTTTTTATTTGAAAGGGGATATTATTACTTGCGCTGTTTTACGAATTGGCAACGATATAAAAAATGTCTTTTTGAAATAGGAAACAAATCTCAATTAAAATAATTACATATTGAGTAAAAAATTAAAACAAAAAACCCTCAAAAGAATAATTAAATTAAAAAAATAATTGCACACTGCCCACCGCAAGATTGTCAAGCATGTCCATGCAAGAGATGGTTAATTTCCTATGCATGTTTTGTTCCTATAAAACTCTTTTAACGGAGCTATTTTGACCGAGATCAGCATTAAATGTCTGTTAAAATAATTCTTCGATTTATAGACTGACTGCTTCAGAGTGTTTATCGAGCAATTATCTATAAAACTATCAATTTTCATGTTTTTATATATAAATATAAATAAATATCAATTTGAGTAAAAATTAAAAAAAAAAACCTCAAAAGAGTAATCAAATTAAAAAAAATAATTACACACTGCACAACGAAAGTAACTATTTTCTTTGTTTTATAAAAGAGTAAAAATAAATAAATAAAATCGTATATTAGGTTTTCAGTGATTATTTTTCTTTTGCTCAGATTATATGACGCTATGTGACGTCTGATTTCTCTCTTCTATGTTATGCAATGATGCAATCCAGTTAATTACTTATTGAATTTTACGAACGAACCCTACTAAAATGAAAAGACCAACAAACGAATAATCTTTTGCGGTATGCAATAGTTTTCTTAAAATTAGCCTAGAAAGACACAAAAAATTCATTTGACAGCATTATTTACCCTTTTTTTAGTATAGAGAAATAGAAAGAATCAGAAATTTCAAAATTAATAGCCTGTGCACGTAATCTGCACGATCAGCTGTGTTTACTAATACAAGAATTAGTAATCCACTCGTAACTCTCTTTCAGATAACGCCGTCTATTAAAAACATGTATAACTTTTTTTGTACTCCTAATAGTGTATGTAGCAAGTTGAAAAAATACAAATAATATTGTTGTTTGATTAACGTATTTAATGCCGGTGTTAAACAAGAGCTACAGAGGTTGCCTCACCCAATTTATGTTATACAGAGTTGCCAAGATAAAAGAGACCCGGTATACAGAAGTACAAATACTTACTAATTTTTATTTAAAAGTAGTAAATACAGAATATTATGAATAACAAACAACACCTCCTGTGAATTATTGAATGTTCAGTAAGTTGTTATTCATAATATTTTGTATTTACTACTTTAAAATAAAAATTAGTAAGTATTTGTACTTATGTATACCGGCCATCTTTTATTTTGGCCACTGGGTAATAAACTTTTGCAATAATGTTTATTGGCGGCTGGATAGAAAATGTAGAATTTCCGTTATTAATAAACTACATTAATTTTGAATACATCATAATTAGGGAGTCTTAAACATAAAATGGTTACTTAAAATCTGAATAAATTAAGATTTAGCATTAGAATAAATCTTCAGAACTCAAGGGTGATTGCATACGCCAAATTCCCAGAAAATGGCGCTCAGCAGGTGTAAATAACTTGAACTTGAAAAGGACAAAAATTAATTTTTTTATTAAACACACATTGCAAAGAAATACACAATGGTGGCTTCAACAAACGAATAACAGCTGTATAAAATGGTAAACTTGGTTAGTGGTAGACTTGAATAATATATTACTTTTTTTAAAGAATTCCTTTAATTTCGATATCAAATGTGAAAATGCATTTTACAGACTATTTTATTACGCACGGAGATACTTAACCCTTTACACCCCTTGGATCGACAACACTTGTTGCTACCGCTAAATTAAAATTAAAATTTGGTTACCACTAATTTTAAAAAAAATAATCTTCGTAGTATATTTCTACAACAATTGTAATATGTGTCTACCCCGAAGGTTATAATATAGAAATAGTGATAACAAATTGGTGATCGTTACTTCGAAGCACTAATTTTCAAAGAGTGGTAAGGATTAATATAACTTATCAAATATTTAATTTTTTGCTGATATTTAGACTCATATTGCAGTAGGTTACTATCAAAAATTATTTTGATTATACCATATGATATATATTTTAAATTCCATATGATATATATTTTAAATTCCATGTGATATATATTTTAAATTCCATATGATATATATTTGAAATTTCAGAGAAAGTATTTTAAAACTATGTGATGGAATGTGTGTAATAGAAAATGTTTTTAATACAGAACCCAAAATACCTCGAAATTAATCTGTCTTCGTTTTGTTTACTTTATAAATTAGAATAAAGTGTTATCAACCACATAAGTTAATATTTTCTTTTGTATGGTATATTTTTTTGTTGTTGCTCTAAGAAAGACCGACGGTAGCTAATCGATTAACCACTACAGTAGCTAGAGCTTTTTTCTCTTATTTAAGATTGTATACAATTCTCAAAGTAAACCAGACTGAACAAAGAATAAAAGTTTAATTGATGGGGAAATCTCCCATTTAGACTTTCTTTTCAAGAAATTTCCAAAACTGCAAGAAAAGTATTTAAGATTTAATTGAGAAAGTAACTAGATAAATTCTTTCGTTACGATTATTTACGACTTAAAGTGATTAGTGGCTTATTTAAATTCTTGTTTAATTTTTAAGATATTGATCTACCATTAATTACAATATACAGAATGTTTAAAATTATTTAAACATAATACTTCAAAAAACAATATTTGTACAGGTAAGTATATGGTCCTCACTTTTGAGTACCACTATTTTCGAATAATAATCTTTGCCTTATTTAATCGCAGAAAATTATTGCAAATCCTGTGATTAAATAAGGCAAATATTACTACATAGAAATGGTACTCAAAAGTAAGGACAATATGTTCCCTGTTGTTGTAGAAAAATAGATCCGCGAATCATTTATTCTATCAAAAACTCTGGGTTTATCTTTTTTAGGTGAACCTGTATTCTTGTTCGTAATTTTAGCAAAATTGAAGATATTTTAACGAAATTTGTCAAATGTAATGATATCATGAGAAGTTGTAGAGGTGACCGCCATACACGTCCAAACAGCGTTGAATTAGACACTCTTTTCTGACCGGACCCGGGTTTGTTTTCCTAATTTAAACAATAATAAAGATATTTCAACGAAATTTGCAAAGATATAGATTTTTGTGTATGAAATCTAATGCTATCACGACAAATGGTGGAGGTGACCACCATACATGGCCAAACAGCGCTGAACCAGACTCTCGATATATCGGAATGTAGTTGACAGGAATTAGAGTGTGATTGATAGAATTACTGTGTATTTCTAACATTTTTTGTGATGGTATGGCAGTTTCATACAAAGAAAATTAAATGTGTGGAAAATTTCGTAAAATATATTCACTTTTGTTCAAGTTTTGAACGAAAATCCGACTTCGAATTGGAATGAGACACCTTTGGCTGTAGTGGCGGCAGGTGTTCCCTTTTAGAATTACCAGTATTTCTTAAGAAAAAATTTATTCTTAGATTTTTCGTGCAACTTTTGCAATAACTGGTCCCGAAGGTTCTTTTTGCAAATGTTGTATAAAAACCTACCGTGAAACTTTTTCTTAGAACATACTGGTGTTATAAAACCGAACAATTTGTGAGCCTTGTGGAGGGTATAGGGTGGTATATGCTGTATAATTTCTGGATTTTTAAAAGAAAATTCGTATAACCTCTGTTCCTGAAGTTAAGCTACGGCGTATTCTTTCTTCATATATAGCGTATACTCTATGGCTTGTTTACGACTTCAGCACTCATAAGTTCCGTGTTTTTCAAAGAATTAGTTGAGTTCGATATTGGTTTCCTACACTGTAAAAAATGACCAATGTTTCTTATTTTATGAAAATATACTACAACCACGAACGAAAATATAATATAATCTTCTGAGTTATCCGAAATTCCGAATGGCGTATATTGCATTGTCTTTTAAATCCCCAGAAACCAACACATTTCCAAAATTTAAGGAATTATTTATAAAAAAAACAAAGTAATCTTCGCTGCCCGTATTTTTCAGAAACGTTTCCGAAGGGTTTTTATAGTGTATTAATTAGTGTCCTCAGCCTGGAATACATGTTCTTTGAATCTCATCAATTCTCAAGTAAACGTTTTCAGCCGCTTAAGTTAATTTATACATGAAAGAGTAAAGAAATAATCTTAATTTTAATGCTATTGTTAACGCTGTTAATTTTGCATGTTTATCTGTTAAACATATTTTTTGAGCATGGAAATGTTTACTTGAGAATTGATAGCATTCGAAAAACAGGTATTCCAGGCTGAGGACACTAATTAATACACTGTAAAAACCCTTCGGAAACGTTTCTGAAAAATACGGGCAGCTAAAAATAATTTGTTTTTATAAATAATTCTTTAAATTTTGGAAATGTATTGGTTTCTGGGGATTGAAAAGACAATGGAATACGTTATTCGGAATTTCGGACAACTCAGAAGATTATATTATATTTTCGTTCGTGGTTGTAGTATATTTTCATAAAATAAGAAACATTGGTCATTTTTTACAGTGTACACTGTAATAAAAAATGTTTCTTAATCTAGGAAAATGTAATATAACTACAAACGAAAATGTACAATAATCCCTTCCGACTTACCCACGATGCCAAAAAAGGTTCTTCATCTTAAAAACCCCAGAAACTAATATAGTTTCGAAATTTAAAGAAGTATTTGGAAACACAAAGTTTCCTTTGCTGCCACTGATTTTCGGAAACGTATCCGAGTAGTTTTTATAATGCATTAATCGATTTTCTCAACCTGGAATTTATGTTTTTTGGATTCAATCAATTCTCAAGTAAGCATTTTAATGTTCAACCGACATGTTTTACAGACAAATATGATAAATTAACAGCATTAACATTAACATCAAAGTTAATATTATTTTGTTGTTCTTGTATGTATAAATTTAGTTACGCAGCTGAATATGCTTAATTAAGTATTGATAGCACTCGAAACATCGATATTCCGGTTTGACTAAACTGACTAATACAGAATAAAAACTACTTTTAAACACTTCCGTAAATTACAGGCAGCAAAAGAAACTTTGATTTTTATAAATTTTCTTTTATATCTCGAAAATATATTACTCTCTGGAGTTTCTAAAGATAAAGAACGCTTTTCGAAATCATGGTTATCTCGGAAGAGATTATTCTATATTTTTGTACGTGATATATTGTATTTTTGTCGATTAAAAAACATGTGTTTGTTTTTACAGTGTATATGTTACGGTCAATGTGATTAATCCGGTCCTTATTAATAATAACCGGTTATTATCAATAATGACCGCGGTTATTATTAATAATAACCGGCCTTTATGTCCGGTCATTATTAATAATAACCTGTTATTATTAATAATGACCGGATTAATCATATTGACCGTAATATATACAAAAAATATTTGTATTGCGTTCTACTACCTCTTGAAGATTGTTCCGTATCATACCCTATATAATACCTTATATATATATATATATATATATATATATATATATATATATATATATATATATATATATATATATATATATATATATATATATATATATTTATTTACTTCTTAAGATAATACTTTAAAGATATGTGATAAAAGATAATAGAAATAATAGTGAATGGTGAATCGAACTCATTTAATTTATCATGTTTTCGTTTTGTTTGCTTAATAAATTAAGCTAATATGTCCTCAATCACAAAACTTATTCTTTTCTTTGGTTTTGAGCTGTTTTTCTAAGAAAGCAAGATGGAAGATAATCAATTAACTATGACCGCAATTACAGCTTTTATTCAAAGTTGTATATATTTTTACAAAATAAACCATACTGAACGAAGAATAAAAGTTTCATTGTCGGGGAAAATCTCTCATTTAGAGTTTTATTTTTCAAAAAATTTCCAAATCTGTACAGAAAGTATTTAAATTTAATTGATAAAGTAACAACCTAAGAAAGTAATTGAGAAAGTAACAGAATAATAAAAAGTTTACTGTCAATTATTTGTGATTTAAAAATTGCCGGTGATTTATTATTGTTATTATTGTTATAATTTCTAAGATGCTGAGTTACCATTATTACAATATACAGTGAGTATGGTATTATCTTTGTATATTTGACATCCAATATAACCTAAAACTATTAAAACAGTGTATTTAAGAAATATTGGACTTTGTTTTTATAAGTGATAAAGTACTCTTAAACAGACAACTTTTATATAAGAAACTGTAGTCCCAATCTTTTTATTTAGTCAAGAATACAGGACCTCATTTCAATCCGAATCCGGATTTTTGTTCGTAACTTTTACAATAATACTGATATTTTAATGACCATTTTAACAGGCTTATCTTATTTTCTGTAAAGGGTGTTGATATCACAAAATGCTCTAGAAGTACATGATAATTCGACCAGTAGCATTTTATGTAATGTCAACTATATTGCTATCGTGCAGGACGAAAAATTTTCTAAAATTGCGATTTCTCTGATATTTTCGGGGCTAGAAACTTCAAATTTGGTGTGGTGGTTACATTTAAGATCTAAATACTCGCTATGAACTGTTCCAAAAAGTTCGAAACTTAAAAGAGAGAAATGAGCGGAAAACGTTAAAACGTTCTAAATTATGATTTATTTGGAACTGTTAGGGCTAGAAACTTGAAACTTGACGTGACTGTTACTTTTAAGACGCAAATACTCGCAACAGAACTATTTCTAAAAGATTCTAAATATAAAATGATTTATAAGCAAAAAACGTAAAAAAAAAGAGATTTCTGTGATATTACTGGGGTTAAAAACTAAAAATTTGGAATGGTAGTTATTTTTAAAGTGTAAATGCTGTCTAAGAACGGTTTCTAAAAATATCGAAATTTAAATGGTTGAAAAGAGTGAATGGAAAACGTTCTGAAAAAGTTCTAAAAATGATCTAAATTACTATTTACTTGGAAATGTTAGGCCTAAAAACTTGAAATGTATAATAAAACTAGATTTATTTTCTCCCCAAACAGTCGAAAGACCTTATGCAATTTAAATGCAACCCAACGGGTTGCCACGCAGCTAGTATATATATATATATATATATATATATATATATATATATATATATATATATATATATATATATATATATATATATACATATATATATATATATATATATATATATAAAGAAAAAAATATGTATGAAAGATAATAAAAAAGAGAGTTAATGGAAGTATCCGATACCTTTAATTTAATCTGTCTTATTTTTGTTAACTTTATATACTAAATTAAGGTGTCATAGACCACAGAAGTTATTCTTTTCTTTTGCGTTGTTTTGTTTTCTCAAGGAAATCTGACGGAAGCAAATAAATTAACCATTACTACAGCTAGAGCTTTTTTCTGTTATTCAAGAATGTAGACTTTTCCCAAAGTAAACATACTTCACAAAGAAAAATGTTTCATTGACTAGAAAATAATTTCTTTTTAAGAAATTTCTAAAACTTTACCAAACATATTTAAGACTTAATTAAGAAAGTAACTAGATAACATTTTTTTCTCTATTATTTACGATTTAAACTGCGGTGATTTAATATTTAAGTTGCTCTTACTGTGTAAGATGCTTATTTATTATTAACCCTTTACACTCCAGTTTATTTAAAAACATGCATTGCGTGTACCCCAAAACAGGTGAAAACCAAAAATTAGTAACCGATGAGAAAAAAATTGTTAGGTCCAATTTTTTCTATTGTTGTAAATTACGTTTTTTTTGTCTTGTGTACAATATTCTGAGACTAATATTAAAAAAAAAAATAATTGGGTTTTGATACCCATGTATGGTTTTTGAAATCTTTATAATATTCAACATTTTGTCTTGAAAAGTTCCCTTTATATACCACAAAATTGATGGTACATTCCTCTTTTGTAGGCATTTGAGGAGTAAGAAACGTGGGAATCACCTGCGCAGGTACGACTTCGGCAGTTAGAGGTGTTTAGTTGAATGAAAGTCGAAGTAAAAAAAAAAGATGCTTCTGCACCAACCTCATCAACAAATTAAAAAAAAACGATACTTTTTTGTTTAAAAATAACTAAAAATTGCGATTTTTTTAATTTAAAATGTATAAAATTAACATTTATTAAAAATACGTAACAAGGTATATTGAAACAAGTTTGGGCTTCGCACATCATATGCTGTGAATGTCTGCAAAACAAAATCATTTTGTCTCAGTGTTCGTCATTACGAAAAAAGCTTAAAGTAGACAGTAATTCGTCTATACCATCATTTATTTATATTATTAATTACATTCTGAAATATCAAGATAAAATAAAAGTTAAATTATAAAATAAAAGTGTATTTGTTACGGGCAGTATCCACTTTTTCCACTAATCAAGATATTATCACATTTCACTCAAAGCAAGGTAAAAGTCTGTTAAGATTTAAACAAAATATCTTTCTGATCGTAAAAGTTATGAACGAAAATTTGGGTATTTGTATTTGACTGTGATACCCTGTATTTTTGATTTAATAACTGGATTGCAACACAGATTTCCTGTACAAAAATTGCTTTTTTAGTCAGGGACTGACTTAGTCTGTCTATGGCCCTAGGCAAGCCTTATTCTGAGGCCCCCTATCTATCTATCCATAGAAAATTTTCTTTAGTTAAGCTGAAGTGACTAAACTTCATACATACATTTTGTACTAAGCACTATTCACATCCGTATACAGGGTATCATGAGAAAGATGATCACAACTTTAAGTGATAATAGAATCCACTTCTTTTTGTATCGGAATATAAGGGTTCATGCAAGCCGTTGAAATGTAAATACGGGTATTTCAGTCATTCTTGGTATTTGTCATACTATACGCATGTCATAAGATGTCTAAAAGAAAAATGCCCCCAACTGGTCATCATTAAAGTTTTTAATTTGCCTTGTTACGAGGATAATGCCAATAATGAATTTCCCTTGAAAAAGTTAAACTACGTACTAAGTTGTTACAATAAAATTTTAATCATTAGCTTTCTGATAATGTAATTGGTTCTTTTTGGAGGGGTTGGGGGAGGGGTACGGAAGTAGGGGCGGGGGGGGGGCACTACTTAGATCTTTAAAAAGTAAAAGGTTTGGTCAGTTTTTAACATTTGACTCCCTTTAACGAAAATCTTGCCTATGGGAGCCCGGTGAAATGCGGGCTGGCGAAGCTGCCCCACATACCCCTAAATTAGTCAGTGTATACTACAAACAGGCCTTGCTTCTAGTTTACTATATCACTTCTTGAGCCTTTGACTACCAATAGTACATATGTGTACCACTTATGGCAGCCAAAGCCGACTATTTCTTTAAATTTGTATTACCACTATTTTTAAACAATAAGCATGATGAATTTGTACTAGAGATAGATAAAGAAAACTTATGCATGGAAATAGTGCTAGACAAAGTATTAAAAAAAAAAACAGTTGTTTGAACAATCTTGTTGAAACCTACGAAAGAAATTGTAATCTAACAGTTAAAGTTTGTCTCGTCCGTTTTAAAACACCCTGTATATAGTTTTAAATTTTAAAAATTAAATTTTAAAAATATATGATGAAATATAATAGAAGAGTTCATTAATGGCGAACCCAATATCTTTAATTTATCATGTCTTCGTTTACTTAATAAATTACATTACGGTGTCATCGACCACAAAAGTTATCCTTTTCTTTTGCTTCGTTTTGTTTTCTAAGAAAGCCCGACGGCAGCTAATCGATTAACCATTACTGCAGGTAAAGCTTTTCTCTCTTATTCAAGGTTGTATATTTTTCGCAAAGTAAACAGACTGAATATAAAGAAAAAAAGTTTCATTGACTAGAAAAGACTTTCTATTCAAGACATTTCCTAAATTGTTCGAAAAGTATTTAGGATTCAATTGAGAAAGTAACAAGCTAAAGATTTCCTCACAATTATTTACGATTTAAACTGATTCATGATTTATTTTTAAAGTTATTTTTAATTTCTAAGATGCTGATTTACCATTAATTATCACATACAGTGTGAATTAGAATTTATTTTATTCATTTGACAATGATTCAATATAACTTGAAGTAAATAATGTGGCAAATAGAACGTGCTCCAAATTAAACCACACATTTCCGAGGAAGATGCAACAAAGACTATTCATCGGTTAGTCATGACTTGGGAACTGTGGTAAGGAGATGATAGAAAATTTTTACACACACACACACACACACAAAAAAAAAAAAACACTAGGTCTTACTTAGAGTCCTGTATCAAGTTGGTCGAGTAGACTCTAATTTCTTTCGTTGTGGCTGACAACGAAAGAAAATTTTATAAGAATATTTCCATTTTCAATTGGATTTTAATTTTTTTGTGTTCGGGTCGGTTTCGAGTGAGGTTTTGACACTTTCGGATCGGGTTCACAGGCCTCGGAGCGGTCTCTTTTTTGGCCACCACTAATTTCTTAAACTATTTTCGTGGCAGATTACTACAACAATTGCATGAAAAGTTCACCACGAAGCGAAATTTTATGACAATTGCACAATAAATCTAAGATGGAAATTTTTGTAAAGATTTAGTGTTGGTCAAAATTTGGATTTGGTCTCTTTTAAAAGAGATCGTTTCGAGGACTGGGTTCGGGTTAACTCAATTTTTCAAATGAAAAAAATATATATTTATTTGAATATTCTTGAGTGTATATGTGTTCATTTCTATATAAAAAATATTAAATTGATATTAGAGATATAATTGTAGATTATTTTCCTATAATTGCATTAAAATATGGATTAATTTCCTTTCATTTTGGGTTCGGTTCGAATTTGGATTTGAATATTTCGGATTCGGGTCGAATTCGGATTGAATTGTAACAGGTTCAGCTCGGGTTTCAGGTTGACGAAATTCTTTTGTCGGTTCTTTATTAACTTTAAGCAAAAATTTGGGGTCCGGGTTGGGTTGTATTCGACCCGTGCAGGACTCTATTTTAACGTGATCCCATAAGATCTCTGTCTGATTTTAAAATAAGCATAGCATGTCATCTACGTAACATTCTAACATTACGACGCATATAGACAGCAATTAACCATTGAACATTGAATATTCTATGTTTATGATTTCAGATGGTAGCAGACAATGGTGGCCTTCATATTGAACACGTTTTATCCTTTTTTTTTTTTTTTTATAAACACAATGTAAACACATTGATAAATTTCGTTACTACCGAGGTGCAATAAACCAAATCACAGTTTTAAAACATTAAAATTATTAGATGTTAAGATACATGAGCTTTCGGCTAAACATTAGCCTTCCTCAGATGAAACACCAGCAGTCGAGAAGACGCGGCTCTAAAAGGCGCGCTTTTGGACAGGCTAGGGAATGGGCGAAACCAAACAGCTATGAAATCAAGGGAGCGACGGAAGTCCGGATGATACCATTACAAGCTGGGAGGGCAGAACCGAAGCAGAAACCGAACACCCCAGTTATACCTAGTACATTATACCAAATACGAGGGATCTGATAAGATAATACATCATTACATGTATTATCACCTCTTTTCAAAATCTCTAGGGACTCTCTGATTATGCAACTATTATACTGTGAACTTCGTGAAATTATTTTAGCTTTACTGAAAAATACCTCAATGTCTTTAGCTTGATTTAATCTGGATAAAGCAGTGGATAATTTTCTTTATTCATGTCAGCTGTATGTTCTTTAATCCTTTCCTTTAATTTGCGAGTTGTCATGCCTATATATGAATATATTTTAGAACTGTCATTAACTTTAAAAGGAATAATATATATGCCAGATTTATCTCGGTTATCAATAGGGTCAATCATTCTATGTACCAGATATTTTAGCTTTGTTGGGGGCTTAGCGATAAGAGTTACATTATATTTCTTTAAAGCGTATTTAATCCGCTCAAACAGATGCGGGATCTAATCAATACTGTAGAATTTTGAAGATTGCATATCTGTTTAATTATTGTAGCTTGTTTATTTCTGTACTCATAAATTAACTTATTAATAAATTTGTTTGAAAAACCATTTTCATATGCAATCACTTTAATTTTGTTCAACTCATCATTTAAATAGCCTTCTGAACTAACCTCAAATGCCCTTTCGATATAAAACCGATATGCTGCTGCTTTGTAATTAAACGGAACATTACTATTGTATGATATTGTGTTATTGGATCTGCAAGGTTTTCTATAAATTTTCCTATCAATGCTACGTGTTGAAATATTTTTAATAAGCTCTATATCTAAAAATGGTGTTTACATTGTGTTTATAAAATTTGTTAAGGTGAATTTTGACGTTCGTGTTATATAGATTTTTCTATATATTTTTATACGTTTTGGTATTAGGTGGATAAATTAAGTAGTTCATGTTACTTAATCTATATCTATATAAGCATATACAGTGGACTCTCTCTATCTGAACACTCTCTAATGTGAACACCCCGTTATTATGAACACTTTCTGTCGGTCCCGGCGAAACTCCATAGACTTAACAAAAGATGAACTCTCTCTACTCTGAACACCCCACTATTATGAACGCTACTTTTGATCCCCATTCTAACCCGCCTCTCCGTAAGCTGAACGTGTGTTTGCAGTCGGAATGCGGGGAATTCCCGCATCATGGAAATTCGGAAAAATTGTTGCAAAAGAATAAAAGGGTTCAATGAACTCGATTTAAAAATAAAGAAACAAAATCATTTCTAGATTTTAAGATCTACCCGCTGCTGAAATTTGTTTCAATATTTCAGATAAAATCTTCAGTTAACAAAAAAAAAAAAAAAAAAAAAAAAAAAAAAAAAAAAAACCCTATTATAACAAAAAAAAAAGAAAGAAAGAAAAAAGAAAAAAAGAAATCGAAAGAATATTTTTGTCAGAAATGGTAAATCATGATAATCAAATTAAATGAAATGATCAAAACAATCAATTTTTATGCAAAGAGATACAAGAAAAAGTAATGTAAAAACCATGTCACGGGATTTCCCATCTCCCGAGCTCAGATAAAAATAGACAGATTGCGCAACAGAAATGCCCACCCCCCAATGACAGATAAGAAGCAACAGGTGTTAGAGGGAGTGGTTAAAAAACGATTATGGTTTATTTTCTGCACACCTGGTTGGCAGCATTTTCGCTTCTGTTTCTTTCTTCCTTTTTGCTCGTCGAAGATAAAATTTTTTCGTTATTTCACTATTGTTACAGGGAAAGCTTCACAACACTTACGCAGATATGTCAGAAATAAGTAAGAAAACGAGATAACGGAAAGAACTGAAGCTTCAGGAAAAATATGAAGTTGTTCAAAAATGAAAATCAAAAGTAAGTCAAAGAAAAATTGCATCTGAATTTGGAATTTTAGTAGGTCAAGTCAAAGCCATCAGCAAGAAAGAGAAAGAAATTATAGCCGCTTTTAAAGCAAATGAACCTTCCTCAAAGTGTAGAATTTTTGAAAAGAAAACGGGAAACGAGAACATAAACAATCACATCTGCAAGTTTTTTTGCCAAATGAGAACGAAGAATCTTCCTGTCACTGGTCCCCTGCTAAAGCAGATTGCTCTGGATTTTGCAGAAAAGGAGAAAATCACGGAATTCAAGGCATCAGAAGGATGGGTGACTCGCTTCAGAAGTCGGCATAACATCGAATTCAAAATAATCAATGGTGAAGCTGCAGACGTAAATATCAACACTGTGGAGGAATGGAAAAGAAAGCTTCCGGATATAACGAATGATTTCAATGCCGCTGACATTTTCAATGCCGACGAAACCGGCCTGTTTTTCAGAGCTTTTCCAAATAAAACCTTAGCAGAAAGGAGCGAGAAATGCGTGGGCGGAAAAATTTCAATAGAAAGACCTACCGTCATGCTCTGTGCCAGTTTTACGGGTGAGATGCTCAAACCACTTGTGATCGGAAAGAGTTAAAAACCACGATGCTTCAAAAATGTGAAAATAGCATCATTGCCAGTGCACTATAAATCAAATCGAAAAGCCTGGATGACAGTCACAATTTTCTCACAATGGTTGGAGGGCATTAACAAGATAAGGAAGAGAGAAAGAAGAAAAATTCTTCTTTTTGTGGATAATGCCAGATCACATACAAATGTGCAGCTGAGAAACGTGAGCCTGAAGTTCCTGCCATAATCCAACCACTGGATCAAGGAGTAATCAAGACCTTTAAAGCTCACAACCGAATTCATTTTTTGAAGAAAATGTCCGTGGTGATGGAGGAGGCAATTTCGGCAACCGAACTAACGAAGAAGGTCAATGTCCTGGATGCTGTCCATTGGATATCAATTGATTGGAATGAAGTACCATCCAAAAATGCTTCTACAAAGATGGATTCCCATGTGAGAATGAGCAAGGGAGAATGATACAGGGGACCAAGAAGCAACAGCTGTGAGTGACTTGGGGTCAATTCTTCAAGAGTTTCATACTGAAATTGAACCTGGAGCTTATCTCGAAGCTGCCGGAAGCCTTCCTGTTTGCGATAACATCGTTGAAGAGGAAGAGGGTCGTGAAGACGAAGCAGAACCAGATGAGACCGATGAAACAAGAAGCACGATTACCTTCAAGCAATATGGCCAAGGGATTCAAGACCTGTTGAACTACGCGGCTGAACATCACCCGGAAGCCTTTCCACTTCTTAACTAGATAACATGTACACTACACGAGCATACACAATGCAAAAACAGACTAAAATTACTCACTTTTTTAAGTAATGTCCCGATTATGTTTTCAAGTAATGTATTGTAAGTATGTGATTGTATATTTTGTAAAAAAAAATTAATATAACATTTTAATTAACTTTTTTTAATTAACTTTATTAATAGCTTCTAAATTCAGCACCTCCATCTCGGTAACTTGCATGGTTAACCAGGCTAAGTATTCTATACAGTCTATAAACTCAATACATAGTAGTAATAGTAATTCATTTCCCAATCTCCCTCTATAATGAACACCTCCATAATCTGAACATTTTTGGTCGGTCACCTGAGTGTTCAGAATAGAGAGAGTCCACTGTATATATTATAAATATACTCTTCGGTTAGGATTTTATAATGTAAAATCCACCCTTTTACTCGACCATGTACTGTTGAGTGAGGAATATTATTTTTCCTATCATCCATTACTAATGACAGGATTACCACAATAGCGCCAAATTTTGGCCAACATGGCGAAATATCGCAATATTTGGGGCAACACCACTACTATGATGTTAGTTGACCATCTTTATTATCCTCGACAGCTTGTTTAATTTCTATGAGTTTTTAGAAGCTCTTTTAAGCATTTTGATAGCTAGAAATTACATCGGGAAAGAAAAGTAATAAGCATAATGGCTTTTTTTCCCTTAAAAAAAGAACAAAAAAAACATGCTTTCTTATTTATTTATTTAATTCAATTTAACTTAATTTAATTTAATTTATTTATTTATTTATTTTGTGGTATAGCACTTTATAGAAAATAGAAAAAATGGAATAAAATAAAATAAAAATGGAAGAATGAGAATTTCGTCAAATTAGTCAGTTATCGCCAAGTTATTTCATATATGACAACTTATTTTTGTCCCCAAATATTGCGATATTTCGCCATGTTGGCCAAAATTTGGCGCTATTGTGGTAATCCTGTCATTAGTAATTTTCAACAAATACTCATTGTATTCATATCTATTTATCAATACATACTCATTCATATATATTTTATATACTACTAAATGCTGACGTCTTAATGATGCGGGCAACAATGTGATTAAAATGGATGAACGTTGCAATAATGGAGCTATTTTTTTTCAATTAATGTTAAACAATCGCATCTGCTTTTCTATGGGGAAAATAGAAGTTTTGGGCCGATGTTTCACCCTCTTAGGGATCGAATTTAAGAAAATCAATAGCCGATTCATGTATTGCTCTCAGGAATACACATATACTAGATGGAACCCGTCAAAATTTGACGGCAAACAACTTGATACTACCATAAAAATAAAATTTATAGTTGCTTTAACTTGACAAATTTCATAGTAGGGAGCATAATATGATTAAGCGGTCACAGACCTTTCCATCAATATATCACATGAAGGGTGTGTGCAAAATTTAGAAAGTACCCCTTGGGGGGGGGGCAAAGTGGGGAGATGGACACCGGATATGCATAATATGATTAAGTGGTCACAGACCTTTCCAATGATATATAACATGAGGGTTGTGTGCAAAATTTAGAAAGTAAGGGGGGAGGGGGGGCGGGGGGCAAAGTGGGGAGATGGGCATCGGAGATGCATAATATGATTAAGCAGTCACGGATCTTTCCAACAATATATGAGATGAGGGGTGTCAACAAAATTTAGAAAGTATCCCTTGGGGGGGGGGCAGGGGGGCAAAGTGGGGAGATGGACATCGGAGATGCATAATATGATTAAGTGGTCACAGACCTTTCCAATGATATGTAACATGAGGGTTGTGTGTAAAATTTAGAAAGTACCCTTTGGGGAGGTGGGGGGCAAAGTGGGGAGATGGACATCTGAGATGCATATGATTAAGCAGTCACAGACCTTTCCAACAATATATGACATGAGGGGTGTCAACAAAATTTAGGGTGGGGTAGTGGCGGGATGGACCCCGGAGATACATAACATGAATAAGTGGTCAAAGACTTTTCCAGCGATATATCACATGAGGGGTGTGTGCAAAATTTAGAAAAGTGTCCCACTTGGGGGGGGGAGTGGGGGGATGGACCCCAGAGATGCATAACATGAAAAAGAGGTCACAGGCGTTTCAACTTACAACTTTTTTCTTGAAGGCATTTGACAATATTAAATTTTTTTTACCTAAGACAATTTAACGATATTCTTAATATTTTTGCACAATTCGTCAAATGTTCATGGAAAAAATCATGAAATTCGCTAATCAATAGTTGATAAATTATAAAATTCAACAATCGATAACGGAAAAATCACGAAATTCATCAAATGGTCTGCACACTGATGTGATGATCAAAAGGGTTTTGAAGTATAGGACAAAATTAGCTTTTGCCAAACAGCGAGTAATACTGAAAATTTGGCAATGGACTTTATTGCCAACACTGGTCAAACATAATAGTCACACTCACCAATTACGATGATTGAATGGAAAAAGATTTTTTTTCTCTGCTGTCGCTCGACAAATTTCGAAACCATTTGGCGAATTTCACGATTTTTTCCCCGAAATTGACGGATTGTGATTTTTTTTCTCGAAGCCATTCGACGATATTCGAAAACTTCCCCCCCCCCCCCCCCGAAACCAGTTGATGAATTTTGCGATTTTTCCACTGTCGATTAATGAATTTTGCAATTTTTCCGCTATCGATTGACAAATTTAGCAATTTATCGACTATCGATTAACGAATTTCACGATTTTTTCCATGAACGAACAAATTGCGCACTTTCTTCCCGCTAGTGTTTGACACATTTCGCCCTTTACAATTCAGCCAATGAGTTGAACGCTGTTTCTTTCCAGAAATGTCAGGAATGAGACAATTATTCTTTAGGATGAATCAGGGCTACACTACATACCGGGCTTGCTCATTCATTATGATGACGTCACAAAAGGTGGCTGACTAGGAGGAAAGACATACAGCGATTGGCACA
The DNA here is from genome assembly GCA_963931845.1 of Maratus michaelseni. NCBI lineage: Eukaryota > Metazoa > Arthropoda > Arachnida > Araneae > Salticidae > Maratus > Maratus michaelseni. Next base: position 95,739,268 of record OZ007595.1, read on the forward strand.
AAACGATGGGCGCGTTGCTTTGGACCAATCGCTGGTCGCGGTCAGCCACCATTTGTGACGTTTTGAGAGTGAATGAGCAAGCCCGGTATCTAGTGTTGCCTTGGATGAATTCCCTTCGTTCGATGCCCTATGTGTGCGATGCAGCAACGGACGTCACAGAATTTTTAGGGCACCTGCAGACTAAAAACATCTAACCAATCTTCGCGGGTGAAAAAATCACAGATTTCGTCAAATGATTGAGGAAAAAAACACTAAATTCATCAAAGGATCATGGGAAAACATGACTTTCGTTAAAAGACCACAGAAAAAACGTGAATTATGCAAAAGGATCGCGAAAGATAAGCAAATTTGTTCAAAGAATCGCAAAAAGGAAATTTCACCAAAAAATCACGCTTTTTTACTAAATTTCGTCTAAAAATTGCAGAATAAAATGTATTTTATCAAAGAATCGCTGGAAAATGCGAATTTCGTTAAGGATCGCGAGAAAAATGCGAAATTCTTCAAAGGATCGCTGAAAAAACATGAATTTCGTCAGAGAATTTCTGAAAAAACATGAATCTCGCCCAATAACAGAAAAATCATGGTTCATAATATCATACATTATATTCATTATATCATACATTATCAAAAAATTATATGGTTCATTATATCATACATTATTAAAAAAAGAAATTTCACCAAAAAATCACGCTTTTTTACTAAATTTCGTTTAAAAATTGCGGAATAAAATGTATTTTATAAAAGAATCGCTGGGAAACGCGAATTTCATAATCGATCGTGAGAAAAATGGGAATTTCTTCAAAGGATCGCTGAAAAAACGCCAATTCCGTCAAAGGATTGCTGAAAAAACATGAATCTCCTCAAAAGGAAGCAGAGAAAGTGCGAATATCGTCAAAGGATCACAGAAAAACGCAAATTTCGTCAAAGGATAGTGGAAAAAACGTGTATTTCGTCAAAGGATTGCAGTTAAAACATGAATTTCGTCAAATGATTGCTGAAAAAACATAAATTACGTACGTCATAGGATCGCTGAAAAAATCATTACTTTCATCCATCGGCACATAAATATCATGAATTTCGTCTATCGGGGGCATAAAAATCCTTAATTTCGTCGGTCGGGTAGAGAAATTTTTTTTTTCGTCAATCGGGCGTGTAAAAATCATGAGTTTCATTTATCGGTCACCTAAAATACACAAAATTCTTCATACGGGCACATAAGAATCAAGAAATCAGTTGATCAGGCAGGTACAAATCATTAATTTCCTCTATCGGCACATAAAAATCATGAATTTTGTCTATCGGGTGCATAAAAATACTTAACTTCATAATCTTTTACCAAATTTCGTGTAAAAATTGCAGAATAAAATGTATTTTATAAAAGAATCACTGGGAAACGCGAATTTCATAAACGATCATGAGAAAAATGCGAATTTCTTCAAAGGATCGAAAACACTAATTTCTTCAAAGGATCGCTGAAAAAACACAAATTTTGTCAAAGGATTGCTGAAAAAACATGAATCTTGTCAATAGGCAGCAGGGAAAGTGCGAAGATCGTCAAAGGATCACGAAAAAAGCAAATTTCATCAAAGGACCACAGAAAAACACAAATTTCGTCAAAAGATAGCAGAAAAAATGCGAATTTCGTCAAATGATTGCTGAAAAAACACAAATTACGTCGTAGGATTGCTGAAAAAATCATTAATTTCATCCATCGGCACATAAATATGATGAATTTTGTCTAACGGGTACAGATTTTTTTTTTCATCAATCGGGCGTGTAAAAATCATGAGTTTCATTTATCGGTCACCTAAAATTCACAAAATTCTTCAAACGGGCCCATAAAAAGCAAGAAATTAGTTGATCGGGCACGTAAAAATTATTAATTTCCTCTATCAGCACATAAAAATCATGAATTTGGCAATCGGGTGCATAAAAATACTTAATTTCGTCGGTCGAGTGCAGAAAAAAAAAATCGTCAATCGAGTGTGTAAAAATCATGAGTTTCATTTATCAGGCATGTAAAAATCATGAGTTTCATTTATCAGGCATGTAAAAATCATGAGTTTCATTTATCAGGCATGTAAAAATCATGAGTTTCATTTATCAGGCATGTAAAAATCATGAAATTCTTAAATCGGGTGCATAAAAATCATGAATTTTGTAGGTCGGGCACGTAAAAATCACAAATTCATCAAGTGGGTGAGTGAAATCACGAATTAGTCAAGTGGGCACATAAAAATCACGAATTTCTTTAATCGAGTGCTTAAAAATCGTAAATTTTGTCCCTCAGATGCTGAAAAATCATTAATTTCATCGATCGGGTGAGGAAAAATCCTGAATTTTGTCAAACAGATGCAGAAAAAACACAAAAGGAAAAAAGAAAATCAGAAAATCCTGTATTTGGCCAGTTTTTTCCATATTTTTAATCGCCAGTTTTCCAAGTTTTATCGCCGAGTGCTTATTTTCACCTTTAGGTGGCAATAAAGTCAATTGCCAATTTTCAGTATTGCTCGCTGATAGGCAAGTGCTAATTTTATCCTGACAAAATGGTTATCGTATCAATGGATGGAAAAGGAAAAGTGTGTAGTGTATATAAATGAATTCGCATTGACTGTCACCTTGTATAATGACAATTGTGTACAATTTATCGCGTTTGATGGAGTTTTTAAGTTTTAAGTTTAGATTATTATATTATTAGGTAGTTTTTCATTTTATCTTTATTTTATTTTATTGAATCATTGAAGGTAAAACAGATATCTATTTCTGTGTTCATGATTGAGTTCTTTAGATATGTTTTGATTCTTCGTATATTGTTAGCAAAATTATTTAGTGCACATAATATAATTGTAAAGCATGCTTTATATACATTCTGGTGTATTTTATTAGTTGAAATTTGTTACATTTTTCGAAATGATTGTTGAATTTTGTCATCTTTTTTCCCGCAACCAATCAATAAATTTCATGATGTTTTATTGGTGATTGGTTGCGATAAAGTATTGTGAAATTCAACAATCATTCAAGAAAATGTAACAAAATTCTACTAACAACAGGAGCCTCTAAACAAACCAGTTCAAAATATGCATTCATATACATTAGATGCTGTACCATCTGTCCATTTACATATTAAAATGTGTACTAAATGATATAAAACATTTTAAAAACTGAAATTTTACACTTACATCTTAATTGTAAGTTTCATTGTTTACATGAGTGGATTTTAAGGAGTCTACTGCATATATATACACATATACTAAAATTATCTATCTAAATCCATTTGAATCATTGAAAGTTTTGTTAAGATTTGATCGTATTTCAATCTTTAGAACGCTTTTCTATTACCCGACATAATACCAATAAATTGTCATACTAAAGTTCCAAAACCTTTAAAAAAATTGTCAACAAACCAAAAAATTCCATGCAAAACACATCCATACACACTATCATAACAAAATCATCAAAATGCACAGGTGGTAAAGCTGTTTAGAAGCTTCTGTTGTTAGTAGAATTTTGTGATCTTTTTTCCGCAACCAATAAATAAATTTCACGATGTTTTATTGTGATTAAACTATGAATTTTGTTACTTTTTTACATATAAACACAATTGCCGACTCAGCAAGTTTCTGGATTTGTCCATGTTAGTGAAACTTTTTTTTTTCATGCAACTGCTGGTCAAATTTTTAATCAATTTTTACAGCCGAATGCAACTATTAAAACATCTGTAGTATTATATTCAAAAAGGTAAATTTCAGCTTTATAAATCCTAATAAAAACTCGACCATTACTTTTTGGTTTAAGAAATTTAAAGTAGCAAAATATACATACGACATATCCAAAGAATTCAATCATGAACACAGAAATACATATGTGTTTCTATGTTCATGAGCTCAATATAACAAAATAAATAAAGATAAAATGAAAAAATACCTAATATTTATAGTAATCCAAACTTTGAAACATGTTGCTTACGCCGACTCCCGACTAAAGATCTCTAGAGATAGGAAATACCCTCACCTCATTGGCTGAAACAAATCTGTCTGTAGAGAGTAAAAGCCTCTAGCTGATTGGCGGAATGCTCGCGCACGCGTATAAAAGTCATATTTGCATGGAAAACGAAATACCAGGTTAGCTTTAAATAGATGGATTCCAAATTTCAAAGCTCTATGGCAACAGGAAGTGGGTGAAAAATGCGTGACAAGATTTGACCGCCACATACATACATTATTTCATCTAAAAGAAAGCATGTAAAAATAGTAATAATCCATATTTATCCCATAATAAAAATATCATTTAAAAATTAAATTAAACTAAAGTTTAACACACTGCTGAAAATTGGGAAAGAGCACTTTTGCCTTACCCCTTACCCCTTGGATTCAAAACTTGATCCATTGATCATATTTCTTTATTCTTTACTGAAATATACACCCATATATTATTACTTCAAAAATTTTAATTATTTTTATAAAGGCGTGAATTTTCCTATTTTGATCACTTGAAATGCTTAATTAAGTACTGATTCAAATAAAAACATTAATACCTGTATGCTAATATCATAGCAACTTTTACTCTTTTTTTACAACTAAAATTTAAGACAATTTTTTTTCCTTATTTAATCGCAGATTTTCGCAATTAAATGAAGCAAAATTTACTATGAAATTTGAGTGGTAAGAAAAAAGCATTAACGTTTGCAGCTATGTACTATGTGGAAATTCTTAAATATATTAATTCAACAAAGCTCAATTGTTCATAATTTCTCTTTTTAAAAAATCATTTTAATGTTTAAAAATACTTACATAAACTTATCTTAGTACATTTTATGAAATCCTCTCTGCCTTTGAAAGATCCAATTCGTCGTTAATATGTCTATCAAACAATCAGACAAATGCGATGAAATTTTTAGAACAACTCTAGTTCAAAATGTGTCGTCTTTTCCCCGCTTTCTTTTCCGGGAGATAAAACAGACCTTCAATGCCGTGACAGGGTTTTTTGACATTCAAAGGTGTAAAAAAAAAATGATAATCTTGATTTCGGGATTATTTTCCGAATTTAGGAGTTTTGCGGAATTTGATAATTAGCGATGCATACTGCAATTGGAAATTCGCTTAGAAAAACGCTTTAAATATGTAACAACATATTTCGAATTTTGTTTTTGAATGGGGATGTTTGATTATATCGCATTTATATTAGATTCTTATGTTCGAATTTTAGATCATTACAAAGGGACACTGACATTATATTTTAAGACAGTATACAATTTCAAACGTAACGAAATTAAGATTCATTATTGAAATACCCAGAAAGATGTTCTCTATAAAAAGTGCTTTGCGTAGTGTTTACTGTTTATTTACAGGGATAAACAGAAGAATTTCGGATACATTATGTTCTGTTTGTTGAAAGTGTTTGATGTGAGTTTTACCAATGTTATTCGATTTCAAACTGAATAAAACTGATATAGGTTGTTTACATTCACAAAACCATATCTTCTACGGAAAATGATGTTTGACAAAAATTTTGTCATTTACAGGACTGCACAAAAGATGCATTACCTTCTACGAACTGCAGTTGATGGAAGTGCGTTGTGCGTTTTGGCTTGCGTTCTGCGTTTTGCAAGATAAAAATATTTTAGTACGCTATGAAGTGTATGTAATTCGATCACATGAAGTTTGAACTGCATTCCGAAGTATCGAGCGACTAGTTTAACGCTATTTGGATGCAAATGATAGTCATTTCTACTACTTCTCGTAATATCATTACATCTCACACCAAGCACAGTAAGTCTATCTAAAATATCATATAAGATTTTATTAAAATTCCTTATTACTGTTCAATTTGTGAACGAAAATCTGGAGTGAGATTGAAATGAGATACAATATGTTTTTGACTAGATAATTATAAAATTAAAAATATTTTAAATAAAAAACACTCTTATATGTGCATGCGATGCTTATCTTGAAAATCACGTCTAATTTCATGACTGAAATTCATGTAGCTCCAAATCAGTTGAGGTACAATACGTTTATTTGGCGTGAGCACCGAACTTAATTATGGAAAATTAACTTTTTTTATGCTTGGCAACGAGCGAAAGCTAGTCAATTAAAAAAAAAAATTGTAATTTTTGCTCTGTTTATTTTTTAAGATGTGACAATACAAAAGGAAAAAATCAAACGTTATTTAAATTATTTTTTAGAATTTCTAAATTGATTTCGCAAGGTATAATTTCCAGCGTGACTTCCCCATGCTATTCTAACACAGCAAATCCCGTTGAACGAGTTATTTTACTAGAGTTTTTCCCACTTTTTGTACGCGCTTCCACAAATTTTCTTCAAAACACATAATTCTGTAAAAAAATAAATCCTCCAATCAAAAAACTCTAAATTCTGGTGTTGTTACTTTCTTTAGAGACTTGTCAAGCTTCGACTAGCGCTTCGACCAGGAAGATAGATTATTTTCGACTATTCATCCAATCTGTTTAAACTGCATTATGAGTAAATTAAAGCTTTCTATTACAGTGCGGGCGAGATATTATGATTTTAAGAATTTGGCCGTGTAAAAAATTATGTGGAGGAGAGAGGAGGTGGGGGGGGGGGGGGGGGGCGCGTTTTGCCCTTTCGGGAGGGGAGGGGGAAGGGCGCGAACACAATTAGGAAATACAATAAAGCGATCTGTTATAAATTTTACGATATTTTATAACACATAACATAATTTTTTAAAAATGAAGCCGCGTCAAAAATTATGAGAAGGGGGGGGGGGAGCGCGTTCTGCCCACACGGGGGGGGGGGTTCTAAATTTTGTGGACACCACTCATGTGATATATCGTTCAAAAGGCATGTGACCGCTTATTCATATTATGCACATGCGGGGTCAATCCCTCCACTTTGCCCCCCTCCCAAGAGGGTCACTTTTCTAAATTTTACCGCTACTCATCATGTGATATATCGTTGGAAAGGTCTGTGACCGCATAACCATATTATGTATCTCCGTTGTCCATCCCTCCCTTTGCCCCCCCCGAGGGGTGTACTTTTCTAAATTTTGCACACATCCCTCATGTGATATATCGTTGGAAAGGTCTGGGACCGCTTAATCATATTGTGCATCTCCGGTGTCCATCCCTCACTTTGCCCCGAAGGAGGACACTTTTCTAAAGTTTCCCGATACCCCTCATGTGCTATATCGTTGGAAAGGTCTGAGACCGCTTAATCATATTATGCATCTCTGGTGTCCATCCCCCACTTTGCCCCCCCAAGGGGGGCACTTTTCTAAATTATGCCAATACCCCTCATGCGATACATCGTTGGAAAGGTCTGAGACCACTTAATCATATTATGCATCTCCGGTGTCCATCCCCCCACTTTGGCCCTCCCAAGGGGGGTCCTTTTATAAATTTTGCACACATCCCTCATGTGATATATCGTTGGAAAGGTCTGTGACCGCTTAATCATATTATGCCGCGCTTGCGCAGCACGACTGCTATACGGTGCCGCAGGCAGCGGGGACCCGAGCCTAAGGCTCGTTCAGTTAGAGGTTTATACTACTCAATGTGTAAATTAAGGGATCATCCGGTGCCGAAGGCAGCGGGGACCGAGGTCGGAGGTTCGTTCGGTTAGAGGTTTATAGTATTCAATGGGCAAATTAAGGGATTATCCGGTGCCGAAGGGAGCGGGGACCGGGTCGGAGGTTCGTTCTGTTCGAGGCACGGATGTAAATTAGGGGCCCACTACCGGGCGAAGCTAGCTAGTTTTCCTATTATTTGCATTATATAACAAAAACTCTTGACACGTTTGTTTACAATTATATTCAGGAACATTCTGGTCATGTACACTCGTTATTATTTTTATACTTCTTATTATGTGATAAAACAACATAAGATTTTATCGATAGCTTTCACACACCGCTTACTAGTGTCTCTTTCGAAAGTGGTTGCAAACGTATTTTGCACAATGGAATAAAATTATTTGCAAAAATGAACATGATTCGTTTATTATTATCATTTTGAAGATGAGAAACAATCCGTTGAAGTCCGTTATATATTTTTTTTTTGTTAAAAATTACTTTTATTATTTTAATTGTTTACAGAATAATCAATGTTTGAACTGTATATTTCATATTACCAATACTCATTTTGATCTGTGCAGTCTTTTACATACTTGCCTCGTGTGAATCTTATCTGCTTCATATTAATTTGTTATTAAAAAACTTGAGATATTAAAAAAAAGTAACTTGCAAAGCAAATTAAAAAAATTTATTTATTTCCATATTGTTAAGCCCGAGAAGGGACAGATATTAAAATTATTTTATTTAGTCAATGCTACAATAATGTTGCATTTTTCTATTAAATCTTGTTCTGTCTATTTAATCCTAAAAAATTAAATTTAAATTTGAAACATGATATTAAAGCAACTTTAAAACATTTCATTTAGTTAAAATGAAATCTAAATAAAACTTCAACTTTTTTTTTCAGTTTTACATGCATTATGCAAAATTTGTATTGTAGTAAATTCTAACAGACAAGAAACATGAGAAGTTCAAATAATTCAAAAAGTTGAAGATTTTTTTAGATTTCATTTCAACTAAATGAAATGTTTTAAAGTTGCTTTAATATCATGTTTCAAATTTAAATTTAATTTTTTAAGTTTAAATAGACTGAACAAGATTTAATAGAAAAATGCAACATTATTGTAGCATTGACTAAAAAAAATAATTTTAATATCTGTCCCTTCTCGGGCTTAACAATATGGAAATAAATTTTTTTTTTTAATTTGCTTTGCATGTTACTTTTTTTTTATAATAATTTAATTAATATGAAACTATTAATTCTTGAAAACGTATTTTAAAAAGATATATGTTACACTCTTAATTTTTTATTTATATTTCACACTTTTTGTGTTTGAAATATTTTGTTGTGTCAGTTTCACAGCCAGTTGGCCTGTTTTCGCGATCGTGGTTTAACGCATCGTTAAATCGATTGTTGTTGCAACTCATATATAATTGTAACCCTAAAGAATATTGGGCGTTTTATCACTCTAGCCGGCTAACGGAAGAATTTCTTAAAATAATTCTTAAAATATTAAAATGTTGTACTATAATCAAAACTACACCTATGAAGATATTTTTATAATCCTAGACTATCAAGAAGTAAGAGAAAAATCCATTACAAAATTCCATATTTACATACAAAAAAGAGTGTAATAACTTAATTGCGACCCCGTTAAAAAAATAAATTAAAATTAATTAATTAATTAATTAAAAAAATAACTTAAATTTTATTCAAGAACACTTTACCGCTTCTTTTAAAGTTGGTCCTATCTTTTTAGAAACATACTGCATACAGAAATAATAATTTCATATTTACATGTACATTTAGATGCATATAGTAAAAAAAAAATCAGCATAAATAATTTGTTTTCTATCTATTTCTCCGACAGTTTTTTCTCTCCAGAGAATGTCATCTAACTATATAAATGAAAGATCAGTTTATCTGCAGACTCTTTTATTTGGTAAATACATTTTAGTCCTACCGGCATTGTGGGATTATTATTTATGAAAGAATATTCCAATCGCTCGGATGCATGTTTTTGTAAGTCGAATGATTAGACAAAGATAGAAAATTTCCTTTTTTTCAACAAATGTGATTCCCTCTTAGTGATATGCATTGTTTAAAGAAAGATTACATAAAATATTATAAAAGTAAGTCCCTGTAAATGAACGATAAATGCTATACTCTAAATATTCTATAGTAAGCCTCTTGTAATGCACCTTACTCACATATATAAATTTCAATTTGTTTGAAATATTTAAACATTCTTAAAATAAACCGCAAACGATTGTTCTCCATAGACCATAATGCAACGGAATTCTTTTGAGTGCCCATGTAAAACAAATTTAAGTGCTATACACACCATATTCTATAGTAAGCCTCTTCTAGTGCACCTCAGTGATATATATGAATTTCAGTATGTTTGAAATTGTATAACATCATTAAAATAAACCGCAATTGATTTTTCCCCATAGACCGTAATGTAACGGAATTCTTTTGAGTGTCCCTTAAAAAAAACTATAAGTGCTTCACACTTGATATTCAATACCGAACGTGCCATAGTAAAGCTCAATAACTTATATCAATTGATTGGCTATACGTATATATTTACTCGAGTTAGAGCACGGACAGACAGACAATCGGCAGACAGACAGACAGACAAACCGAATTCATAAACACTTTTCAACTATGTTGGAAAGTGTTAAAAAGAGTTTAATAAGAATGTGTCAGAAAGTTTCCCCTTGATGAGCAGAGATTTTTTTTTTTTTTTTAGAACCGTTTTAAGGTGATATGTATCAAGTTACAATTTGAGAATAAATCGTTTACGAGTTTGTGGAAGAGGTGGCGACATAATAGACTATAACTAATCATCCTGCGTAAAGTAATTAGCAAAATCTCTAGAATTATCGCAAATATATTTCCTTTGGATTGCGTGAAAAGCATTTAAGTATTTCTAAATTAAATGCATATTTAATTGAAAATGAATTCCGCTAATACACATCAATGACATTCTTACCCTCTACTTTCTCTGCTTATAAAATACATAGTGTTTTTTTAAAAAATGGGATAAATTTTAAGAGGTGATAGAGCGGAATACAATATTTTTTTTTATATAGATGAACATATTTTAAAATTTCAACACATGTATTACTTTCTGTATGAAATTCGATGCTATTGCGAAACAAGAACGAAAAATCATGCGTCAAGCATAGATTATGTAACACCTTCCAACATTTCCAAAATGATTTTGCAAATCTTTACCGTAAGGTGTAAAATGATATCTAACTAAACAATTTTGAAAAAACATAACATATTTAAAAATCCAATTTCAGGAATTACCAACACTATTCGGAAAAATATCCGAACTCTTTTGTGCAACCCTGAATACGATCTATAGATTTGTGTATATACTAAATAGAATGCTAAATTTTATTTCAGTTATTCAACGCGTAGTACAGTTTAAAATATCGCTTCTGCAATTTCCGACAATAAACGGAAATGTGTTCGCGAACTTTTGTGCTGCCCTGTATACAATCTATACAATTTATACACACTAAGTAATAGACAAAAAATGAGTTAAATTTAAAAACTCGTTCAGCAACTGCGAAAAAGCACTTCCCAGCAATTATTATTAATAAGCAGTACTTTAACCGAATTCTTTTGTGTGTCCTTGAAAATGAATGATGAAAGCTATACACACAATATTCTATAGTAGTAAGCCTCTTGTAATCCCCGTTAGAGATATATATCAATTTCAATAGGTTTGAAATAGTGAAACATTATTAAAATAAACTGCAAACGATTTTTCTTCATAGACCGTAATGTAACGGAATTCTTTTGAGTATCCCTGTAAAGGAACTATAAGTGCTATGTACACCACATTATATAATTAGTCTCTTGTAGTGCACCTTAGTGATATATATCAATTTCAATATGTTTGAAATTGTGTAACATCATTAAAATAAAATGCATATGATTTATCCCCATAGACTGCAATGTAACGGAATTCTTTTGAGTGTCCCTGTAAAAAAAAACTATAAGTGCTACGCACTTCATTTTCAATACCGAACATGCAACAGTAAGCCTCAATAACATATATCAATTGCATGACGATCGGAGAATATTTACGCGAGTTAGAGCACGGACAGACAAACCGAATTCATAAACACTTTTCAACTATGTTGAAAGTGTTAAAAAGCAGGAAATAAAAAATACGTTGATGAATAAAACCGTGCGTATCTTCAATTAAAATCCAAAATATACACTGTAAAAGAAATACAAATGTATCTTATCTACAAAAATATTATATAATCACGAACGAAAAAATACAGTAACTTCTTATGTGTTATCCAGGATTCCGAAAAAGCGTTCTTTATCTGTAACCCCCCCCCCCCCCCTTCACACACACAAAAACAAAACAAAACAATACATTTTCGAGATTTAAAAAAAGCATTATAAAAACAAAGCTTGTTTTGCTACCACTGATTTTCGTAAACTTTTTCGCGTAGGTTTTATAGAGTATATTAATCAGTTTTCTTAAACCGAAATATCGTTTTTAGGTAGATTTCGTAAGAAATACTACCTATTACATTCTCACCTAAGTTGGACATTTTGAAAAATTTTTGCAGATCTACGCCGATCATGACTCCCAGAATCCAAAACCACCCCCAGTTCAAAACTTTATCTATCTATCTATCTATCTATGTCACTTTTTTCTGACCACGATAACTGGAAAAATTCTGCATAAATCTCTTCCAAACTGATACATAAAATCAAGGGTCATAAAATCTCGGTCAAGTTCGTTAATGGGCAAAATCGAACCAAAGGGGGGGGGGGAAATGGGGCGGCTTTTTGTGAAAACAGAAAAACCCTCATAATTTCTTTATTATTATACGTATCGAATCCGTTTAAAGTTATTATTACTTCTAGGAGAAGGGCCGAAAATGTATGTATGACAATTTTTGATATAATTCAAAATGGTCCCAAGGGGGAGGGGGAAAGGGGGGTTTTAGAAGAAAAAAAATCATAGCTCACTCAATTCACAAGACATCAAATCCACGTAAATTTATTATTAATCCCCTTAGTATTATCTAAAACTTTTATATTGACAAGTTTTTTATAGGACCAACCGTTATAGCAAAAACAAATTAAAAACAAAAAAAATCCCTGCCGGCTCCGCCTGCAAACAAGTTATTTTTCGAAGTAGGCGGTTCCAACTCCCGCATCTTTTCGAAACTCATACATAAAATCAAGGGGCATAAAATCTCGGTCAAGTTCGTTAATGGGCAAAATGGAACAAGGGGGGGGGGACTTTTTGTGAAAACAGAAAAAACCCATAATTTCTTAATTATGATACGTATCGAATCCGTTTGAAGTTATTATTACTTCTAGGAGAAGGGCCGAAAATGTATGTATGACAGATTTTTGATATAATTAAAAATTGCCTTAAGGGGGTGTTGTGGAGTTTTGGGGTTCTTTCTAAAACACAACTAAACTTAAAAAGCTCATTTATTACTCAATCTTCACTTGACAATTAAATATTTAGAAAAAAATAAGTATACCCTGATTAGCTCCACTGAAATCTGTTGCCATGGAAAAGGTAGCAAATTATATTAAACTAATCAAAATATCAAAACTTAAGAATCCGAATAGGTTAATACAACAATGATAATTTTGAACTCATCATTTTAAGACAATATTAAATGTAGTAAGGGGCAACAGATTTCTAAATCAAGTAGCATATTGGATTGCATAAAGAACACCCAACTCCACTCCAACCCGATCAAGCTCAAATCTCCATACACATTAAATTAACAAAAGTGTAATCATCATATAATTTGGAAAAATGCAGACAACCTGAAATTCCTCCAATATGAGGACCAAAAGGGGAAAGAGTTAAATCCGTTAATAGAATAGGGATATGATGATGTACTAAAATTTTAGAACAACCATAGAGATTCTGAACAAGATCCGATCGGTTAACCAAGAATCGTATAGTGGTGTATAATGACTGGATATATTTTTTTTTTTTTTTTTTTTTTACTTTTTAAAATAAAACAATTTTGGTGTATATTTTAGAAAAACAATGTTTCTGAAAGAGGAGAGTTAAAGCTTAATTTAACATTTTATGAAATTAAATTTAATATTACTGTTTCACTTATTAATCTATCCATCCTTAAATCAAGATCAAAAATACGATTGTATAACATTGAGTGAACTTCAATTTATGTTCATTAAAACAGTCAGTTATGAATTTAAACTTAAGAAATTTTAAAGTCCTAATTTAATAAAGTTGAATTTTCTCTCCCTTTTTTTTTTTTTTAAATTAATCACAGAAAGGTTAGGCCATTCTTATAGGTCTACTGTGAATATAAAAAATTAATTATTTAGAGATTTATACAAAGAAAAACATACCAACTTTGATAATAAACAAAAAAAAAAACACAATTTATTTGAACATTTAAAATAATGAAGCAACTAAGTTATCAAAAATAATCTTAATAAAACAATATAACAGCTGATCTTTTAAGTTGAAACCACTCACTGGTTACTTTTAAATTACACATCATATTTTTAAAATTATTATCATATTACCATTTAATGGTCGTTCAAACATACAAACATTATATATTAACCTACAGACTATTTCTGTTCATAATGTTTATTCTTATTGAAATTATCCAAAGATATTCATTTCACTTTTAAACTCTGGTATAGCAAACATATTTTTTTTTTTTTTTTTTTTTTTTAAAGAGGTACAAATAAATAAAAAGAAAAACTATGCAAATAGTACTTAGAACAGGTAGAGAGTTCTACAATTTTAGTCAATGGGCACTTAGGAGCATTTCCTCCTTTTTCAAAATCTGATGAAGCACTTAAGCTGGAGTATTCAGGCTGGGGAAAAATTCAGACGTGGTTTCAAGCTAACATTCATCAATCCTCTCATCTCACTGCATCACTTGCCATCAACTACTAGGTCCATCATCTAGTCCGGAGGGGAAAATCGTTCTACGGTCCAGAACTTCACCGTCGGAGTCAGTAATTTCACCTTCCTGAAGCATGTGTTTTATTCGAAGATAGCCATCACCGTAACTCAGAACACTACGACTTCTAACGACCGGTTTAGTTCAATATCTATGATCACTTCTGATGGTTAAGAAGTCATAATCTTGGAGCGCCACTACGCCAAAAAAAAAATAGGCTACACATATCTTCTTCTTAATTTCTCGTTAACAGTTATAGATCCGCAATTCGAAAATGCCCTTATAGCCTCTTTTCATCATAACATCATGATTTAGGATGGTTAATGTAGGGCCATCAATGCCCCACTCTCAAAAAAAAATCTTCCAGAAACCTGTCCGCCTTCAACAACTTCGCGATCCAGCCCACAGGCCAATCTTCGAGCCCCGTAATAAGTCGAATTTTTTTTACGAGTCAAACGACAGGTCTCTTGGCCAAGCAACAAGTGTCGTAAACATTCATTCTCCCGCGCTGCTTGAAAAAACGGGACCGATCCACTCTGCCAGGGGTACGGGAATGGAAACAAAAGGAAAAATGGACTCATCGTGAAGACTACAGCTTGCCGCTCCACTCTGCCGGCCGCTTCATGGGGGAAGGAAACCATGCATCACCCCCATGGCGTGTGCTGAAGGGGGGTCCTGTTAGCCTCTGTTTACATGGGCGCCAGCTATCCGCCTGCTAGCAGAGCCAATTGAAGCCTGACGTAAACTTACAAAGCCTAATTGCGTGTATAGTACACTCATAAGATAACGTAATTCTTATACAGGGCGGTCGGTCATTCTTATATCAAAGTCAGACTAGATGACTCCAAATTTTCCACCTGTGCAGTCTACTGACAAAACATCCCTCCCTTGCTGTCTGCTTTTCGTATTTGAAAAACAGGAAGCTACGTTAGACTATAAACGTTGAAATTACTTTGCAAAAAGAAAAAGAAAGAAGAAAAAATAAAAACTGATTTTATTATAATTATTACAATTACTTTTATTTATTTAAATTTTTATTAGAAACAGAAAAAAAGAGTGCTTTTAAATAAATGTTGAGAAAGTGATTTAAATAATTAATGTAGATTAAAAAAAAAATTGTTGAAACCAACCGTAACAAGATTGCTCCCCCCGGCTAATTAAAAAAAAATTTTTTTGAGAAAACAAATTATTTTTTTGAAAGGTAACTTGGTACCACATGGCATGCTGGGACCTCAACACTGAAAAAACTGACCCACAAACACAGATCATACATCGATCCGGGACGGGATCCAGAGAGTTCACCGCTGAAATACCACCCTGACAATATATTCCGGATATATACAACCAGAGCTCGCACATCCGTAGAAACCATTACCTAAAATATTACCTGAAACATGACCATAAAAGAGTACTACCAGAGGAGGGACCACAAGGCTGATTTTACCACTAAAATGACCAAGATATTTTCTGCACCTGTAAAAGAACACATGTTCCACCTGATTGTGAAACCTCACTTCCCTACTACTGTCATTCCTACGCATAACTGCATCCTTCCTGAGACTTCTGGCAACAGAACTGTAAATAATACATAAATTGAATTTTGAAAAAAAAAATTAGCCGAAAAAGAAGAGAAGTGCCCACTGATTAATTGTCACTATACTGCTTATATACATAACTTCAATAATTGGCATCACAGTATATTACAACACTATCTATTAATGTAAATAAGTACTAGTAATATCATAGTTACAACACTGTAAATGTCAATGAAATTTGTAAAACACATATTAATTCTATTATACAAAAATACACAAGAGCAACTGGTGACACACAAAAAAAAATATATACATATACATCTGTAAGACACAAATTATGGTATCACAGACCATGTTAGAGAATTACGCACACAATTGTAACAATTTTATATGAGAACACATGTTTGTTTTCGAACACAGTCTAATGATTCGGGATATTATGTAGATTTTACAAATGCACGTACAAGTAATGTGCATGGGAAAGAGTATCTCTGCCTCTGTGCTACTTATAGCAAAAAGCAGTTTCGGGCCTTTTGGGCACTACAGGGAAAACATTCCACAAAATAAAATAAAAAACAGGGGTGGTGACATATATCACCAGGAAGGAAAACACACATTCCACAAAAATAGGAAGTAGAATAAATAAAATAGTTAATTTTAGCACTTTTAGCCACACACAACAACATACAGGCATGTACATGAGACAGTATGTACTAGAAAAAGAAAAAGGGCCCACACTCCTTAAAGTTTAAGCTCAAATAAAACCACAAACTGTATAGTAAATAATAAATCTATCTAGTTAAAATGTAGAAATTAAAGTAAACACATACTTAAAAAGTTATATACAAAACACTGATGCATTAAAAAAAACTGAACTAAACAGATCTACCTCGGCAAAAGGGCATACAAAACACAACATCCTAAAAAAATTTTAAAGTAACAAAAATTACATTCGTTTCTTTTTTTTTTTTTTTTTTTGCAAAAATATACCCAAAATCTACGAAAACGGGGTGCGGACGGGTATATACCACATAATCTACCATAAAACAGACAAAAACCTTAAGTATAGGCATAAAAAGGGTTAAAAATGCCTACATGAAAGTATCAACACACAACCAAAACAAACCTTTAATACGCTAGAAAAACTAAGTTCCGTTTTAAAAATGTCAAAAAAAAAATAATTAAATATACATACACATTAACTAAACTATAAATAAATACAAATAAACAGGGTAAAATTGAATAAAAATGCCTGAATAACGAAAAAAGGTAGTTAGTATTTATAACTCGGACGGTCTCTTCTATCCCGTAGCGAATAGTCGGTTCTAGAAATCGATATTGAACGACTACTTCTATTCGATTTAGCAGCTGGACGAATCGATGAACGAGACCTGCGCGAATCGCTGTGCTCAGCAGTTGAACTGCTTTCTGCCGTGGCTGAATTTTTACCTACGCGCATTTCACTGCCTTCTGCCGTTGCTAAATTTTTATTTACGCACATCTCGTTATTCTCTGCCGCTGCAATCTCCGGAGAAATGGGAGGTGGGGGAGAGGGATTTATGATTTCAGTCGCGTCGCTGTCTGTTTCTTCCACTTCCGGCGCTACCGGAGTTTCGTTATTGTTGACGTTCACTACTGCTGGTGCGCGGTTACTATCATATGGTGCCCAGGGAATGAATCGGTTACGCTTACACCTGCGTACAGGAGGAGAATCGCGCGGTTGGTGTGGTGAATCGATGGTCACGTTTTCAGTCGATCCCAGGCCAATTGTTTGTTTTGGTTTACTGGACCAGATGGGGAGTCTGTCTTTGAAAGAAGACAACCTGTCAACATGGACAACCTGACAATTTTTGGGATTAGCAACTAGCGCTATTTTAAAATTAACCTCATTTAGCTTCTCAATTATAGTAAAAGGACCATTATTTTGCTTGCTTAATTTTTTTGTATTACCAGGGGCGACTGTGGGTGTAAATAACCACACAAGATCTCCTATTTTAAAATTTTTATCAACAGCTGTCATTTCACGGTATTTTTCCTGCTGCTCAGAAACTTTAATTAAATTACTATGTACTTCAGTGTATACTTTTTGAAGAGCTGGGATTAAGAGTTCGCAAAAAGAGGGTGCATCATTATAATTAAAAGAAGGTGGTTGAGAAAAGAGATTATATGGTAGATTCATATTTCTGCCATACATAACTGCAGCTGGGCTAAGTTTAGTTGAAGAGTGGACAGCTGAACGCATAGCTAGTAGTGCAAATTTGAGTTTAGTGTCCCAGTCAGATTGATTTTGGTTGACTATGTGACAAAGTGCATTTTTAAGAGTACGATTCTGTCTCTCCACTTGCGAGTTGCCAGCCGGGTGATAAGATGAGGTCTTAATATGATTAATACCAAACATTTTATATACGTGCTCTATCGCATCTGAAATTAGATTCTTCGCATTGTCCGTCGTAATAAAACAGGGCGCACCGTAGCGTGATATGAAATCAGCTAAAGTGTCCGCAATGACATCTGAAGTGGTTGAACTAACCGCATATGCTTCTGGCCACTTAGTAAATGAATCTATATATGCAACAATATACTTATTTCCCGAAAAAGTTTGCGGTAAGGGTCCAATGAGATCCAAATGAACCTTGTTCATGGGAAACTGGGGGGTCGGCATACGTTGCAGAGGGGCGAGCTGGTTCGCTCTATAAGCTCTCTTCTGCTGGCAACTAATACATGACTCCACTAGATGCTTGACATCTGACGACATTCCTGGCCAATAGAAGTGCTCACGAATGCGATCAATGGTCTTTTGAAAGGCTTGATGACAAGCCGCTAGGGACTCATGTGTTAGTGCAAAAACTTGAGTAACCAATTCTTTTGGCACGACTAACTTTACAGATTTATTCAAAATAGCTGACTCCCTTGTATCCTCACAAACTAAAATGTCATCTCTAAAAAAAAATTTCATGTATTTAGGAGCAATTTCTACACCTTGGTCTAGTTTTCTTGCAATCTCGCAGCATTTCTTGTCTGATTTTTGTAATTCACCAATTTTTTCAAGTAGATTAGAATGAGGCATAAAAGTAACTTCCTTTTCGACTTGTATACAAAAATTACAATTAACAGTATCATTGGAGTTATCATTGTTGACATACCTCGAAAGGAAATCTGCGACACTGTTACACTTACCTTTAACAAACTTGATTGTAAAATTAAAGTCTGAGAGAGTGCAGATCCATTTAGCCATGCGAGATGTAGGGTCGTGAATTTTTAACATAAATGTTAGAGGCGCATGGTTTGTATAGATGAAAAAATGGGTATTAGCAATGTAACATTTGAAGTGGGCAGTAGCCCAAACTAAAGCTAGTAATTCCCTTTCAGTGGTGGAGTAGCGGGTCTCAGCATCTTTCAATTTTCTGCTGGCAAAGGCAACAGGATGGAGCATGTTATTTTCATCTAATTGTGATAACACTGCCCCTAATGCTTCGCCACTGGCATCAGTATATAAATGGAATTCTTTCTCAAAATCAGGGAGTGCAAGACATGGTTTTGAAATAAGAGCCATTTTAATGTCTTCAAATTCTTTCTGTGCATCTTCATTCCACGAAAATTTTCCTGTCTCTTTCGTTAAGTTGATTAGATTTTTAGCTCTCTTAGTAAAATCTGGTATAAATCTCCTATAGAAAGATAGAGTTCCAATAAATGACCTAACAGCCTTTCGGGTAGTTGGAGGTTTAAAATTTTCTATTACGGCAATATTTTTATTGATAGGTGATACTTGGCCACTACAAATCTCAAAACCTAGATATTGTATTTTATTCGAAAGGAAAGTGCATTTACTGGGCTTAAGTTTAAGTTTATGCAGTCTTAACCTTTCAAAGACCATGCTAAGCTTCTCAAAATGAGAATTAACATCACTGGAGGCAATTACAATGTCGTCGATATAAACAAGAATTCCAAGATTGCCTAAATCACCGAAAATAGCATTCATAAGTCTTTGGAAACTGTTACCTGAATTTGAGAGCCCAAAAGAGTTACGGGTCCACTCAAAAAGTCCTTTGTGGGTGATTATAGCAGTTTTATGCCTATCCTCTGGGCGAATAACCTGTTGAAAAAACCCACTAGTTAAATCTAGCGTTGAAAAAAATTTAGCCCCACTTAAAGCATCAACAGAGTCGGTAATGTTAGGTATTGGGTAAGCATCTTTAACAAGATTTTTATTTAATCTTCTGTAGTCAACAGCAAGTCGATAGGAACCGTCTGATTTCCGAACCAGAATAACCGGAGAAGCAAATTCAGACATGGAAGGGGAAATTATGTCCGCCTGTAACAAAGTATTAAGTTGGTCTTCCATTTCTTGACGTAATTTGTAGGGGACTCTATAAGCTTTGCCTTTAACTGGTTTATTTGAAGTTAAGTTAATTTCATGCGGGATTGTATCACAGCCGGGTAAATCTAAGACCGATGCTGCAAATACATCTTTGTTTTTGTCTAGAAAATTTTGCATTTTAAGTTTTAATGGGGGTTCTAAATGATCTAAATTAATTTCAGAGCTCCAAGTGAGATCAGCGTGATCAAAGTCACCAATTGGAGGGGCCAAATTTATATTATAGGTTAATTTATTATCAGTTACGGGTATATTTGACTGGTCTACACATTTTTGAATTTTGGCAACAAAGGTTCCTTTATTTAAATGAATACTATTGTCTGAAAAATTTGCAAATGAGATATATAGGCCATGTTCTTTAGTGCAAATGGCTCTGGAGGTAAGGAGACCTTGATTTAAATTTTTCGCCAAAGGTTCTAACATAACAATATCATTTTCCTTAATAAAATTTTCCTTATAACTTTTAACCTGGGCTAACATTTTTGACTGCGGGGGAATTGAAATTTTGCTACATAACACAGCGAAACTTATATTTTTATTTTTATTGGTTTTATCACTACTGCTATCTTCATTGCTCTCCTCCTCGACTTCAGGTACCTTATCCTCTATACTTACCAAATCTTCACTTTCATCAATATTACAAATTTTAGTAGTCTCTTCAGCTAAATTACCCTGAGTTACCTGACTCGCTGCTGAAAGAATGTTGTCGACACTTTGAATACTTGAAAAATTTTCAGTGTTATTACCCTCAGAGCTACCGCCTGATGTTGTTTGCATGCAAAAGTTCTGCGCAACACTTTCAACTTCCTTATCTGACTCAGTTTGAATGACTATCTCAACATCTTTTCTCATATTACTCAACTGCGGGTCCTGAACTACCATATTTTCACTACTATGATTCCCATTTTCAATATTAACTGAGTCATGAACTTTCTCACATGCACAATTTTCAGGAGGGCTATTTGCATTACTACTTTTTGAATTCTCCCCTACTTTGTTGACACATTTTATATTTACAGAATTATTTTTAACACAATCATTATTTATACAATTATTATTAGAATTTACACTATATACAGAGTTAGAAATATTTACAGAATTAGTAGCAAGACAAGTATTACACCCTGAAGTATTACTTGGGGTTTCTACGCTTTGTTTACATTGGCCTGAAACTGGCACTTTAAGAGCGACAGCATTTGTATCACAATTTATACTTGCCCGGTACTCTTTCAAAAATGGCATTCCCAAAATCATATTAAATTCCTCTGCTAATTTACCTTCCACTACATAGAATTCAGCTTGACATTGAACATTATCAAAAACAAATTTTAAAAATACTTTCTTATTTAGGTGAACTTTCTCACCGGTGACAGTCATAATGGGGATATTGCAATTCTCCATTTCAAAATTCTCTAAACAGTTACAATCAGTACCACTCAGGAGATTAATTGCAGAACCCGTGTCACATAATGCATTTAGGCAAACTTTATTTATGTAAATTCTTGCAGTTGGTAATGTATATGATTGGGGCTGAAACATACTATACACAGTTGGGGGGTCCAGGGGCCTGTTGGGGATCGACTTGACCACATCTGATCCGGCCACTAATAGTTTAAAGCCTCACTTTCATTGTTAGCTACTGGGGTGTTATTTACCGCCTGCTCTTCATTTCTGTTCGCAGCTGTGCTCCTATTGTTTTGGTAATAACCACCTCTTCTTCCCCTATATCCGCCTCGCTGATTGTGGTTCCCTCTAGGATTTTCACCTCTGTTTCTATAATTTTGCCCACGGCTCCTGAAATTTTGACCACCTCCCCTTCTAAAATTATAGTCGACAAAATTTAGTGGACAATCTCTGGCATAGTGGCCTTGTACGGAGCACCTATAGCAGGTTACGGGTCTTACCTCTTGGTTTTTCTCCTGTACATCCCTAGCCCTAAGATCAACTAAACTGTCTATCTTAGCTGCTAAAACATCAATTTGAGATTTTAGTTGGTCTATCTCCTTCTTTTGTGAGCTATCTTGCTGAAAAACTGCAGCACAGGGTAGGTTTTGGGTCAAATTAGGGTTGAGAATTTCCTCGCGGTGGTTGTAGAAAGGGTTAATGCTCCTATAAGCCTTTTCCTCAAGAAGCGCAATTTTGAGGACCTCTTCTGGGGATTGTGGATTTCTCGCAATTACCCCCTTTCGCACTTCTGGTGTAAGATTGCTCAACAGCATGGAGTGTAGTAGAGCCGTTCGGCTTTTATCGACTACTTCACCCTGGATACCTTCAATTACAAGGGCTCTTAATGACATATCATATGCCTTGTCATAAAACTCCTGAACACTCATATTGGGTGGCTGTTTAAAATTTAAAAAATGACTGAGGGCAACATCTGGTGTGGCCTGTGAAGTATAACTCTCTTTTAAGATTTTTAATAGCTCATCAGATGTTTTTGCTTTGTGAATTTTTATTCGCCTAGAAGCAGCTCCTGATAATCTAGCTAACAAAACGAATTTTTTCTCCTCCTCATTCCAGTCGAATAATTTGGCAAAACTCTCAAATTTCTCAGAAAAATCTGAGAAGCAGACTGAGCTGGCCTCTCCATTGAATGGGGGAATGTTTGACAAATTATCCACTAAAGCATTTTTTCGCTGAATAGTGGCAATTGCTTCCGAGTGCTTATCAGCCATAGTTAGAGTTAGAAAATGACAAACAAACCAAAAAGAAAATGAAAAAAGGGGAGGGGGGCAACTTAAAAATGAGAAAAAGAGAGGGGAAAGGAAAACCTTATAAATACATAAAACTTAAGTACAGGACTATGCTTTTTGTAAATAAGAAAAGGTTATGCTCACAAGGCATAATTTTGACTGGGAATTGTAGCTTACTAGCACAGAGAGAGAGCCTAGACCTCTTTTTACACTTGAACATATAAATAAAATTTTAATTGCAAAAACACCCAGTTGCTCTTTGATACATAAATACATACAAGTAAAAAAAAATCAATAACCCAGAGACCGAATTGTTACGGCTCCATTTGTTGTGGAGTTTTGGGGTTCTTTCTAAAACACAACTTACTTAAACCTAAAAAGCTCATTTATTACTCAATCTTCACTTGACAATTAAATATTTAGAAAAAATAAGTATACCCTGATTAGCTCCACTGAAATCTGTTGCCATGGAAAAGGTAGCAAATTATATTAAACTAATCAAAATATCAAAACTTAAGAATCCGAATAGGTTAATACAACAATGATAATTTTGAACTCATCATTTTAAGACAATATTAAATGTAGTAAGGGGCAACAGATTTCTAAATCAAGTAGCATACTGGATTGCATAAAGAACACCCAACTCCACTCCAACCCGATCAAGCTCAAATCTCCATACACATTAAATTAACAAAAGTGTAATCATCATATAATTTGGAAAAATGCAGACAACCTGAAATTCCTCCAATATGAGGACCAAAAGGGGAAAGAGTTAAATCCGTTAATAGAATAGGGATATGATGATGTACTAAAATTTTAGAACAACCATAGAGATTCTGAACAAGATCCGATCGGTTAACCAAGAATCGTATAGTGGTGTATAATGACTGGATATTTTTTTTTTTTTTTTTTTTTTTTTTTTTTTTTTTTTTTTTTTTTACTTTTTAAAATAAAACAATTTTGGTGTATATTTTAGAAAAACAATGTTTCTGAAAGAGGAGAGTTAAAGCTTAATTTAACATTTTATGAAATTAAATTTAATATTACTGTTTCACTTATTAATCTATCCATCCTTAAATCAAGATCAAAAATACGATTGTATAACATTGAGTGAACTTCAATTTATGTTCATTAAAACAGTCAGTTATGAATTTAAACTTAAGAAATTTTAAAGTCCTAATTTAATAAAGTTGAATTTTCTCTCCCTTTTTTTTTTTTTTTTTAATTAATCACAGAAAGGTTAGGTCATTCTTATAGGTCTACTGTGAATATAAAAAATTAATTATTTAGAGATTTATACAAAGAAAAACATACCAACTTTGATAATAAACAAAAAAAAAAAACACAATTTATTTGAACATTTAAAATAATGAAGCAACTAAGTTATCAAAAGTAATCTTAATAAAACAATATAACAGCTGATCTTTTAAGTTGAAACCACTCACTGGTTACTTTTAAATTACACATCATATTTTTAAAATTACCATCATATTACCATTTAATGGTCGTTCAAACATACAAACATTATATATTAACCTACAGACTATTTCTGTTCATAATGTTTATTCTTATTGAAATTATCCAAAGATATTCATTTCACTTTTAAACTCTGGTATAGCAAACATATTTTTTTTTTTTTTTTTTTTTTTAAAGAGGTACAAATAAATAAAAAGAAAAACTATGCAAATAGTACTTACAACAGGTAGAGAGTTCTACAATTTTAGTCAATGGGCACTTAGGAGCATTTCCTCCTTTTTCAAAATCTGATGAAGCACTTAAGCTGGAGTATTCAGGCTGGGGAAAAATTCAGACGTGGTTTCAAGCTAACATTCATCAATCCTCTCATCTCACTGCATCACTTGCCATCAACTACTAGGTCCATCATCTAGTCCGGAGGGGAAAATCGTTCTACGGTCCAGAACTTCACCGTCGGAGTCAGTAATTTCACCTTCCTGAAGCATGTGTTTTATTCGAAGATAGCCATCACCGTAACTCAGAACACTACGACTTCTAACGACCGGTTTAGTTCAATATCTATGATCACTTCTGATGGTTAAGAAGTCATAATCTTGGAGCGCCACTACGCCAAAAAAAAATAGGCTACACATATCTTCTTCTTAATTTCTCGTTAACAGTTATAGATCCGCAATTCGAAAATGCCCTTATAGCCTCTTTTCATCATAACATCATGATTTAGGATGGTTGATGTAGGGTCATCAATGCCCCACTCTCAAAAAAAAAATCTTCCAGAAACCTGTCCGCCTTCAACAACTTCGCGATCCAGCCCACAGGCCAATCTTCGAGCCCCGTAATAAGTCGAATTTTTTTTACGAGTCAAACGACAGGTCTCTTGGCCAAGCAACAAGTGTCGTAAACATTCATTCTCCCGCGCTGCTTGAAAAAACGGGACCGATCCACTCTGCCAGGGGTACGGGAATGGAAACAAAAGGAAAAATGGACTCATCGTGAAGACTACAGCTTGCCGCTCCACTCTGCCGGCCGCTTCATGGGGGAAGGAAACCATGCATCACCCCCATGGCGTGTGCTGAAGGGGGGTCCTGTTAGCCTCTGTTTACATGGGCGCCAGCTATCCGCCTGCTAGCAGAGCCAATTGAAGCCTGACGTAAACTTACAAAGCCTAATTGCGTGTATAGTACACTCATAAGATAACGTAATTCTTATACAGGGCGGTCGGTCATTCTTATATCAAAGTCAGACTAGATGACTCCAAATTTTCCACCTGTGCAGTCTACTGACAAAACATCCCTCCCTTGCTGTCTGCTTTTCGTATTTGAAAAACAGGAAGCTACGTTAGACTATAAACGTTGAAATTACTTTGCAAAAAGAAAAAGAAAGAAGAAAAAATAAAAACTGATTTTATTATAATTATTACAATTACTTTTATTTATTTAAATTTTTATTAGAAACAGAAAAAAAGAGTGCTTTTAAATAAATGTTGAGAAAGTGATTTAAATAATTAATGTAGATTAAAAAAAAAAAATTTGTTGAAACCAACCGTAACAGGGGGGGGGGGGAGGGGGGTTTTAGAAGAAAAAAATTCCTAACTTCGTCAATTCCCAAGATTTCAAATCCGCTTAAATTTATTATAGATCCTCTTAATATTATCTAAAACTTTTATATTGACATTTTTTTTATACGACCAACTCTTATAGCAAAAAAAAAAAAAAAAAAAATCCTTGCTGGCTGGTTTCGAAGTAGGCGGTTCCAACTGCAGTATCATCGCAAAAAGTTCATTTCTTCCGCAATTCCCGACAAACAGGCGCCCCACGGCCTGCGTCTTCGAAATCTACCTGTGCCTATAGGCCGAGCCGTCAGGGATTTTTTAGGATGCTATCCATTCTTAATTAAACATTTTCAGCTGTATAACTGAATTTATACATGCAAGATTAACAAAATAATATTAATTTTAATGCTAATATTAAGGCTGTTAATTTATATTGTTTGTCTGTAAAACATGTTTGTTGAACAGGAAAATGTTTACTTGAGAATTCATAGCATCCGGAAAAGTTATATTTGCGGTTGAGAAAACTAGAGTTGGAAAAAACCGGTTTATTCGCAGGTTTATTTCCAATAGACACTGTTTATTCCCAGGTTTAATTCCAAAAGTTCTGGTTTATTCCCGAAAAAACAAGTTTATTCCCAAAAAACCCGGTTTATTCCCAGATTTAAACCGGGTTTTTTCTCGTCTTTGCATCCTTAGAGCAAACTAATTAATGCACTATAAAACTGTTCGGAAATATTTCGAAAATGAGTGGCAGCAAAAGAAATTTTGTTTTTATAATTGCTTATTTTTATTATGAATAAATTAGTTTCTGAAATTTATAAAGATAAAGAACGCTTTTAGGAATCGTGAGTAACTCGGTTTTATATTGTATTTTCCTAGATTAAGAAACATTTGTCTTTTTTTTTTTACAGTTTGGAGATTCCAGATCAGCGTAATTTGAACGTGGATTCAAACATTTTTCGTGATAACGTTACATCTTACTTAAAACACGGTAAATCTGTCGAAAATACCGTTACCGTATATTCATTATTCTTTAAAGTTTTAAGCAAGATTGTGTTCCATTGCAAGCCGTGTTCCATTTGGAGTGAGACACCATCTATTTTTTACTACTGAATTGTGATACTTCAATCTTATAAAGAAAGTATTTATTTGGACGTGCATTATCCCCCCCACTATTTTTGCTTATAGATTTTACGAACTCCATGCATTCCTAGTCAGTCTGCTTATAAAATACATGGCGTCTCTAAATGGATTGAACGTTTCTAAAATTCAATTACGAGTAAACGGCAGCATTTACTGAATAAATTCTTTTAGGACTGTAATGTGTGAAGTTAGGAATGTTTACTACACTTGCTTGTTTTAATCTCAAACATCAGCGATAGATGGGTCTGTACTCTCAAACTGTTATAATGGTTAAAAAAAAAAAAAAAAAAAAAAAAAAAATGGTACTTCTCCATTATCCCGTCGACCACTTTTCATAAAAAAAAACTATCGCCAAACTGTAACGAAAAATAAACAAATGAAAGAATGTTGCCATTGGAATCTCACAAAAAAAAAAAATTAATAAATTAATAAATTAATAAAAATAAATAAATAAATAAATAAAATAAAAATAAATAAATAAATGCAAAAAAGTCGGAAAAACCCCACTTAGTAAGCTTAAGCAAAATAATTTGCAATACATTAATGAAAACAGGAAAAAAAAAATCTTGGATATTTATTCATTTATATTATTATTTTTTTAATTATCCATTTCGGCTGGTGAATCAATGTTTGTCACGTCATTTGAAACTGATCTATTGTACGTAACTATGCATTGCAATATTTTTTCAATGCTTTTTCTCTTTTAATATCATGGCTCCGCCGTTTAAGGACGAATTTGTTATTTTAATTAACGAAATAATTAATAAATCAGTAAATCATAATGACAAATACAGGTAAATGTTGAATTAAAAGCCACTTGATGGCATAGCAAAAACATGTAACCTTCTGACTTGTCAAGTGAATGTGTCGCCACGATCATGCATTTTTAGCCTTAAATCCTATAATTTGGCGATAGTTTTTTCTTATGAAAAGTGGTTGACGGGATAATGAAGAAATGCCATAAAAACTTTGCAATTCAAAAATTCAAACCATATTTTTACCGTTTCTACAGCTTAACAGAAGGAAAAGTAAATCCTAAGTGAACTTTGATTAATCTTTATACATGCGTTGAGTGTGATATCAGTTTGGGACAAAACAACGTCATCTATCGGCGATATTTGAAACTAAAAAAATGAAGCATAGTAAAGAAATTCCATTTTTCACACATTACACTTTTGCCAGAATAACTTAATACTTGTTTTAAACCAAATTATATAAGGAAATCACTCATTACCATTAAACTAAAAATATATATGCTTAAAGTGATAAAACAGAATATACAAAGGCTTATAAAAACCTTTTAATATAAAGATCGACATGTTTCGAACGCACAAACGGCGACATTTTAAGATCAAAATGATAATAAAAACTATTCTCGCAAAAAGTTTTGAAAATATACATTATAAACATAAACCACGAGATCATATTTATAATTAAAGCAGGCGTTTAAAAATAGTTTGTGTTTAGTCTAAAAATAATTAAATGTGTTTATAATAATTTTGGATATAATAATAGTTTGTCATAATTTTGGAAATGCAATGAAGCAAATGAACATTTTGCCTTTATGCCAAAAAGAGTTTTATTCTTCCTTTCCAACTTACCTCAGTGTTAAACATAAATGTTATATGGTCTGCATTTTAGGTAGATTTCGTAAGAAATACTACCTATTTCCCCTACATTCTATTATACTACCTACATTCTCCCCTATGTTGGAATTTCTGGAAAAATTTTTCAGATCTACGCCGATCATGACACCCAGAACCCCAGTTCAAAACTTTATCTATCTATCTATTTATCTATATCACTTTTTTATGGACACGATAACTTCAATAATTCTGCACAAATCTCTTCCAAACTGATACATAAAATCAAGGGGCATAAAATCTTGGTCAAGTTCGTTAATGGACAAAATCAAACCAGGGGGGGGGGGGAGATTGTTTTCTTTTGTGAAAACAGAAAAAAAATCCATAACTTCTTAGTTATGATACGTATCGAATCCGTTTAAAGTTATTATTACTTCTAGGAAAAGGGCCGAAAATTTATGTATGACAGATTTTTGATGTAATTAAAAATAGCCACAAGGGGGGGGGGAAGGGGGTTTTAGAAGAAAAAAATTCAGAACTTCGTCAATTCACAAGATATCAAATCCGCTTAAATTTGTTATAAAACCTCTTAATATTATCTACAACTTTTATATTGACAAGTTTTATATAAGACAAACCGTTACATCCCCACCCATAAAAAAAAAATAAAAGCAAACAAATCCTTGCCGGATCCGCCTAAAGACACATTTCGAATTAGGCGGTCCCAAACTGCCGTATCAGGGCCAAAAGGTCATTTCTTCTGCAATTCCCAATAAACAGGCGCCCAACGGTCTGCGTCTTCGAAATATACGTGTGCCTGTCGGCCGAGCCGTCAGGGATTTTTATCTTCGGAAAAAGATTGAAACGGACTCTCACGTTTAGCATTAAAATTGATAAAGACATTAAAATAAAGATGTAATGAATGCTTAAAGGGATAAAAAATAACACAAAAAGCTTAAAAATACATTTTAATATACAGATGACATGTTTCATACGCTCAAATGGCAACATCTGCAAGATCGATAATGATAAATAAACTATTTTTGCAAAATATTTGAAAGTGAAAAATATAAATCACGAGATCACATGTATAATGCAAACCGATATTTAAAATATTCAAACTGTAAACGTGAAAATTAATATTTTCTTATTATTTTACTATAATTGTAAAGCATCTCGCGTTAAATTTTAAGTAATTAAAAAGAAGCTCATTCATTGCATATGCCCTCACTGCGCATATAAATTTCTATTGATTCACAAATAATGGATGGAAAATAGTTTTGATGGATAAATTATTTTACTATTCTTAAAATCAATTTGTAAAGTCTCTATCATATGTAGTCTGCTGTAGTTCTTATGTCACATTTGATATCTGCCATATGCTCTTTTATTCTCGTTTTAAACATTCTATTTTTCATTCCTATATAATATTGAAAAGCTCCATCTGCCATGGTGAACGGACATTCAGGATTTCATAAACACATGATACTTGATATGACTCAATTGGATCTATTTTACTAGGTTTTTTGTAATTTTGTGGAAGGTTTTGCGATAAGGCAGTCATTGAAATTTCTAAGTTTATATTTCAAACTTTCAAAGAACCGAGGGAAATATTGTAAAGTAGATAACTTTGAATTTTGCTTATTGCAAGTTTTTAAAACGTTCAGTTCATTTTAAAACACCCAATATATAGGAAATTACTTTTGGTAAAATAAATGTTTTTTTTTTTTTTTTTTTTAAATAGAAACTACTGAAAAAAAAAATTAAAAATATATATTCCTGTAATTTTGTTGGAAGTAAATGTCCCTTATAAAACGACTGATTCGACAAAATAAAAGTTTTAATATCCCCAATTGAAGTCTTTCGTTAATTAAAGCGGTTTGTCTTAAACTGTAATTACTGAAAGAATTCTCTAGCTTTAAAAAAAAATGTCGAATGCTTTGGGACATAAAAGACTGTAATTAATCACCTTGCATAAAGTAATCAGATAAATCTCTAGAGCTAAGTGCAATTGAATTTACTAATGTATATAATGACATTTATGTGTTTTAGTTAAGAAAAAATATAATAAAAATAGCCTTGAATCCTGGACTTCTACATAAGGGTACTAAAAAAGGATGAGACAAACTTTAAGAGGTCGAAAAGCTTTAAATTTAAAAAGCATTAAAAATTACAAACACAAGTGAACAGATACATGCATGGAAATGAGTACAATATTAAGAGTATATATTTTTTCGCATCAATTTATAAAAATGTATATATGCACCATTGGTTGTACGAAGCACGTCAAGGCAATAATCGTCGACGTTTTCCTCCACCCCTTCCTTTATCCAACAATGAGTCAGTCTCCATAAATTTCTGGTGTCCACGTCTATCAATTACTGAATGGCACAAGAAATTCGTGGAGACTTGGCTCAGTATTGGATAAAGCAAAGAGTGGATGAAAAAAAGAGTATCAGGGGAAAACGTCGACCATTATCGCCTTGACGTAATGGTGCACATATAGAGGTTTATTAATTGATACATAAAAACCTTCAACTTATACTCCTAATATTGTACTACTTTCCATAGATGTATATGTTCATTTGTGTTTATAATAAAAGCTTGAAATTGTAAAGACACTTTGTGAACACCCTGTATGTTCTGACTTAGGTTCTCTATACAGAAGGTTTTGTTTGAATATACTCTACTATCTTTTAAAATTTGTTCGATCTCTTTTAGAAGCATCTGGCTTAGAGAAAATACCTTTTGGGTAAATAAGAGTATTTTTTTAAACAAAGCTATTGAAAGAGCTTTTAAAAACATACATGTAATTTTGCTGAAAATAACTTATTTCATAAAGTAGCTGATCCGACAAAAAATAAGTTTGAATTGGCAATCTTTCGTTAATTAAGGCAGTATGTCTCAAGTTATAATTCTGAATGAATCCTTTTACTTTAAAAAAATTGTTAAATGCTCAGGGACATAAAAAACTGTAATTAATCATTCTGAATAAAGTAATTAGAGAAATATCTGGAATTACTCCAAATACATTTTGTTAGGATTGGGTCAAAAGATTTTGATTTTTACTAAATGAATTGAAAATTTATTTTCAAATGAATTCAGATAATGCATGAATTACTTTATTTATGTGTTTTAGTTAAGAAAAGGAATACGAATATATTACTTTATGAATAGTTTTGAATCTCAGACTTCTAATGATGTTAGTTACGAAAAGGTAAAATAAAACTTAATCATGATTAAAATAGAGACCTGCTTTTGATGGCAGAGTTTATGTAAGCACCAGAGATAAAGAAAAAACAGTAGGATATAAATAAAATTTAATTTTTATTTTTAAAGATAAGTATATCTAAAGAAATTACATATATTATAACACTACAGCATTGGTCATTTATAGATGTAGGCGTGTAGATTCGTTATAAAATAAATGAATCTACAGGCATACATCTACAAATCTACACATCCACATCCATATCTACATGAATATTTACATCTACACTTACATCTATATCTGTACCTGCCTATCTGGATCTATACATCTATATCTACCATCCAGATACCTACACACACTACACATAGATACTTTTTAGGGTTTCGTTCATCTCACGAAACCCTATTACTCCCGCTCCGTTGTTTGTCTGTCATAGAGCTATTCTCAGAAACTATGTAACTTACAGAGTTGAAACTTTGTGTATATAGCTGAATACCAGCTATAAAGAGTTCAAAATATTAAAATTTGAAAAATTCGTATTATTTTAATAAATAGAGATAAAAAACCAAAATTCTAACTTTCCTATTAAATTTAAACATTTTCGTTATAGCAGATGCCAAAAATTAAAAATCCGCGATGAAATTCTTCCTACAATAATTAATTTTCTATCAGACGATTTCCACGTGAAAAATGAAAATGAAATAAAAAGTTTCACCAATTGAAAAAAAAGATAAATATGAAATAAAATTGATTGACGTCATAGTGGTAATAAAACGGAAATTTTCTAAGATTTCTCAATAATGCAAGGAGTATGAGTATGTGTATGTACACAAAGCAGATTAATATCACGTCACTAGAGAATTAAAAAGAAAATCTGACGTCATATTGGAAGTAATTGGAAGAAAAAAAATGAAATATGTAATATGTAAATTAGGTACAATATTAAACGCTCAGATGTCAGTATAATCTCGGACACAACATTTTTGTAAAGCAAACTGGCCATCAATCATAACAACATAAAACAAAAAATCCAGTCTGATAATGATTTATGCCTTAAATTTGCATATATAATTGTACAAAAAATCCAAAAATTGCATACATCAAAATATGAAAATATCTGAAAAACAGGACATGCTGGAGAAAATCTAAAACTAGATTCGTGATCAGCGTAAAAAAAAACTAAATAAGAAATAACTAAGTTTGGTCTTGAGGACAGAGCAAAATTTAAAAAAAATTTCCCAGTGTAATCTGTAGAATTATGTTTATATTTAAAAAAAAAAAAAAAGTATTTATTTTACTCTTTTAATTTTAGCCCATATATTAGTAAATAAAACCTACCTGGTAAGACAGTTTTCTTGCTTTTAAAAGTGATTTTGATTTCTTTTGTAAGTACGGTAGCAGTTTAGTTTGAACAGTAAATACATTTTAGAGATATTCTATACTTTATTGCGTCCACTGAACTTAAAATTGCATAAGACGCCATGTTACTGTACAGTCTTAAATATGCAGGCGATGTCTGAAATAGCATAAGAGCCTTGCGTTAATTACTTAACGTCAAGAAATTATTTACTGTTGCCGCGCTTTCAAAATTTAATGAGCGTCTGAATAAATATTTAAATTGTTCTGCTACTTAAGCTGCTTGGAGCGCTCAGAGATTATTAGATAATGTTTTCAACCCTGTACTCTATAATCAGTTTAACTTCAGCTATTTTTAAAAGATAAATTAAAGAAATTATATTGTACACCAAGCACTACTTTTTATTTTATTTTAGATTTTTTTAAAAGTTAATTTGAAAAATGTGAACTCAGCAACTATAGTTCGGTAATTAAATAAAAAAGTAAATTAATTTTACAAATAGGATTTTTTTATGTGTGAGTTTTATAAGCGGATTTGTATGAGAATTTGTCTCTTTTGTTTTAATGCAATAAAGATAATTTTATTTTTTTTAGAATTTATGTAAGTTGTTCTTTTACAGCGTTTAAACCTAGGCAGCAATGCAATATTGGAGCAATATTTTATTATGTTGGCTATATCATTGTCAATATTGACATTATTTGCATTGAATGTTGTCCCAATATAGGTTTACATTTGACCAATAATGTACCAATATCGGTAAGAAGTATTTCGCTATTTTATTACCAATATTTATGAAATAGTGGTGTTTTATTGCGAGTATTTCCAATATAAAAACAATATTCTGCAATATTGGGGTTTCAATGCAAATAATTCTAATGCAAAGCAAATATTTAACCAATATTGGTATCCCATTGAAGGTATTTAAGATTAATCCTATATTGGTGCAATATTGTACCAATATAGGTTTACATTTTACCAATAATGTACCAATATCGGCAAGAAGTATTTCGCTATTTTATTACCAATATTTATGAAATAGTGGTGTTTTATTGCGAGTATTTCCAATATCAAAACAATATTCTACAATATTGGGGTTTCAATGCAAATAATTCTAATGCAAAGCAAATATTTAACCAGTACTGGTATCCCATTGAAAGTATTTAAGATGAATCCTATATTGGTGCAATATTGTACCCCAGTATACTCAATGTTGTTTTCTCTAGATATTTGTGCTTATTCTTTATTTTTTTTTAAATATTTACAGGAAGTAAGTTTTTTGGTAAATAAATTTAAAACATGTACCATAGTTTCTTTAATCCACTTAACTTAAACTTGTTTGAAAAACACATTTACTTACATTTTTATATGTAAAGAAAATGTCTGAAATAAAATTTATTACTTTCTTTAATTCTTTAATTTTAAGAAATTATTTACCGTCGCTGGAAAATGCATTTTATTTATATCATGTTGTCCAGTTTTACTTTTTAATTGTAAGGCTTTTTATATTAAATACTCTTATTGAAGGATATTTACTTATGCATAAACATGAGAAACCTATTTAGGAAACCAATTTACGAAGGACTTCCAGAAAAGGGAGGAGTTTCTACTGTTTTAAACCACGGAATTCATAAAAAACATACTTTCGGTAATGCGAGTATGTAAAGACGTTAAGAGATAATGTAACATACATTGTGTTTCAAAAATGACCGGTATATTTGAAAAATCAATAAAAACTAAACGGGCCGCGATAGAAATACACCGTTTGTTGCAATATGCTTGGGACAACAGTAAATTTTCAGGTAGACAAACTTTCGAAATTAGTTACAATTTTCAACAACAGATGGCGCTGCAGTCTGGAAAAATCGAAACCCCGATATTTTCCACATATCCACCATGCGCAGCAGTAATATGGCGTAGTCTCTGAACGAAAACATCAGAAACCTTAGTAAACGTGTCAGTCGGGATGGCTTCAGTCGGGATGCAGAAGAGATGTACTGCTTCAGTTGTTCAATTGTTTCTGGATTGTGGTGGTACACCTGGTCTTTCAAGTGTCCCCACAGAAAGAAGTCACAGGTTTACAAAGGTTTCTGGTAATTTCGTTCAGAGACTACGCCATATTATTGCTGCGCATGGTGGATATGTGGAAAATATCGCGGTTTAGATTTTTCCAGACTGCAGCGCCATCTGTAACTAATTTCGAAAGTTTGTCTGCCTGAAGATTTACTGTTGTCCCAAGCATATTGCAACAAACGGTGTATTTCTGTCGCTGCCCGTTTAGTTTTTATTGATTTTTCAAATATACCGGTCATTTTTGAAACACCCTGTAGTTCCAATTTGTGTTTTAAAATTTGGCAAGTATGGAATTTTTTAATTAAGAGACAAGATATCGAGTAAAGATCTTTTAGAGACACTTAGTAAATAAACGCTTACCATGGAAAGAAACTTTCCATAACCATTAGAAAAAAAAAAAAAAAAAAAAAAAAAGGACAATGCAAAAATGATAATTTTTTGTCCTTCAATCGCAAAAAAATGATGTGTTACTATTTGGAAAATAGGTAAAAAAACCAAAAAACTGATAAGAAATAGTAGGGATATGGGAAGAGAGAGGCAATTGGAAAAAAACTGCAGGCGGTAAAAGAATAAATACCAGTCAGGAAAGAGTTGAGATGAGAATTATAGTAAGAAGGACAGAAAGATTTAAATTAATGTTCAATGTGAATCCGGTGTTCTTATGTAGAAATTTCAGAAATTAATTTACTGCAGTTGATATTGGAGCTGAGGTTAGGTTGATAAGACCATTTATATGTTAACACGTCAAAATTGGCGAAGTGATTACGTCCACTGATATTAGGGCTTATATTATGTGGGCGGAGCTACGGGGAAATTTTCTGAAAGAAATTTCCTGAAATCACTGGATGAGACGATATCGCTGCATTAAAGACATATTATAGTAGTGAGCTCAAATGTCATTTTAACTATAAAAGTGTTCACCCGAGTCCTTTTAGGTAGCTTTTTTGGAACACAGTAGAGTCTCGATTAGCTGACACTCTTGGGACACAGATGGAGCTGTCCTTTCAGGTGCACCAATGAACGAAAATTGGAATCACCAGATAACAAAGAGGATTTCTATATCTCGGTTGCACCGTAGAGTAATTCAGATTATTGTGTAATCACCCGCGGACCCGGGATGGGATACTGAGGGATGTCGGTTCATCACAAGTCAGAATGTTCGTTTTGGATTTAAAAAAAAATACATAATCTTTCTTCATAAAAACAACAACAACAACATCTGATTACGAGTGCTGCTTTTCTTGCTTCATGTAGCTCTCTCTTTCACCGGAATAACGACGGATTATTGTTTTGCTCTGAAACGATCATTGTAATTTGTAATTTTACATAGTGTTTTTTAAACAAAGTATTTTATACTAACACTGACTTTATAATCCGTAGAACAGATAATTTCCAGCTGTGGGTTAATAATACTAGTAATAATAAATAATCAAATAAATAAGAATAAAAATAAGATAAAATAAAATTGTAAATTTTTACAACATTTTAGGGAATGGATCTATCGTGTAATTAAAGTCTTACAAAGAAAAATATTTTTGAATTCCTTAACAAAAAGTATAAATAAAAAACTCTGAATAAACTTTGTTATAATGTTCCAATATTTTCCTTTTACAGATATACACCATAATTTACTGAGAAATTTATTTAACATTCTCAAGTAGTATTTAGAATAAATTCATATTTTCTTAGCGTAAATATCACATTTAAAGTATTATAGTTATGACTCTTTTATTTATATTATAATTTTATGAAACTCTCTTGATGTCTGATATCACGAGCATAATGTTCTAAAACTGTTTAGCCACTCAAATATCCACTTTTATTTTAATAGTACATTAGCGCAGAGTTTGATTTTAATGCATGTAAATTCTGTAAGAGTCCTGTCGCAACTATTTGTTATTCATAAGTGAAATGTTCAAGCGCGAAATAGTAATTGAGCCGTATTGTTTCGATTTAGTAAAATTTAGGAGTGCTGTTTGATATTCTTTTCATAATCTAACTACCGCGGTTTCGAAAGTAGCACAAATTTAATTATGTTAAAATAGTTAATGTTTCATTTAAAATTTATTCTTCACATATATATTATTATATATATATATATTCTTATATATTATTATATATATATATTCTTATATATTATTATATATATATATTCTTATATATTATTATATATATATATTCTTATATATTCTGAATATATAATGCGTTCACTGAAGTAAACGCTTATACTTCATTAAAAATTAAGAAATAATTTAAATAAACATGAGTGATGCCACTTTACGCCATGGAATTTCAAATTTTCGCTTTTTTCGCTTATTTGTCAATTTTATAAAAATAAATACGTATTTGTCCTTCCCTCACCCCCAAAAAAATAAAGTAAAAAACAAGAACGAAAAATCATGCATTAAGCATAGATTATGTAACACTTTCCAAAGCTTCCAAAATAATTGTACAAATCATTACCGTTCAATAAGCTGAAAGATAACATATAAGTAAACAATTTGGAAAACGCATAACATATTTAAAAACGTAATTTCAGGAATTACCAACAATATTCGGAAAAAGATCCGAATATTTTTATTCAGCCCTGTATAGGATCTATAGATTTGTATATATACTACATAGGATGTTAAATTTTACTTTAGTTAGGAAACGCGTAGCACAGTTTAAATTTCTCCTTCTGGAGTTTCTATCAATAAGCGGAAATGTGTTCGCGAACTTTTGTCCTGCCCTGTATACGATCTACAGAATTTATACACACCAAGTAATAGACAAAAAGTGAGTTAAATTTAAAATCGCGTTCAGCAACTTAAAACGCACTTCCAGGAATTATTGTTAACAAACAGAAGATAATTCTTTTGTGTGTCCCTGTAAATGAACGATGACTGCTATACACACACTATTCTGTAGTAAGCCTTTTGTAATGCACCTTAGTGATATATATAAATTGCAATGCGTTTAAAATAGTGAAACAGTATTTAAATAAACCGCAAACAATTTTTCTCCATAGACGTAATGTAATGGAATTCTTTCGCCTGTTCCTCTAAAGTAACTATAAGTGCTATGCACACCCTATTCCATATTAAGCTTCTTGTAATGCACCTTAGTGATATATATCAATTACAATTTGTTTGAAATTATGTAACATCATTAAAATAAACCGCAAATGATTTTTCCCCATAGACCGTAATGTAACCGAATTCTTTTGAGTATCCCTGTAATAAAACTATAAGTGCTACACACTTCAGTTGAAATAGGGAACATGCTATAGATAACGACAATAACATATAAAAATTGAAGGGCAATCCGAGCATATTTACGGGAGTTAGAGCACGGACAGACGGCAGACGGCCGGACGGCCAGGCAAACCGAAGTCATAAACACTTTTTACTAAGGTTGGAAAGTGTTAAAAAGGGTTCACAAATATTTAATGTGAACAATCCTGCTAATCAAATAAACAAATACGATAAATTGATACACTAATTGCACATATTAAACAGTTATTTCGAGTTGTTATCCGACTTCAAAAAAAGGAGAGGTTCTCAATTCGACGCGTATGTAATTTTTTTTATGTATATTCATCATTACTCCGAAACTACGCGACCAATTCATCAGATTTTTTAAAAATTGAAATAAGATACTCTTGAATTGGTCCCATTTAAATTCCCATTTAAAATTGATTCAGTACTGTTTTAGAAATTCAACAAAAACTAAAACAAAAACAAAACAAAACAAACAAGAACGAAAAATCATGCGTCAAGCATAGATTATGTAACACTTTCCAACGCTTCCAAAATAATTTTACAAATCATTACCGTTTAATAAGCTGAAAGATAACATCTAAGTAAACAATTTGGAAAACGCATAACATATTTAAAAACGTAATTTCAGGAATTTCCAACTTATATTTCCATATATTCAATATTCGGAAAAATATCCGAATACTTTTATTCAGCCCTGTATATGATCTATGGATTTGTATATATACTACATAGGATGCTAAATTTTAATTTAGTAAGGAAACGCGTAGCACAGTGTAAAATTGTCCTTCTGGAGTTTCTGACAATAAACTGAAATGTGTACGCGAACTTTTGTGCTGCCCTGTTTATGATCTACAGAATTTATACACACCAAGTAATAGACAAAAAGTGAGTTAAATTTAAAATCGCGTTCAGCAACTTAAAACGCACTTCCAGGAATTATTGTTAACAGACAGTAGAGAATTATTTTGTGTGTCCCTGTAAATGAACGATGACTGCTATACACACACTATTCTTCAGTAAGCCTCTTGTAATGCACCTTAGTGATATATATAAATTTGATTGCGTTTAAAATTGTGAAACGTTTAATTAAACCGCAAACGATATTTCTCCATATACGTAATGTAACGGAATTCTTTTGAATGTCCCTGTAAAGTAACTATAAGTGCTATGCACACCCTATTCCATATTAAGCTTCTTGTAATGCACCTTAGTGATATATATCAATTACAATGTGTTGGAAATTGTGTAACATCATTAAAATAAACCGCAAATGATTTTTCCCCATAGACCGTAATGTAACGAAATTCTTTTGAGTGTCCCTGTAAAAAAACTATAAGTGCTACACACTTCAATTGAAATAGGGAACATGCTATTGATAACGATAATAACATATAAAAATTGCAGGGCAATCCGAGCATATTTACGGGAGTTAGAGCACGGACAGACGGCAGACGGCCATACGACAGACAAACCAAAGTCATAAACACTTTTCAACTAGGTTGGAAAGTGTTAAAAACAAAACAAAACAAAAAACTCCAAATAAATAAATAAATAAATAAACACCTTTAAAATATTTCATTTCATCGTGATGTAGCGCTATCTGTTTGGCGAGAAAGCTGTTCCCTGGCAATTTACCTCCCTCTTTATACTGTTTTGTTTCTAGGATTTTTGATGAATACAGTGTGGGCCAACAATTCCTGGAATTTTTTTTAAAATATAAAATCAAGTAATTAGCGTGCAAGACTGCCGTTTATAAAACTATCAATTTAATAAATAATTTCCAACTGTCCATGCAACTGGATCAGATTCGAAAAAAAAGCCGTGCAGGCATTGCTGCTATACTAGCATTGCTTGCCAACAGTATCAATTTCGAATCACTCACTGCCGTGAAATTGCGTAAAATTGAACTTTGTAGTAGTTTTTAAAGTATTTAATTTTTGTTGTTAAAAAGTCTATATAATTACTAGCTGACCCGTAAGGTCATGGCCTGTGATAATAACAATCTGTTCTATATGAACATGACTGAAATCTGTAAGGCTATTGAAATCAAGTTGAACGAGGCAAACCCCGTCGTAATCGGGCTCTTAGAACTCGAGATATTCCTGTAGTTCTATTTTCCACCACCAGGAGGCGCAGTCTGTTCTAGAAGAAGCCTTTTTAGAACACTCAACCCATCCACATTTTCTAGTAGAATTGAAACTTAACCACGGGTAAACATTGCTAAAATAGCGGAAAACGCGAAAGTGGGTTACGTAAACGACCGGTTTCGAAAGGGCTAATGTAGATATTTTTTTAATGTAGACGTTTTGTAGAAAATGAACGTGTCTATGATTTGGTGGCTTTTGTTTGTCCGTATTCGCATTTCCCGATTCGATGCCGATTTTTAAATCTGGGCCGACAAACGAAAATCGCGTGAGTGAGTTTTGGAAACGTTCCTTTTATCGGATGGTTAAAATTCAAATTTTTCAAAACGGATACCAGATTTTAAAAAGAAAAAGAACGTAGATTAGGGGCGGCATTTTTAGTTTTTCGTATCTTGTTTATAAATGCAGATTCGAATATTTCAATATAGGAGAAATCGTTAAAAATGCGAAATTGACTTACGGTAAAAAATGTTTTCGAAAGAGTTAACGTTAATTTTCTTTTAAACTAAAGATTTCTTCCTGAACCCGATTGAACGTAGATGTCCTTAGGTGTGTTTTATTTTTTTTGTTTGGTTATTTTAGAGACCGTTGCGCGA
The DNA here is from genome assembly GCA_963931845.1 of Maratus michaelseni. Lineage (NCBI taxonomy): Eukaryota > Metazoa > Arthropoda > Arachnida > Araneae > Salticidae > Maratus > Maratus michaelseni. The sequence goes on from OZ007595.1 coordinate 95,780,777, forward strand.
TTTTATATATCGCAGAAAATCGAAATTCGCAAAAGTGAGTCCCACGCGCGAATTTTTTTCGAAGAGTTAATATTCGTATTTTTGAAAAACGATTATAGACGTCGGAAAGGAAATTAATGTAAATATTGTCTGGTATTTTTAGTTTTTCGTAACTAACTCGGAACCACCTATGTAAATTTTCAAAAATCGGCAAATTCCCGAAAATCGCGAAATGGCGTACAGAAAATATACTTTTTGGAAGGGTTAACATTCGTATTTATTAAAACCAAAGGTGGCTTTGAAAAGGGCGAAGTAAGCTCTTTAATTTGGAGAACTCTGTTTTTTCGTATCTCTTGTAGTCTGGTGGATGCGAGGCTCGAACCACGGCAGAAAATAAAAAACAAGAATTCGACGCTTCTTGATTATTATTATTATTATTATTATTATTATTTTGAAAATGCGAATTTTTTTCAAACCGACCAGATCGTTTGAGACGTAAAAGTGCGTTCTTCGAGAATATGTAGACGTTTTTTCTGTATTTTTGGCCGTTCGCCAGTGGCGAATTTAGAAAATCCGAAAAAGAAATGGTGGTTTCTTCGTTTCACGGAAGGTGCGGAAAAAGGTCTTCTGAGCATGAGCGCGAGTTTTTCGGAAGAATGCTTTTTTGTTTGTGATCTTTGATCAGTTTTTAATTAATAACCACTCTAATTTTCAAAATATTAAAATTCTGAGACTCAGGTGCATCAGAAGAGGCCATGGACTATCCTCACCTGAATTTTCAGACGTCTAACTGCGCTAGATTTTCATAGCCATCACAGACAGACAGACACACAGAGCAAAACTTTCTTTTATTAGTATAGATTGATTTAATTTATCAATTTTTAACAATATAAACAAATACTAATTAAAAGAAAAGAAAACCCTTCTTTTAATGCGATGCAATGATCGTAACTTCGGCATCAATCGATTCTTAGCTAGTGTTGATTGTAGCCTATAAAGTGTAAAAGTTGCTATAGAAATGTTGTCGAGACGCATGATTTCGCTGAAGAATTTTTTAGTTATGTTATATAAAATAATAAACAGGATAAAGATTATTAGAATATCCTACAAATGTAGCTTAAATTACTACGATAATCATATGAAATTCTGAATTTGAATGTGGAATTTTTGTAGCATAAATATCTTTTTTTTTTTTTTTTTTTTTTTTTTTTAAACTATATTCCGTGCCACTGCAATCTATTTAGTATCATTGCTTACAGTACCCAACTACACCATCTTCATCGTGGGCCCTAAAGGGCTACTATATAGTATTATGAGGTGATCCGCCGGTGTTAGCGGGCCCTTGATAAAATTAAACAAACCTAAAGTTTGTATGATTTTATATTTTTAACCCGATTTAGTATGAAATTATTTATTTAAAAGTGCTGCGTGCCAGTGTTCTCGCTGCCTGCGGCACCGTATAGTAGGCGTGCAGCGCACACGCTGCAAAATCATTTAGCTCCACCGGGGGGCGTACTCTGTTTCAAACAAACCACTTTCCAAACGAAACTCCGACATGTGTCCCCGCTGCCTCCATGCTGCGCGTGCGCTGCAAAATCCTTTATTTCCACTTTCCACCGCCAAGGGACGCAATTTGTTCTATACGAACATCCGACATGGGTACCCGTTGTATCAAGGGAGTTGAATGAACCAATTCCCGTCGAAATCGGGTCTATAGAACTGGATAAAATGATGTGCTCCTGGTGGTGGAAGGTGGAGCTAAAATCTGAAACGCGATCGTAAACCAAGTCGAATCATCCAAACCCCGTTGTAATCGGGCCCGTACAACCCGAGATAAGAATGCACAGTTAGAAAAGAAAAAAAACTTGTAGGATTGCCCGCCAGGGGTCGTTGGTCAAGTGCTCAACAACAAATCATTTACTTTGATTGTTGGTGTACATCAAATAAATACGGGTTGTGTACTTTTATTAGGAACATAAATTTAATTCTCTTCGGTATTCTGTAGATATAACATTTATAAAACGCTACGGGAGAGGTTAAAAATGTTAAATTTCTTAAATGAAACTTGTTTTGTGTAAATCAGAGTAAGGCATTAAACCCCTTCTTCCCGATACCCGCAAATATAACGAATCATTTGTTCAAGAAAACCACCTTCTCTTACATAACCGGGATGATTAAAAAATAATTATATATTTCTGATAATTATAACATAACGAAGACGCTACGCTAAAATAGCCGCCAGATGGCCCCCCCTTCACATCCTCAGTTTCAAATCTATATCTTAATTATGTTAAATTTTGTTCATTAGTAAAAATAAAAAATTATTTCCTTTCATTTCTGCAAACTAAATGCTATCAGAGAAACAGATCTCTTTATAGTTCAGTTTTTAATGAAAGCAGATCCTTGTCTGAAACTTTCTCGGATTTTTTTGCTGCCAGATTTTTGGCAGTTTTTTGCAAAATTAAGAAAATTTACTGCCGAATTTTACAAAAATTGAATTGTCGGATTCAGAAAATTGTTCAACATATGCTCAGAAAATTTCAAATCGATATCTTAATAAGTTTTTTTTAAATTCGCTAATTAGTAAATGAGTTCCAAATTCGTACATTTCTGATTGCTAATCGAAAACAGGTGTTTTTTTCTTTAGGTATTTTGATAAAAAAGATGACATTTTCGATGCGACGTTTAATGAGATTCGAATTAATATCTTGGGTAATTATCAAATATTAAAATTCTGAGTCCCAGGTGCATCAGATCAGGCTTTCGACTACCTAAATATAAATTTTCAGACTTCTAGGTGCGCTAGATTTCGCTGGTCATCGCAGTCAGGCACATAGAGCGAAACTTTATTTTATTAGCATAGATAAAACTTTCAAGTGAACAGTTTCATGAGCATGAATATCTCATTAATTTTTTTTTTTATTATTATTGGTTTATTTTACAGTGTTATCATCTCATAAAGAATATCAAACTTTAAATTTTGTTTACGCAAATTGTTTTCACAGATCAATATCTACTTCCATTTCATCAGTTCATTGTGCAGAAGTCGATTTTAACTCGTAGATATTCTAAAATCTTGAAACAGCTCAATTATTGGTAATTGAAAACATAAATTCAATGAGACGACGGGGGTGCAAACGGACAGGGGCCCGCTTGATGAGATGTACATTTTTATTCTAAAAGAATTCCAACGATATGCAGTTCAAGAGCATATTCGCATGGAATTGTGTTTAATGTAACAGTTCTTAAAGGTCACTCTTTCTGAATCTTGGAGAAATTTTATATTCTGAGAAATATATATTTATAAATTCTACATTATTAAATTACGGATCGTATGATGTCAGATATTCTGTGAAGTGAGATAAAATTAAAATGAATTAACGCTGAGAACTCTGATTTGCAGATTTACTAGTTGATGTAAATTTTGTTAGAGTTCAAATCATTTCAGAAACGAACTACGGATTTACATGACAGTGTAAGTTTAATTAAATCGAAGAAATATTGTTTCATTCCAGAGTTCCGCTTCATAACTATATTGCTGAATAACGAATATTACTTTCTCATTTATTTTGACAGATCAATATCTACATTCATTCTATTTATATCCTCATTAATACAGAATTCAATTTTTATCGTGTGAATTCTGCAATAATCGTAAATAGTTCGAACTATGTAATGGTTTTCATGACAATGTAAATTTAATACATCAAAAGATTATTGGATCATTCGAAAATTACTCTGCATACCTATATTGCTGAATAACACATATAATTTGCTCAAACTATTTTAACATATCAATATCCACATTCATTCCATTCGTTCATTAGTTTAGACATCGATTTTTATTTATGTAAATTCTGTAAGGAGCATGTCTTGCATCTATTTGGCATTTGCAAGAGTAATGTCCCATCGCAAAATAATATTGAAAACACAATGCTTTATTTTAGTGAAATGCAGTTGTATTTTAATATTTATTTCATAAACGGACTGCTAGCTTCCATGAAAAGATAAATGTAGATACACTAAAAGATTATTTACAGAACATATTATGCAAAATAAATTTAACTTTTTGTAGGATAAGTATTATATTTAAAATACTATTTATATTTTTCTTTCATTTATACTTTAAAGTTACCAAATTTTCATAAAATCTAAAACCACGAATATTGTTCGTCCAATTTGTTTTCTGAGATCAATATTTATTTTTGTTCTATTCCTTCATTAATTTAGAGGTCAATTTTCAATTATGCAAATCCTGTAAGAGGAAAAGATCATTTCAGAAATGATTCACTTATTTCCATGACAGTGAGTTTAAACACATCAAAGGATTATTGTTTCATTCCAAAGTTACTCTTCATAACTATTTTGCTGAATAACGAATATTGTTTGATCAAACTATTTTGACAGATCAATATTAACTGTTGTTCTCTTCCTTCAATAGTGCAGAGGTCAATTTTAAATTATGCAAATCCTGTAAGAGGAAAAGATCATTTCAGAAATGATTCACTTATTTCCATGACAGTGAGTTTAAACACATCAAAGGATTATTGTTTCATTCTAAAGTTACTCTTCATAACTATTTTGCTGAATAACGAATATTGTTTGATCAAACTATTTTCACAGATCAATATTAACTTTTGTTCTCTTCCTTCAATAGTGCAGAGGTCAATTTTAAATTATGCAAATCTTTTAAGAGGCAAATATCATTTCAGAAATGATTCACTTATTTCCATGACAGTGAGTTTAAACACATCAAAGGATTATTGTTTCATTCTAAAGTTACTCTTCATAACTATTTTGCTGAATAACGAATATTGTTTGTTCAAACTATTTTCACAGATCAATATTAATTTTTGTTCTCTTCCTTCAATAGTGCAGAGGTCAATTTTAAATTATGCAAATCCTGTAAGAGGAAAAGATCATTTCAGAAATGATTCACTTATTTCCATGACAGTGAGTTTAAACACATCAAAGGATTATTGTTTCATTCTAAAGTTACTCTTCATAACTATTTTGCTGAATAACGAATATTGTTTGATCAAACTATTTTGATAGATCAATATTAACTTTTGTTCTCTTCCTTCAATAGTGCAGAGGTCAATTTTAAATTATGCAAATCCTGTAAGAGGAAAAGATCATTTCAGAAACGATTCACTTATTTCCATGACAGTGAGTTTAAACATATCAAAGGATTATTGCTTCATTCTAAAGTTACTCTTCATAACTATTTTGCTGAATAACGAATATTGTTTGATCAAACTATTTTGACAGATCAATATTAACTTTTGTTCTCTTCCTTCAATAGAGCAGAAGTCAATTTTCATTTATGGAAATTTTGTAACGGCCATCTCTTCCAACTATTCGACATTTTCAAAGGTTATGTCCCAGTGCAAAATAATATTTAAGTACATATTTTTGCAGTTTGATGAAATCGAGGTATACTTTGATATTTATTTAGTAAAAGTACTGATAGTTTCCATGACAACATAAATTTAGATACACTAAAAGGTTATTTGCACATAAAATAAATTAATTTTTATAGGATAAATATTATATTTTTAGTAATATTTATATTTTTCATATATTTATGTTTTATTGTTTTTAAGCTTTCTTAAATTCTCAAACCACAAATATTATTCGTCCAAATTGTTTTGACAGATTAATATTCACTTTTGTTCTATTCTTTCATTAGTTCAGAGGTCAATTTACATTTATCTAAATTCTGTAAGAGGCAAAGGTCATTTCAAAAAATCCCTGACGGCTCGGCCTACAGGCACAGGTAGATTTCGAAGACGCAGACCGTGGGGCGCCTGTTTGTCGGGAATTGCGGAAGAAATGACCTTTTTTACGATGATGCGGCAGTTTGAACCGCCTACTTCGAAACCTAACTTGTTTGCAGGCGGATTCGGCAGGGATTTTTTTGTTTTTAATTTTTTTTTTTTGGTATAACGGTTGGTCCTATAAAAAACTTGTCAATATAAAAGTTTTAGATAATATTAAGAGGATTTATAATAAATTCAAGCGGATTTAAAATCTTGGGAATTGACGAAGTTATGCATTTTTTTCTTCTAACCCCCCCCCCCCCCCCTCCCTCCCTCTTAAGGCAATTTTTCATTATATCAAAAATCTGTCATACATAAATTTTCGGCCCTTCTCCTAGAAGTAATAATAACTTCAAACGGATTCGATACGTATCATAATTAAGAAATTATGGGTTTTTTTCTGTTTTCACAAAAAGGCCCCCCCTATTCCCCCCCCCCCTGGTTCGATTTTGCCCATTAACGAACTTGACCGAGATTTTATGCCTCTTGATTTTATGTATCAGTTTCGAACAGATGCGGGAGTTGGAACCGCTTACTTCGAAAAATAACTTGTTTGCAGGCGGAGCCGGCAGGGGTTTTTTCGTTTTTAATTTTTTTTGCTATAACAGTTGGTCCTATAAAAAACTTGTCAATATAAAAGTTTTAGATAATATTAAGAGGATTTATAATAAATTTAAGCGGATTTGAAATCGTGGGAATTGATGAAGTTATGATTTTTTTTCTTCTAAACCCCCCCTTCCCCCGCTTAAGGCAATTTTTAATTATATCAAAAATATGTCATACATAAATTTTCGGCCCTTCTCCTAGAAGTAATAATAACGTCAAACGGATTCGATACGTGTCATAATTAAGAAATTGGGGTTTTTTTTTCTGTTTTCACAAAAAGCCCCCCCCCCCCCATCCCCCCCCCTGGTTCGATTTTGCCCATTAACGAACTTGACCGAGATTTTATGCCCCTTGATTTTATGTATCAGTTTCGAAAAGATGCGGGAGTTGGAACCGCCTACTTCGAAAAATAACTTGTTTGCAGGCGGAGCCGGCAGGGATTTTTTTTGTTTTTAATTTTTTTTGCTATAACGGTTGGTCCTATAAAAAACTTGTCAATATAAAAGTTTTAGATAATATTAAGAGGATTAATAATAAATTTACGCGGATTTGATATCTTGTGAATTGACGAAGCTATAATTTTTTTTCTTCTAAAACCCCCCTTTTTTCCCCCCCTTGGAGCCATTTTTAATTATATCAAAAATCTGTCATACATAAATTTTCGGCCCTTCTCCTAGAAGTATTAATAACTTTAAATGTATTCGATACGTATAATAATTAAGAAATTATGGGGTTTTTTCTGTTTTCACAAAAAGCCCCCCCCACCCTCCCCCTTTGGTTCGATTTTGCCCATTAACGAACTTGACCGAGATTTTATGCCCCTTGATTTTATGTATCAGTTTGTAAAAGATTAATGCAGAATTTTTCCAGTTATCGTGGTCAGAAAAAAGTGACATATATATATATATATATATATATATATATATATATATATATATATATATATATATATATATATATATATATATATATATATATATATATATAAACTTTTGAACTAGGAGGGTTTTGGGTTCTGGGAGTCATGATCGGCGTAGATCTGCAAAAATTTTTCAAAATTTCCAACTTAGGTGAGAATGTAATAGGTAGTATTTCTTATGAAATCTACCTAAAAACGAATTACTGGTTTCCATGAATGTGTTGGTTGAAATACATCAATGGATTATTGTTTCATTCCAAAGTTCCGTTTGATAACTGTATTGCTGAATAACGAATGTTATTTGCAGAAATTATTTTCACAGATCAATAACCACGTCCGTTCTATTTATTCCTTCATTAATATAAAATTAACATTTCGGTTATGTGAATTCTGTAGGAATAAAAAATAATTCCATAAATGAACTATGTAATGATTTTCATGACAGTATAAATTTAAATACATTAAAAGATTATTGTTTCATTCCAAAGTTATTCTTTAGAGCTGTGTTGCTGAATAACAAATATTATTTGCTCAAACTATTTTAACAGATCAATATCCACGTTCATTTTATTTGTTCATTAGTGTAAAGGCCGAATTTCATGTATGTAATTTCTGTAATGGGCAGCTCTTGCAACTATTCCACATTTGCAAGAGTAATGTCTCAGCGCAAAATCAAATTTAAACATACATTATTGAATTTTAAGGGAAATTAGTTGTACTTTAATATTTCTTTCGTAAACGAACGGCTCCGTGGCAACATGAATTTAGATACACTAAAAGATTTGTGGTGAACTTTCCATTATCATCCACCTCCACCAGATGGCAGTGAAAAAGAAATATTTGTGTTAGTGGCAACAGGTGTTTCAAGAACGTTTACCTTCACGATGTGGCAACAGGATAAGTTGTTGACACTCTAGACTGTTTTCCCGACTTCGTTTGCAGCGACTCACTTTTATAATCTGATGCAAGGATGTAGCTTGCATTTTTCCTTAACGATTTGTATCTTAACTATTTGTGTATTTCTTGAAAAGATTAAATAATCTTTAGTTATTATGAAAGATAGTTTTACCTTAAGTTTAGGACATTATTTATAAAATTCTAACACTGGTGACCTCGTGTTTTGATTTTTGAACATGCATCAACGTATCGTGAAGATACATAGCTGATCGAGAAATCGCTTTACATCGCGAATGATTTTGTACTGAAGCATGCAATTTTTCAAGAATATTTCGTTTTATTATCTGGGTGATGCAAGGAGATTTATATTTTCGCCAAAATTTGTTTGATTTTGTCCTGATAACGCCGAATCTCACATGGATCAAGTAAATGGCGTATGTGGCATTTTATAATTTACCAAGATGTGGTCAGTATCTACTTATTTTTATTTCTGTGTTTTCATTCTTATTTTCCTTGTGCATACATAACTTTTCAAACTGCATAATCATGTCTAATCCACCAGACCCAGTTACTGCAAATAATCAAATAGCCCACGTAGCAGTCAAACCCCCACCATTTTGGAAATCTAACCCAACTTTATGGTTTGTTAGGTTGGAAGCTAATTTTAGTTTGGCAAACATAATATCTGAAATTACTAATTTTAATCATGTCGTGGTATCGATTGATGCTGATGTTTTGATTTCTGTCAGCGACTTAATCGTTAATCCACCGCAAGTAGATCCATATACGGAGTTAAAAAAACGGTTAATCGATTCTCATTCCGAAAGCGAAGCATCGAGAATCCGCACTCTACTTCAAGGTCTCGAACTTGCCGATCAACGCCCTTCTCAGTTGCTTACACGCATGCGCGCCTTAGCAGGCACATCTGTTGGCGAGCCGCTGCTTAAATCTTTATGGCTAGGGAGACTTCCAAAAAATACTCAGTCCATCCTTGCTGCTCTTAATCAGGACCTCACCCAGCTAGCAACAATTGCTGATAAAATTCATGAGTTCACTTTCGCTCCAGTGATAAATGCTACAGGTTCAGTCAAACCGGAATCCTCAAGCAGTTTAGAGTTGCAAATCGCGCAGTTATCAAAACAAGTGAGTGAGCTGACACATCTTGTAAACAAACGTGACACTTCACATGAAAGAGTGCGAAACAATCATTTCCGAAGACGAAGTAAATCCCGTGATCGTTTTCACCAATACAAGGAACCAAGTGATGGCAAATGTTTTTATCATACCAATTTTGGCAAGAATGCTCGAAAATGTACACAACCCTGTTCTTTCCGACAAGCGGAAAGCTAAATTGGCGATCGCCGGAAAGCCAGGATCGTGATCGCCATCTCCAGCGTATTCTCCTGGCCGATACTAAAACAAATTTGAATTATTTGATTGATACTGGAGCAGATATTTCTGTTCTTCCAAGGAATGCTGTCTCTCAGCCTAGAATATCAAGCGACTTGGTACTTTATGCCGCAAACGGTACAACAATAAAAACTTATGGCACTAAACGCCTTACACTCGACCTAAATTTACGCCGTAGTTTCACATGGCCATTTATTATTGCAGATGTACGTCAACCGATTATCGGAATTGATTTTTTAAAGCATTTTAATCTATTAGTTGATGCTAGAAACAATAAATTAATTGATGCTACTACTCAAATTTCTTCTACTGCCGCTTCTGCTACTCTAAGCTCTGAAATTTCTAATATATCTTTTGCTTTTGGCGATTCACCATTTCAAAAAATTCTTAAAAAATATCCAACAATTATAAACACTACACCATCCAAATTGTCTTCACATTTGACAACATTTCATCATATTGAAACAACAGGTCAGCCTGTGTTTTCTAAGCCAAGACGTTTAGCCCTTGATATGTTACGCGCTGCACGGCAAGAATTTGAGTATTTAATGTCTCAGGGAATAATTAGACCCTCAAAAATCCCATGGGCTAGTCCGCTGCATATGGTAAAAAAACAAACCGGGGAATGGCGTCCATGTGGTGATTATCGGCGTCTCAATTATGTTACTGTACCTGACAGGTACCCAGTGCCACATATTCATGATTGCACACAACTCTTATTCGGTAAAACTATTTTTATACTATAGACTTGACCAAAGCATATCACCAATTACCTGTAAACCCGTCAGACATACAAAAAACCACTATCACAACACCATTCGGTTTATTTGAGTTTGTTTACATGCCTTTTGGCCTACGCAATGCTAGGCAAACATTCCAGAGGTTTATAAATGAGGTACTATCTGACTTAGAGTTTTGTATACCTTATTATGACGATATTTTGATTGCTTCTGCTAATGAAGCTGAACATATTACGCATCTCGACCAAGTTTGTAACTGTTTGGATTTACATGGTTTAAAAATTAATCCCACCAAATGCGTTCTAGGACAATCCTCGGTAAAGTTCCTTGGCTGTCTTGTGACGCCAGAAGCAGTTCAACCGCTCCCTAAAAAAGTGTCTACCATAAATGCCCGTAAGGCATGGTGACGTCACGGCGACGTCACTGTGAAGTCACACTGTGACTTTGTGACTGTCGTCGTGACGTCACGTGACGTCGATGTGAAGTCATTGTGACGTAAATGCGAGGTCGTTATGGCCGTTTTCAAGGTTTTCTGTGACCTCACAATGTGACTACTTTGTGAATTCACCGTGCGACTTAAATGTGAAAAATGTGACGAATCTGCATCGGATAGGGTGACCAGATTTTATCCGAATCCTATACGGATTGTTCGGATCAAAATTTTTTTATGGTTCAAGTTTGTGACGTTTGTGACGACACTGCACCGGGTCGGGTGACCAGATTTTACCCGAATCCAATCCAGAAACTTCGGATCGATCTTTTTGGATTTGTTTGGTTACAGAATAGATTTGGATTAGTTGTCGTGTGACCTGATTTTCGTGAACCCGATCTGACCCGAGTCGGGTATAATGTTTTTACTGTAAGTCTTGTTTGGAATAGAATCTTGCATACGACCGAGTAACCAGATTTTATCAGAAATTGTGTTACGATACAATTTCTGATGTCGGCTCGGATCTAGAGTCATACACGAATCCGGTTATATACTTCTTGAACATGATTGAATGTCAACTTGAACATGAATGATGGTTGACTGAAACTATATTTTGATTCAACCCGTATTCTTACCCTAACCCAGCAACAACAACAACAAAAAATCTGTAAGCCCACAACCCGACCGAACCTGATAAATGATTTCGCATGGATTCGGATAACAAGATTTCACCAAATACGGATAAGATCGACGATAAGGATTGGATCGGCAATCATTTTTATTGATGCAACTCGTATTCAAATTAAAACTTTGCATCTGATTGAGAAACCGGTTAACACGAAACTTTCTGACACATTTATGAACAAACTTTTAAACGCATGGCACTTGCATGCCTGATTATTAAAGCTATTTGGAATGAATAGCGTTTTCCATTTTTAGATAAATGTAATACTTAATATCAATGTCGGTCACGTTTTACCCGTTTCTGACGCTGCGCGTCGGAAATTTGGTTCAAAACACCGACTTTGATAGTGTTTTCTGAAACATCATCTGCCGTTACCAAAAAATGGATAACGCCATTCGATTATATATTGGGTAGATGTGCCAGTAATGGACACCCTTAAGGAATTTCTTTAACAATTATTTTTTAATTAATAGTTATAATTGTTGTATTCAACATTTTTTAATATTATATTACTTTACCAACAATATTTAACCATGCTCATAGTCACATTTCCCAATGTGAATCTAAATTTAATTGTAAATAACAGAAATAAATCAAAACACCCTAAATTCCAGTAATGGACACCTCACAAAAAGTAATAGATAATTGATATTATGATTGCATTTAAAACTAGAATTTAAAGATAGCATATTAATGAAATAAATAAAGCTGAATTTTTATTGGTTATTTTTTTTATAAACCAAAAACATTGAAGGTGTCCCATTACTGGAAGGCGGTCCATTACTGGCACATCTACCCTATTCTGAATAAGAACACCTGCCAATTTCATGTATTTCCGAATAAAAATGAATTCAGAAATAAGCCAGAAATTAGCTATTTTGTATTTGAGAACAACTTTAAAGAAAATATAAGTACACATTTTCAAATAAGCATTCTGAAAAATTTATATTAGGAATCAATTTAAATAATAGATATACCTATTGTGCGATATTATTAAATAATAAACATTGTATCAAGCAGTAAAACAGTTTTCGTTGTAAATGAAATATAGAACTTAAGATCATAAATGCCAAAAAAAAAAATTATATATTTTTTTTCTTTACAAATTATTTTATTTATAGTTTTTGATAGAATACTAAATGCAGAACTTAAATATAAATTTTTACAGTAAAAACATTCGATAACACAGCTGGAAAAATTAGAATGTAGTTATTTTATTGTTTCATCAATATTTATTATTTTTGTGCATCTAACATTGACATATCTCGACAAATAAATTATTCAATGCATTAAATTGTCACTTTTTTTTTTCAAATATACCGGAAAATTATTTCTGGAAACCTACACTAGCAACGAAATTATTAAATTGCAAATCAAATATTAATAGTTTTAAAAATTGCAATGTTTTTAATTATAATGAATAACTATGAAAATTGAACTAAGAAACGCAAAATATTAAATAAATTCCTCATTTTATATAACACTTTACATTTAGAATACATATTCTTAGTAAATACAGTTTTTCCAAACAATCTATTTTAAAAAATATAAAACATTAAAGATAAAATTTAATACAAGTGATTTTTTAAAAGAAAATTTAAACATAATAACTTTTAAATAATGCACTATTAAATGTACTAGTACTAAACATGCACTATTAACAAAACTGCGAAGACATTAAAAGTTACCTGCTGATCTATAGATAAAGGGATTATGATGGAATGCTCCTTATCTGCTTCCCTTTCATTGAAAAATTAGAATGTAAATCCACTACAATAATTTTCAAATTATTCCAGCAGAAGCGATGTGTTCATAGATCTGAGAAATCAAATATCACCCAGGCCTTATGAACACACCCGGCTAGACACAGTGAGATGTTAAAATGGATGGTTTACTTTAAAATGGAGATTGTTCACTTTAAAACGTTAATTTACTTACACAGTATAAATCTACAAACTTCAAAGAACCCAACACACGCTAATCCTAGCTTCGAATGAGAAAAAGTCGTCTGCTTTCAATATGCGCGCGCAGTATTGTTTAAACACAACAAAATAACAGCTAGCAGATGTTTCCAACTTTTACCGCAAATGATATAGGAAGAAAATAATTTAAATAAAGACATTTCAAAACCTTTATAATTTATATGGCTGAAAAATGAACTTCTAATGATGCTATAATATTCTTTTTTTATATGAGAGAGTTTTGTATTCTTAGAAATAAGCTGTGAAAATTTACATTTTTATATATTTTTTAATCCATTGCATTTGCTTTAGTCGTCAAAAGTAAAGATATATTTTAAATAATAATTGATTTAATAGGCTTTATAAAGTAATTTCGATATAAATTTAAATTGCAATCAAATTTCCTAAGTACAAATTTTTCATTTTTTACACTCCATCGAAAAGAGCAATATATTTAATAGAGGTGACATCTTACTAAGCACTGGCCAGTTTTGGATAAATTGCTATAGGAATGACATATACTTTATAACATGTTTTTAATTCATTTTTGCTCGGAAATACACGAAATTGGCTCGTGTTTTGTTCAGAAACTATGTTATTGAAAAACCTTTTCCATTTTTTGTTAAAAGCAGAAGATCTTTCAGAAAAGAATGTCAAAGTCGGCGTTTTGATTTGAATATCCGACGTGACAGTGACAAACTGGTCGTCACGTGACACGAATTGCTTATAACTCGATAAATAACTAAATTTCTATTTAAGGATTTTTACCTTTGTATTATATAGTATATTTTGTTAAATTTCATGAAAATGGTAATGAAAATTGTAAAAAATTATCTGCCTCATATATGTAGACAGATATTTATTTATTATTTTATTTTGGAAATACTCAATATATATAAATAGTGTGTGACAATATTTTTATTAATGATTTAGGTACATGACATAATTCAAATCTATATTTTATGAGTTTTTTTTTTCAAATTCACTCTCCGATCACACCGTGAAGTCACAGAGTGTTGGCATTTTGGTCATAGGTTTTATGTGACTTGCAGTGACGTCATTGCAACGTCACAAAATTTTTTAAAACTGTCAAAAAGTAATTTTCTTTATGTTATAAGATGTTCTAAAGTTTATTTTAAGTTTTCTTTAGATCTCCAAGACGTTCACATTTTGGTCACAGTGTGACGTTACAAAGTGGTGGCATTTTGGTCACAGATGTGACGTGACGTACGTGACTCACATTGACGTCACAATGACGTCACTGTGACTGTGCATGCTATACGGGTGATTTCCCAAAACCGGAAACACTTTCACAATTAAAGCGTTTTGTTGCAATGTTGAATTTTTATCGACGATTTCTGCCAAATGCAGCTAAGAAACAAGCACCTCTTAACAATTTACTTCGTGACTGTAAGAAAAATGACAAACGTCCTGTACCTTGGACTGACGAGGCACTTCTTGCTTTCACTCAGTGTAAATCAGACTTAGCCAATGCCGCAACCCTCGCCTATCCTGCACCAGACCATGAACTCCATTTAATGGTTGACGCTCCCCACATTGCTGTTGGGGCAGCATTACATTGCTTAACTCAAAGTGGCACAAAACCACTATCATTTTTCTCCCGTAAACTGAGTGCAACAGAAATTAAATATAGCACATATGATAGAGAGCTTCTCGCTATCTATTTATCTGTCAAACACTTTCGGCATTACCTGGAAAGCAGAAATTTCATAATATTTACTGACCATAAGCCTTTAACACATGCATTTACTAAAAACTCTGATGCAATCTCTCCACGTCAACTCCGGCAGCTGGATTTTATTTCCCAGTTTTGCACGGATATTCGACATATCCCTGGCTCTGACAATGTAGTAGCAGATACGTTGTTAAGAATAAATTCTGTCAATGTTCAGTTAACTGATTTAGCTACAATTGCAGAAGCTCAACAACATGATGTCGAGCTGCAAGAGCTGTTAAAGAGCGACAAGATCTCCCTGTGTTTGAAACCTGTTGCAGTGACTCCAACCTTAAGTATATACTGTGACAGTAACTGTGATACAATTCGACCTTATGTACCCAAAGATTTTTGCAAAAGTATTTTTTCATCCCTGCATAACTTATCACACCCAGGCACTAGAGCATCCAAAACACCCATCCAATCTCGATTTGTTTGGCCATCTATGTCCAAAGATATCAACACTTGGACTCGATGTTGTATAAAGTGCCAACGGGCAAAAGTGTCTAGACACACATACAGCCATCTCCAAAGTTTTCAGCTACCTCAGCGCAGATTCGACCATGTGCACATCGACATTCTGGGACCTCTAACACCATCAGATGGTTTCCAGTACTTACTCACCTGCATAGATCGCTTTACACGCTGGCCTGAAGCAATTCCTATTGCTGATATATATGCAGAAACGGTTGCAAAAGCCTTTGTTGCAAATTGGATTTCACGATTTGGAATCCCTACCCTCATAACTTCAGACCAGGGCAGACAATTTGAAAGCAACCTATTCTCCATCCTTAATAAGATGTTGGGCATCCAGAAGACCCGCACAACACCATACCACCCAAAAAGCAACGATTTAGTTGAGCGATTCCATCGTTCCCTAAAACAAGCACTTCGATGCCATGAATCTAAATGGACTGAATCACTCTCTATTGTCTTGCTTGGACTTAGATCTTCATTCAAAGCAGACCTCAACTGCACTAGTGCTGAGCTTGTTTATTGTGCACCACTAAGACTCCCATGTGAAATGATCGACCACCCACAAATTGATATCCAACCTCATGACTTCTTACAAACATTGCGAGACACCATGAACTCATTAAAACCTACTCCAACTTCTGCACATGCCAAGCCAGCTGTTTTTGTCCATCCGTTCCTCAAAACATGCACTCATGTGTTTGTGAGGCATGATGCTGTAAAGAAGTCACTTCAAAGTCCTTATGATGGCCCATTCAGTGTAATGCAAAGAGGCGACAAGACTTTCACTATCAACATGAATGGCAGACAAACTGTTATCAGTATTGATAGACTGAAACCCGCCTTCTTAGAAGCTTCTGATTTCTCCACCACCTCAACTACCCAGCAATTGCCTATACCACAACACTGTACCGAGCAATCTTCGCAAGCTAATGCCTCAACTTCTCGACCTGACCCAGTGAAGACAGATCCACTTCAAAAGACTCTTGTGACAACTCGTTCTGGTCGTCGTATTCGGTTCAACACACGGTACCTCTAACCTCAGTGCCTCATGCACTTGGGGGGAAGTACTGTGGTGAAATTTCCATTATCATCCACCTCCACCAGATGGCAGTGAAAAAGAAATATTTGTGTTAGTGGCAACAGGTGTTTCAAGAACTTTTACCTTCACGATGTGGCAACAGGATAAGTTGTTGACACTCTAGACTGTTTTCCCGACTTCGCTTGCAGCGACTCACTTTTCTAATCTGACGCAAGGATGTAGCTTGCATTTTTCCTTAACGATTTGTATCTTAACTACTTGTGTATTTCTTGAAAAGATTAAATAATCTTTAGTTATTATGAAAGTTAGTTTTACCTTAACTTTAGGACATCATTTATAAAATTCTAACAGATTATTTGCATACAAACAATGAATTTCCATTTTTGTAGCATAAATATTACATTTAAAACATTATTTATATTTTTGATTCATTTGCACTTTAAAGTTATCAAGCTTTGATTAAATTAAAAAACAACAACTATTGTTCATCCAAATTATTTTGTGAGATCAGTATTCACTTTTGTACTATTTCATGATTAGTGCAGAGGTCAATTTTTATTTATGCACATTCTGTAAAAGACAAAGATCATTTCAGAAAAGAACTATTCGTTTCCATGGCAATATAAGTTTAAATACATGAAAGATTATTGTTTCATTCCAAAATTACTCTTCATAACGATTTTACTGAATAACGAACATTATTTGCTTAAAATATTTTGACTCATCAATATCTACATTCAATCTATTTATTCTTTCACTAATACAGAATTAAAAATTGTCGCTTATGTGAATTCTGTAAGAATAACAAATAATTCCATAAATGAAGTATGTAATGATTTTAATGACAGTATAAATTTAAATATATCAAAATATTATTGTTTCATTCAAAAGTTATCCTTCAGAACTATGTTGCTGAATAACAAATATTATTTGCTCAAACTATTTTAATAGATTAATATCCATATCCATTTTATTTGTTCATTAATGTAAGAGGTCGATTTTCATGTATTCCATTTCTGCAAGGGGCAGAACTCTCTTGCAACTATTCCACATTTGAAAGAGTAATGTCTCAGCGCAAAATAAAATTTAAATATACATTATTGAAATTTTTAAGGAAAATTACTTGTATTTTAATATTTCTTTCGTAAACGAAAAGCTAGTTTCTATGTCAGTATAAATTTAGACACATTAAAAGATTATTTGTATATAAACAATAAATTTCCATTTTTGTAGCATAAATATTACATTAAAAATATTTATATATTTCCTTCATTTATGCTTTAATGTTATAAAGCTCTCATTAAATTAAAAAACCATTTTAATTATATTGTGAGATCAATATTAACTTTTGTTCTATTCCTTCATTAGTGCAGAGATCAGTTTTCATTTATGTACATTCTGAAAGAAAAAAGATCATTTCAGAAACGAACTTCTCGTTTCCATGACAGTATAAGTTTAAATACATCAAAGGATTATTGTTCCATTTAAAAGTTACTCTTCATAACTATGTTGCTGAGTAACGAATATTGTTTGCTGAAACTATTTTGACAAATGAATATCCACTTTCATTCTATTTGCTCATTAACGTAGAGGTCAAATTTCTTTTATGTAAATTCTGTATGGAGCAAAGATCTAAACGAAAGATCATTTCAGAAACGAACTACTCGTTTCCATGACAGTATAAGTTTAAATACATCAAAGGATTATTGTTCCATTTAAAAGTTACTCTTCATAACTATGTTGCTGAGTAACGAATATTGTTTGCTGAAACTATTTTGACAAATGAATATCCACTTTCATTCTATTTGCTCATTAACGTAGAGGTCAAATTTCATTTATGTAAATTCTGTAAGGAGCAAAGATCTAAACGAAAGATCATTTCAGAAACGAACTACTCGTTTCCATGATAGTATAAGTTTAAATAAATCAAAGGATTGTTGTTCCATTTAAAAGTTACTCTTCATAACTATGTTGCTGAGTAACGAATATTGTTTTCTGAAACTATTTTGACACATGAATATCTACTTTCATTCTGTTTGTGCATTAGCGTAGAGGTCAATTTTCATTTATGTAAGTCCTGTAAGGAGCAAAGATCTAAACGAAATACTCGTTTCTACGACAGGGTAAATTTCTATATATCAAAGGATTATTGTTTCATTCCAAAGTTACTTTTCATAAACATGTTTCTAAATAACGAATATTGTTTGCTGAAACTATTTTGGCAAATCAATATCCACTTTCATTCAATTCGTTCATTAGCGTAGAGGTCAATTTTCATTTATGTAACTTCTTTAAAGAGAAAAGATATAAACGAAATACTTCTTTTCATGATAGTGTAAATTTATATGCATCAAAGTATTATTGTTTCATTCCAATGTTACTCTTCATAAGTATGTCACTGAATAACGAATATTATATGCTCTAACCATAGAGGAAATGACATTAACAACTGAATTATATTGTGAAGTGAAAAATGATGACGCCACTATTAAGACGTTAGGTGAAAAATACAATAAAACCATTTTCTTTTTAAGAAAGATCAAAAGGAACTTATTCAGAAAAGTAAGAAAGGATAAACGAAAAAAAAAAACAGAATTTAAAGATTACGAAATCATAACGCGGAAATAGTACATTATAACATAATATTAAATACACTAGGCAAGTGTTCAGCCAGCCCTCTCTTCACCCCAGAAGTCAACCACAATGACATAAAACAATGACAATTAGTTTTGGTTGAAAATGAAAAAAATAATAATTTCCCTCTTTTCATAAGTCAATTAGCCACCAAGAAAGTATCATCGATTGTAACCGAGACAGGTGTAGAGCTGGTAATCAATGATTTATTTTGGGATGTTTCAATGCCGACTACTGGGACTTTTATCCTATAAAATTGGCAGGGTGATTGAATAAAAAGAATATTTTAAGAAAGATGACGATTAGTAATGTGTTAGTAAGGTAATATCAATCAATAAAGGAATTTAAAATATTTTATCACACACACAAACATTTTTTTATCTATCTAAATATTATTCAAGTATGATTTACCACAGCAAAGAAATCTTCGTTAAATGTTGGGAACAAAATTAATGCCGTATTTAAAGGTTTAGGAAACAACCTCCTATTACTCATCATTTAAAAAATAATTGATGACTTAACAGAATTTAATTAACAGTTTTTGCAATCATGAAATAAATGGTAACTTCTACTAGAAATCTACATTATGACAAACTTAATAATATGCTAAACTTTTACAATTTGTATTATGATATTCTGACACAGCTGTAAGTTCATTAACAAACATAACAAAACATAAAAGAAAATTCAAACTATGGTTGTAAAAATAGTCTATTTTTACAATTTTTAGAAAAGGAAGAAATTAATAAGCTGTGTGATTAATCGACCACTTATGTAAATAAGTGCACTTTTTAAAATTGCATACATATGTATGCATAAAAGTTTGTATGTAATTTTCAATTGCCTTCTTTTATTTGTAAAAATATCATACTTTTGAATTTTATTTTATCTTTTATTCTTTTTATACTTCTCTATTTGTATTTGTATTTATTTTTTTAGAGATAAAGCTCTTTAAAATTTCATTTTATTTTTCATTCGTAAAATTATGTAATCAATTATGATTTAAGCAGCAAACAATATTTCAAACATGTAATTAGATTTAAACATTGGGATATAAGCTAATGACTTAAACGTTTGTAAAAGAATGTGCCAATTTTATTAATTATCATTTGTGAAGTGATTAATGCCTTTACGGAATATAAATCTATTAAGTTTAAAATTATTAAATAAATTGTGGTTGTACTACGAAATTTCTCATTAGAAATGATAGTCGTAAAGTCACAGTCTAAAAATGAATACAGCAAATATATTAACAAAAGATCGTGTGTCACTCACAAAATGTTTTTAGTATATCATTTATTATATATATATTTTATATATTATTTTATTATATATATATATATATATATATATATATATATATATATATATGTGGGAATAATCAGAGGTAACAACAACAATAATATTAACTCAATGAATTAAACTATTCACGAGCAGCGATAAAAGGCTATGAGTTCAGCAAGACCAAGAAAAGCACGCAAGCACGAGGAGTTGTTCTATAGATTTTGTATATGGTTGTTGACTGAATGTTTACGCAATGCTCGGAGAAGATTGCTAATCAGATATGTATTGAGAAACGAATGTTTGTATATTTTAGTAATATTAACCCCGTTATATAGTTGTGGGTGAATGTAATTCCCAGCTGTAGTTATTGCTATCTTATTAAACTTGTTTTGTTTATGTTATATTTGAAGAATCTGTGTTGTGGTTAAAGTCCTTATTACTTATCATAATCCCCCCCATATATATAATATATATATATATATATATATATATATATATATATATATATATATTGCAAGTGCTTGTGGTTTGGCTAGGCGACCAGATTCTGCAGGAATTGGCCTTGCCAAAACCCGGTCAAACACCCGCGAAACATGCGAGAGCTAAGTAACCAATTAACTGTATGTCACCTCCCACTTTTGGTAGCGCACTCTAGCAAAAAATATTGGAGTTAGGCTCCAACAAAAAGCAGGAACACGCATTTTCTCGTGGCTTTTTCGCCCGGTCTCGTCGGCTATAAAGTAACCACGCTCGGTCGTTTCCTGAAAACATTGTTCTCGGGGCCTGTTTGAACGTTTCCACCTTCTAAGAGCGACGGTCGAAGCTCCGTCACTCCCGGCTCGAATCTGTCATCTCCAACGGGCTGGGCTGATTAGTCCATCATGCGTCCGTAATTTCGGCTCTCAAAACCCCTGGGGCTGACTTGGTAAAAAGAATACTGTATTTAAAAAAGAATAAAAAGTCAGACTCTCGGAAAAAACACTCATTATATATATATATATATATATATATATGTGCGTGCGTGTGTGAGCAATTGTCATCTTCTTAATCTCATTTTTCGTTTCTATTCATGTTTAGCGATAATATTTTAGATTTTAAAATTCACGCATTTTGAAAAATATTTTATTCCTTACAGAATAATATTAAAATATGTGATTTAATGAATAACTAACATGGATTTTTTTTAAAAAGAGTAAAAATTTATCTTTGTATGTTTACTAAATAGTACTTCTGAGTTTTTAATGACAATAAACTCATATCATTATCTACTTGAATTTTTTAAAAAGTTTCTGTACAATTATTAATTGATAAATGCTACATATTAAAACATGGAAGGCACTACATTTAATTTTTTCTTTTATCTCAGGACAACAATTTTTTTTTTAAATTATCGCTTTTCTTCCAAGTAGCAAATAGTTGCGAATCAATATTGTATATATTGTTGGTTTCGAGGCAATACTAGCCAGTTTGGCATGAAATACTGCCCGGATATTGGAGTGTTTACATTTTGATAATATTGTGTCGATATCTTCGTTCATTGCAAATATTTTCAGATTACAGACAATATTTCTGTAATAAACAAATTTTATTGTAAATAATTTCAAAATAAAGTCAATATTTAATTAGTATTAATATTTCATTGAAAGTATTCCCAATTAATACAATTTTGGCGCTACATTTGAACACAATGCAATACAATTGAACACAATTGCGTAATATTTGAACACTGTGTAATACAATTAAACACAATTGCGTAGTATTTGAACACAGTGTATACAATTGAACACAATGGCGCAATATTTGAACACAATATTGGTTTGTTACTAAGGTACTGAACATTTAAACAATTATAAATCACAGTAGCAAAAAAAAAAAAAAAAAAAATTGTCCGTTTAATTTCTATTAAAACTTAAAAGTAAAACTAATTACTCTAATATTATGAAACAATGTGAGAAGTTTATTTGCTTACTTTTTTCAAAATAATTAAGGCTTTTATATAATATTTATAAATCATATTTACAATCAAGGAATGTTCCATCTAATACGAGGATAAGTCATTAAGTAAGTCACAAAAGACAGTTCAATAATAACTGACAATGATATTCACTTCAAAACTATTTTTATTTCTCAACATATTCTTCACCAATATTTATGCGCTTATATCACCGTTTTATCAGTGCCCCAACACCAGCTGCATAGCATTCTTTGGGTTGCTGTCTCAGTCACATTAGGACTTCAAGTTGAACACAGGAGACAGTTCAAAAGTTTGATTAGTAACTTCTTCAACATCCACCATACAGCTTCGACTTAGCCCCAAGCGATTTTCACTTGACCTGTTTAGTCCACTAAAAAAAATCTTGGAAGCAAGATGATGTTCACAGATGATAAAAAGGTTCAACATGAAGTCCTAATGTGGCTGAGACAGCAACCCAAAGAATGTTATGCAGATGGTGTTGGGGAACTGATAAAACGGCGATATAAGTGCATAGATATTGGTGAAGAATATGTTGAGAAATAAAAATAGTTCTGAAGTGAATATCATTTGTTACTTACTTAATGAATTTCCCTCGTAATTTCACAGTAAAAACGCGCAGTCGTTAAGAGTAAAGTAACTATTGCTAACAGAAGCTGATTTCATTAGAATATAGCAGAGGAGACTTGTTAGAATATCTAGAATGTAAAAACAAACAAAAACAGAAGTGCGAAAAATTATAGAAATAGAAAGAAACATCACTAACCGACGAAAGGCGGTTGACATTTTTAGAGCATGTCAAAAGAATGAGTAAAGATAAATTGCAGAAAGTTATTATTGAATGGGAACTACCTGGTGAAGGGAAGAGAGGTAGTAAAAAAATAAAGAAAAAATGTTATGAAAGATTAGAAAAAAACCATCTGTAAAAACAACGCAAAGGAAGACGACGCATTTGACAGAAACTTTGAAAGAAACGAAAATAAATAAGATATTTTTGGTCAAAAGAAACTTTAGCACTGAGAAATGTCTTAAAAAAAAAAAAAAAAAAAAGATTAATTAAAATTTATAGAAATTGTGAATAAGTCATATTCTAAATGTTAATATTGCTGATTAATAATTAAACAAAAAAATAATCTGGTATTCGCAATTATTTCCGTATTTTATTGAATTTGCAAAAAATGATGTATTTTATTATTATCTTTTATTTAATGATTTTATCATTTATTGTATTTTCGAATGTGGTTTCGATTGACAGTTAAGATCCTATATCAATAAACTTTACTTACAAAACAAACAAACAAACAAACAAAAAAACCACGGTATTCTCTGTTACACAATGTAAATCTATATTATAAAGCAAAAACATGTTATTTAGTAACTTGAGGGTGGCAATGCCTGAGCAAAAAACTTTGCTTTTACTGCAATTTCTTTTAACATCTAAACACCACACAATTTCAAGTTTTACATCATCGAATAGGGGAAAACGTACTTTCATATGCATTTTGTTTGAATACTGTATCTCAATTTACTCATTTTAAAAATAAATGTAAAGCAAGAATTTTGTGAAAAATCCTTATCATGTGCAGTCCGATTATAAAAGTTTAACTCTTAAACACTTCACACACTCTTAAAACACTATAAATAGTTAAGCATTTATTTCCGTCTGATATTCCATAAATAAATTAATACTTCATCAATAAAGAAATAAATAAAAATTTAAATAAAACGCAACTTTAACAGAAAAGTAATCGAATTACGCGCTTAAACCACTGAAATTATCAAAATTAAAAAAGGTGGTGTAAGAAACTAAATTTGTGACAATTTCTTTAGTTATTTATTCCTGGTATGTGTATAATACGAAAATATCGCATTTAATAAATTACAAAACTTTATTTGAATACATTATTGATATTTTGCATATGAAAATGCTTTTTGGTTTTGCCAGTGCACAAACTAAAAAAACATATTAAATGTAAAAAAAATCTAAAATTTTTTCAGTTTAAAAAAATAGTTTGCATGTGTTGCAAATGTTGTATTCTGTAACCAGAGAAGCCCAAGTTGAATCTCATAACAATACTAATAATAATAAAATTTAAGAAATTGTTTTCAAACTGAATATTGATTGTATTAAAATACAACAAACAAGTAATTTTATCTAATCTAAAAACTTAAAACTATTTTAACTTCTCTTTTAAAACTGATTCATTTTATCCCCCCCCCCCCCCAAAAAAAAAAAAAAACAACTCCCATTAAATATTACTTTCCTCCTTCTTCTATCTGAACATTTAAACAGTTATAAATTGCTACAGCAAATAAATTCTTCCTCGTGTTGTTTCCACTTATGGGAACAAAGCTAATGACTTACAGATTGTGAATAATGCAAAGGACTTTATTAATGACTCTTTGCAAAAGTATTAGTATCTTCAAAGATTTTAATATATTATATTTACAATCAAGGAATAAATGATGACTGCATATGATAATTTCACATTAAATTTTAATAATGGTAGAAACATGCAGCCTTTATTAGTAAAACAAATTTTTAATTAAATCATTTAGACGAATTGTTTCATATTTGAGATAATCATGAATGAAGCCGTATTATAAATTTAAATATTGCTGATCAGCAATTAAACAAAAGATAATCTGGAAGTCATAGTTTCACTACTGTTTCTGTACTTTGTTCATTGCAAGAAATGTAGAGAAGCAACACCCATACGTTTTAATTGTTAAATTGTCACAGAGAAAATCAAATAATGCAATTTGTTTGCATTGTTAAAAATTCGGTTATTCACCAAAGTATGGTGTAAAAAATGTTGTCGCCCTAAGACGGTGACACCTTGTTCCAAAATTTGGTGCTCCGATTGAATCATAAACTTGCGCAGGTTAAACCACGAACTGGTAAAATGTTGAACTAAGATGTGACAAAATGTTGAATCAAGAACTGGTAAAACGTTGGAACGTAAAATAGCTACAATTATCTTTTGCAAAAAAGAGCTTACCAGAAAGGACTTATGTTTAAAATGGAATCCTACACACTACGGACATATAAGGTCGAACCAGGATACGAATCTGACACACCATGACATGTAGCACAGCCCTCTGCATAATAGGCCTAGATGCTGACGCAAAAATCTTTTATTCAATTTAATTAAATAGTTTGAATGTGCTGCAAATGTTGTATTCTGTATCTCGAGAAGCCCAAGTTGAATCTCCTAGTAGTAGTAATAATAATAAAATTTGAGAAACTTTTATCAAATTGAATATTAAGAGTATTAAAATACAACAAACAAGTAATTTTATCTGGGCTAAAAACTTAAACCTATTTTAACTTACACCCATACGTTTTAATTATTAAATTATCACAGAGAAAATCAAATAATGCAATTTGTTTGCATTGTTAAAAATTCGGTTATTCACCAAAGTATGGTGTAAAAAATGTTGTCGCCCTAAGACGGTGACACCTTGTTCCAAAATTTGGTGCTCCGATTGAATCATAAACTTGCGCAGGTTAAACCACGAACTGGTAAAATGTTGAACCGAGAACTGGTAAAATGTTGAACTAAGATGTGACAAAATGTTGAACCAAGAACTGGTAAAACGTTGGAACGTAAGATAGCTACAATTATCTTTTGCAAAAAAGAGCTTACCAGAAAGGACTTATGTTTAAAATGGAATCCTACACACTATGGACATACAAGGTTGAACCAGGATAAGTATCAGCCACATCTTGACATGTAGAACAGCCCTCTGCATAATAAACCTACACGCTGACGCAAAAATTGACGGCTGACGTAAGAGGATTTTTCTCGGAGTTTTTTCGGTCTCTTCAATTTTAATATTAGTATTTTCTAAAAGTATTCTTCACCTTACTTAATGGAAGTAAAATCAGTTTTAGAATATAGTGGTATTCAAATTCAAGAAACCGTACAAACGATGAAAATAATCCACCTAGGACAGTCTCCATATTTGTGTTAGCGGATAGGCCTAGTATCCAGAAGAAAATGCTTATAGCCAGTCTTCTGTTCTCTAAACAAGAAGCCACATATCATTGCCTTCTACAGCAACATATTGAATGTGCATAAAACTATTTATTGCGATTTGGCTGTGGCATATTGTCATAGGATAGCGAAAAGTTGAATCATTGTTAACGTTTCACCATAATCAGGAGTTTTGAGAAAGTGAGTTTACCATGTTTTGGTGTTAATTTTTTTTCACTTTCATATGGTTCAACATTGAAAGGATAGTTTTTACAGAGTGGGAATTATTTTTTATTTAAATTTATATTTAAAAAATACGTTTAGAAATCTTTTTCTATGCTTAAATAGCAACAAACTTCAAATATTTTAATAGCAATATGAAAATTTGAATTCATAAGTTGAATCTAGAATAAACTTTAGCTTCAGACACTAAATTTGATGTTATTCCGTGGAGAAGTTTAGTAATTGCACACATGTAAAATTTTGTCTTTCTAATGATAAATTGATTTTTAATATTATATCTTCAAGTTATATACATATTATAATATAATATATTCAAGTATTTTAATTGCTAAAAGGTGTAAAATAAAAAGATTATAAAAATAAAATAGGTTTTATTACACTGTTGACATATGTTTCAGCACAATCTGAGCCATTATCAAAACAAAACAAAAGTTTTGTTTTGATAATCGCTGAGATTGAGCTGAAACATATGTCAACAGTCTGATAAAACCTATTTTACTGTTTATAATCTTTTTATTTTATATATTTAGCAATTAAAATAAGTATGTAATTACAAGGTGTTCTCATTTGTTATATTTCTCCGTTGCTATAAATTTATGTAACCCAATTTGATTTTCATGAAATTGTATAAACTTTATGTATAAAATCTGAAAAAATTAACATTAAAAACCTTATGGCTTGAAGCCTATAAACAAACTTAATGGAAATAAATTTTTAGAGACCTTTAATACACTGATGTCCAAAAATTAAGGGGCAGTGACCAATTTCAGACGTTCACCTACTGACGAATACCTACTGAAACTCGTGAGGAAATGTCCGAATTGACCTTGAACTTTGAGGATGTAAAGAACATGTTTGACTTCATGTTTTTCAGTGAAGACTTAGTCGCGAGGACAATTATGGGTGGACAAAAATAATTTTAATAATAAAATAATATTTTCTATCACCCAAATAACAGAAAATGCTAAAAATGGTCTGTCACTGTAGCAAATGACTATGTAGGTCACGTTCAACATTTGTGTGCATTTGCACAAGCATAGCACGTATATTCTGGAAGATGTTAACTTTTCTGTGTAAAATTCAAAAGGTTAAAAAAAAAAATTATAAATTGAGGACGAATTTCCATATGATTATATCGGATTTCCTCTCCAATTTATGAATTATTCCTGTAACTTTTTGAGTTTCCACCTTATTTCACTGGTATTTTTATATGAGTTGCCCTATAGTATTGACTATCAAATTATGACAAAAAATCTTTGCTGTAGTTCGCGCATGCGCAGTTAAAATTTGTTTCATACAAATACACATATCTCATCAAATATTCAATATATTAATATTTTAATTACAGTATACTATTTCTACGATTTTATGTCAAGTTTTTAAAAAGCGGTGTTACATTCGGCTGAAAACTCTGCATGCTATAAAAAAAACTTTTGAATCTTTCACAGAAACGTTAAAATGTTCACGAATATACGTGCTATGCTTACAAAAATGCACACAAATGTTGAACAGGACCTACATAGTCATTTGCTACAGTTACAGACCATTTTTAGCATTATCTGTTACTTGGGTGATCGAAAATATTATTTTATTATTCAAATTATTATTGCCCCACTTAATTGTCCTTGCTACAAAATCTTCACTGAAAAACAGGAAGTCAAACATGTGCTTTACATCCTCAAAGTTCAAGTGCATTTCGGGCATTTACTCACGAGTTTCAATAGATATTCGACGAAAGTCTGAAATTGGTCTCTGTCTCTTAATTTTTGGACACCAGTGTATTTTGTATGTACTCGATACGCGACCGGACCTGGAATTAATTGTTTCTAGGACGTTTCGGGCAGACAATTTTTTTTTTTTTGTAAAAATAATAGTGTTAATGAAATTTTGTTAACGGAATCTTTAGAAATATATTTTTTCAAAAATGTTTTCAAATG
The DNA here is from genome assembly GCA_963931845.1 of Maratus michaelseni. Classification (NCBI taxonomy): domain Eukaryota; kingdom Metazoa; phylum Arthropoda; class Arachnida; order Araneae; family Salticidae; genus Maratus; species Maratus michaelseni. The sequence continues at coordinate 95,809,527 of OZ007595.1, forward strand.
TTCAAATAAAATGTTTTTAAAAATCTACTTCTTTTATTGCACAGCTTCGAAAGTTATGATCTTTTTAACCATCTTTTTTCTTTTATTCTAAACTACCTTATTATTTTTAATGACTCTTTACTAGAATGCAATAGTCTTAGAGTCTAAATGATCATTAATGTTGCTGCTCTGTATTCTATGGCTTGCGGATGTAATTAAAAATATACTGTAAAATTTTAGCATAAATATGTATGCAGTACTCTTTAAAAGAATCTTAATTGTATGTTAAGAAAATGCATAATTTTTTGAAGAAATGGAATCGGACCGGGCCAGGCCTCATTTCACTGATTTTGGCAGAGGTCAAGTCGGGCCATGAAATGCGAAAACATAAAGGGAGAGGGCCGGTTCCAGATCGAACCTTTAGTTTTTATACCAGGCTGGGCCAAGGTATTTTTCGTTCGGTCTGGGTTGGTCCCAGGCCTGGAAATTTCGACCCATGTAGATCTCTAAACCATCCCCCAAATAGCACAATTTATTATATTGTATATCTCTGAAACTGTTCATAGACACTTCGTGAAAATTTATATTTAATGTGGCTTGAGAGTTAAAATTACTATCCTGATGTCCAAATTAGGGATTTTTATTGAAATTTTTATAGCTTTGTTCCTTTCTGAATCAGGAGACCGCCTCCTAAGCTCATTAAAAAAATATATATAAATATAAAAAGACATAATTCCCAATGAAATGTTTTTTTTCCATAATTTTGCGATTAAAATATGTTGAATGCTCTCTTTTTTTTCTGTTGTTTAGACAGATTGTACTTAATTATCACCTTGAATTCACGATTTATATATATATATATTATAATATTTTACTTTTGAATGATGTTTCTATTTTTAATAGTGCTTTTTTATATTTCAAAAAGTTATGAATCATAAAAAAAAAACCTTTCTTTAAAAATTATTTTACAACTAAATATTAAGCTAATAACTGTTGTAGATTCAAAGGAATTAAGAACGATCTTTAAATCCTTTCCAATCCTTTGTTTTAACACGCTGATTGCGTAGAACGCGGATCCGCGTTTAGTTGTTCATTAACGTAGTGCTGCAGACGCAGATTCGCGTCCCGTCCAGAATAGCATACAATGCATTAGTTTAGTGACAGCATTCACACTGAGCCGACGAAATTTTGTCAGCATATAAATAAAGCATCTAGCTTGCGGTGTTTGTCGCCATTTTTTTTTTTTTTTTTTTTTTTCGTGATGGCGAAAATCTGTGAATCTGAGCCAAATGTTATTTCTTAACCCTTTGGTTCTTTATGTTTAACAGTATTTCTGTTTTTTTATAGATCAAAGTATATATAATCTACTAAAAACGACTTTTTGAAAGTACAGAAAGCCAAGATTAAAAATAAATAAATAAATAAATAAACAGGGCGAAAGTTGTGGCTAAAAAATCGTGTGATATGAAATTTACAAACTGATATCATGGTACTTTTTTAACATATTCTATGAACTAAGTTACCATATATAGGTCAAGTGACTATGTATAGGTTGCTAGAAAGCCTTTACTTCTGTACTAAATACACCGTAACGTGTTTCTCAAAATTCAAATTTTAAAAATTATGCATGATAGGCTTGGCGGTCATCTTTTCCTATTTTACACAAATTTATAAGCACCAAAGTCCATAGATAAAATCCGAAGTTTGAAATTGTTACTAAATAAAACATTTAAAGGATTTTCTTTATATTTTTTTATTATTAAACTAGTCGCCAAGATTACTAAGAATTAGTTAAATTTCAAATTTACATTAATATGTAGGTTGATACATAATAACACTTCTTACACTTAGAATTCATCGTTTCAATACTTTAGAATGTTTTACTTTCTAAAAATATATAAATTTACAAATAAAATACTATAAACTTATCAAGATAGATTGAAAAAACGCACTTTATTTTCAGTTGATTTTAGAAGTAACCCGTTCACGAAATGTTGTTTTAAGTCTTAACCAGGAACACTAGTAATTTTTTAACTAATTAAATTTGATTAATTTTTAAGCAATTATTAAACTAATTATATTTTTAAAAGTTACATACAAAATATAGTACATCCCCCTCCCCCCCACCTTTGATGACTCAATGTTATTCAAGCCCTATCTATACATACACTTAAAATATGCTTTCTATAACTTCGACTTATGCTTACTAAGAAGCAATAAATTTTATATTCGCATTTGTATAATAATGCAAGATAACTCTTGATTGATTTATAATTCATCATTTCAATAGAACGCAGTAGTATTTCACTTTATTATAAACAATATAAATAACAAGTACATTTTTTATCCATATAGTTCGAATTAACAACTTTATTTTCAGTTGCTTTTAGAAGTAAACACATTACGAAATAACGTTTTAAAACTTTATCTGAAACACCTGTAAATTTTTTAATTAAACTACCCTAGTAGCCAACCAATATTGGGCCTATATTGGCTATATCTTGGGGCAATATTGGCATATTGGTTAAATATTGGCATGAAATATTGCTCCAATATTGGGGTGTTTACATTTTGAAAACATTTAGCCAATATTTGTAGCCGCCAATATTGGTTATAAATTGGCAGAATATTGGTACAATATTGGCATGAAAGAGTGTCCCAATATTGGGATGTTTATATTTTGCACTTATTTAGCGAATATTTATAGCCAATATACCAATATTGTGGTCTTCATATTTTGTATTAATCCATTTCTGGCAATATTTCCTACCAACATTGCCGTTACATCGATAGTAGCTAAAAATATTTGCTAAATAAGAGCAAAATTTGGTGTAATATTGGCTAAATAAGGACAGAATGTAAACACCCCAATATTGGGGCAATATTTCCTACCAGCATTTGTACAATATTGGCTAAATAAGGGCATAATGTAAACACCCCAATATTGGTGCGATATTTCCTACCAAAATTGGGGCAATATTGGCTAAAAATATTGGCTAAATAAGTGCAGAATGTAAAAAACCCCAATATTGGGGTAATATTTCCTAAATTTGGCTACAAATATTGGCTAATTAAGGGCAGAATGTAAACACTCCAATATTGGGGCAATATTTCCTATCAGCATTTGTGCAATATTGGCTAAATAAGGGCAGAATGTAAACACCCCAATATTGGGGCAATATTTCCTACCAGCATTTGTGAAATATTGGCTGAATAAGGGCAGAATGTAAACACCCCAATATTGGAGCAATATGTCTTCCCAACACTGGCGCAATATTGGCTAAATAAGGGCAGAATGTAAACACTCCAATATTGGGACAATATTTCTTACCAACATTGTCGCAATATTTCTTACCTATATTGGCTAAATAATGGCAGAATGTAAACACCCCAATATTGGGGCAATATTTCTTACCAACATTGGCGCAATATTTCTTACTTATATTGGCTAAATAATGGCAGAATGTAAACACCCCAATATTGGGGCAATGTTTCCTACCAACATTGAGGCAATATTGGCTAAATAAGGGCAGAATGTAAACACCCCAATATTGGGGCAATATTTCTTTATTTCTTACTTATATTGGCTAAATAATGGCAGAATGTAAACACCCCAATATTGGGACAATATTTCTTACCAACATTCTCGCAATATTGGCTAAATAATGGCAGAATGTAAACACCCCAATATTGGGGCAATATTTCTTACCAACATTGGCGCAATATTTCTTACTTATATTGGCTAAATAAGGGCAGAATGTAAACACCCCAATATTGGGGCAATATTTCTTACCAACATTGTCGCAATATTGGCTAATTAAGGGCAGAATGTAAACACCCCAATATTGGGGCAATATTTCCTACCAACATTGAGGCAATATTGGCTAAATAAGGGCAGAATGTAAACACCCCAATATTGGGGCAATATTTCTTACCAACATTGGCTCAATATTTCTTACTTATATTGGCTAAATAATGGCAGAATGTAAACACCCCAATATTGGGCAATATTTCCTACCAACATTGAGGCAATATTGGCTAAATAAGGGCAGAATGTAAACACCCCAATATTGGGGCAATATTTCTTACCAACATTGGCGCAATATTTCTTACTTATATTGGCTAAATAATGGCAGAATGTAAACACCCCAATATTGGGGCAATATTTCCTACCAACATTGAGGCAATATTGGCTAAATAAGGGTAGAATGTAAACACCCCAATATTGGGGCAATATTTCTTACCAACATTGGCGCAATATTTCTTACTTATATTGGCTAAATAATGGCAGAATGTAAACACCCCAATATTGGGACAATATTTCTTACCAACATTGTCGCAATATTGGCTAATTAAGGGCAGAATGTAAACACCCCAATATTGGGGCAATATTTCCTACCAACATTGAGGCAATATTGGCTAAATAAGGGCAGAATGTAAACACCCCAATATTGGGGCAATATTTCTTACCAACATTGGCGCAATATTTCTTACTTATATAGGCTAAATAATGGCAGAATGTAAACACCCCAATATTGGGGCAATATTTCTTACCAACATTGTCGCAATATTGGCTAATTAAGGGCAGAATGTAAACACCCCAATATTGGGGCAATATTTCTTACCAACATTGGCGCAATATTTCTTACTTATATTGGCTAAATAATGGCAGAATGTAAACACCCCAATATTGGGGCAATATTTCTTACCAACATTGGTGCAATATTTCTTACTTATATTGGCTAAATAAGGGCAGAATGTAAACACCCCAATATTGGGGCAATATTTCTTACCAACATTGTCGCAATATTGGCTAAATAATGGCAGAATGTAAACACCCCAATATTGGGGCAATATTTCCTACCAACATTGAGGCAATATTGGCTAAATAAGGGCAGAATGTAAACACCCCAATATTGGGGCAATATTTCTTACCAACATTGGCGCAATATTTCTTACTTATATTGGCTAAATAATGGCAGAATGTAAACACCCCAATATTGGGGCAATATTTCCTACCAACATTGAGGCAATATTGGCTAAATAAGGGCAGAATGTAAACACCCCAATATTGGGGCAATATTTCTTACCAACATTGGCGCAATATTTCTTTCTTATATTGGCTAAATAATGGCAGAATGTAAACACCCCAATATTGGGGCAATATTTCTTACCAACATTGGCGCAATATTTCTTTCTCATATTGGCTAAATAATGGCAGAATGTAAACACCCCAATATTGGGGCAATATTTCTTACCAACATTAAATAATGGCAGAATGTAAACACCCCAATATTGGGGCAATATTTCTCTTACTTATATTGGCTAAATAATGGCAGAATGTAAACACCCCAATATTAGGGCAATATTTCTTACCAACATTGTCGCAATATTGGCTAAATAAGGGCAGAATGTAAACACCCCAATATTGGGGCAATATTTCTTACCAACATTGGCACAATATAGGCAACAAATAATGGCTAAATAAGGGCAAAATGTAAACACCCCAATATTGGGGTAATATTTCCTACCAATATTGGTGGAATATTATCTAAATAAAGGCAAAATATAAACATCACAGGAACTTTATCGAACTATGGAGGAGTAACTGGGAGGAGTATGGATGTCTAAATAACTGAATTTGAACATTGAAAATTGATGCTAAAAGATTCTGACTTCGAGTCCTTGGAGACATTTTCATTTAGATGGAAAAAAATACAACTTGTATGAATTATTTACCAATCAGTTGATTGTAATTAAATTGTATAAATTTTCATTTTTATTACATAATTAGTGTAAATGCCCGTCCTAGCACGGTATATAGAAATAGTGGTTTTCACTTAAAATTTGAAATAACTGTTACAAATATTTCAACTGACCTGAAACGGGTCATGATCTGCAGCTCAAAACCCGATTAATGCAAGAGCCACTGCGGTTTTAACACCACATTTGTAAATCAAATTTTATGTAAAAATGGGGACAGATGAGACAGATTTTTAAAGTTTTGAACTGATCATTTCTTTGTTTGGTTTCTTTTTTCTATTTCCATATTCAGGATGGCTGTCTCTTTTCCTTAATTGAGGATGCTTAACCAACATGTATTCAAATAAAAATATATTTTATATCTAATATTAGTGAAAAAATAGCATCAATAAGCATAAGGATAATATGAACCCATTGGATAATGTTCTCGTAATGTCACAATAAATATGAAGCAAATGTGGATAAATTTATCTTGCAAAATGTATCTAAATATGTTTCATTTTTTGTTTTGTCTGCAACAATGGAAGATTTTTTTAAATCAATGAATCTCAAAAATGAATTAATCACAGTTAAACACAGCCATCTAACTAACAATGTATTAATGTCCTATGTTTAACAAATATACAATGTTGGTTAAATGGAGTGTTTTTGCCCAAAATTGTTACCAACACTTTGCAATTCTTGGGTTTTATTATAAGTAGATTATAAATTGCTAAGTCTTCATTAGGCCAGAATTTCTCAATCTTTTTAAGTGGGAACCACTTACGGATTGAACATGCATAATTCTTCACTCTGAGGTTTTCAGTTATAGTGTGTGACACACAATGGTTGTTTTTTATTGAAAAATTGATTGTACCCAAAAAGAAAAAGTGTGCAAATAGTTTGAGAAACAATGTAAACATATTGAGAAATATGTTACTGTCAATTAGAAAGTGGCAATTATCATTGTCAAAACTACCTTTTTTTTTCTCACGGTAGGTATATTTGGGTTTTGGGACCAATCTCTCATGCAACAAGTTTCATGAAACTATCACTTCTACCACATTTCCTATTAATAAACTGATTGTCCTACTATACTTTCTGAACCTAACATTTCCTCTTTATAATTTTCAAAATTATAATAGTGATAAAAAAAAAACTGAAGTTTATTATGTATTTTATTGTGTGAGTATTCCACCTCTTAGTGTGTGTCCCAGACAGCTGACAGAACTTGCCCCCTGGATCTGGATGTAAAAAAAGTAATTGTTGAATTAAACAAAATATTTCTAAATTGCATATTTTCACCTCCTTAGTTTTTAGTGTCCAAGGTAGTTACCACAATCTTTTTATTTGTCAATTTTAATGTACTTGGCTCACTTTTATTTTTTAGATTTTCAAGCTGCAAAATATTTTTATCCAAATTTCATAAATTCCCTGTATGAAATGACAAACCAAATCTTCATTTTGCTTGCCCTTTGTTTTATGTTCTGGCACACGAGGCACATGCCCCCCCCCCCCCCCTAGTTTTGACCCTGGCAATTATTTGTGTAAACTTATTTTGCACCTATTGAAATTTCCTTTATATATAGTAAAAAAAAATATTACATAAGTATGCATATTTATTGAAAAAATATATTAAAATGCTAATTATGCTACTTAAAAATATTTTTAAGTAGAATATTTTATTTAAAACATATAGATATTCAACAGAATTTATTTTAAATTTTAAAAGGAATGCTTTTTATTGCAGCTTTTTACATATTTAATTTATTGTTCAACTTTTGTTATGTACAATCAAAGTTGAAAATTTTTAAGCTATCAGTCTCATTGACAATTTATTCCAATGATATTTTTATTTTTAGACAATATTTTATCTCAATAATTAATTTATTCTTTTTCTTCCTCCCTTTCTATCGGCTGCAGTGACCAAGAAGATTCCTATTCTCTTTTCAATATCCACTTGAGAGGTTTCTGGAACTCTCTTTAATACAGCTCCTGTTAAAAATATACATACATATATATAATTATCATTTTGGAAAATTTTAATGAAAATACAAATGCTAACCTTCTGGGAAATGTATTAATTTGCACATTTATTAATAAAATTATTAAAATTGCTTTTTCACCATCCGGTGTAGACACTGATTTCAAATGCAATGCATTTTTTTTTTTTTTAATTGTGTGCTTATAATTTAAATAATTTTTAAAAATACAATACATTTTGAAAATGATGGAGAATTATTTTTTAAAGAAAATTTGGGAAATATTCAATTGAGATTCCCGATTTTATTAGTGCATAGCAAAATTGGGATAATAATTTTTCAACAAGTAGAACTAAAATTATTAGACATCAACCCTTTAAGCAGCTGTAAAGTAATTTCTTATTTCCCCCAAACAAGTTTAATCAGCTGTAGATAAAAATATTTTTAGAAGAAACATGTTTTAAAGGTGTATAGGATGAAGTCAGGGTTTCCCCCACGTTGAAAAAGGGGCAGGTTGCTGCTGGTGCGAAAAGGGCACTTTTTTTATTCTTAAGGGCACTTTTTGGATTTTTGAGGGCACTTTTAAGATTTTTAAGTGCAATTTTTTTAATTGTTACACGTATTCTTTTGATTTTTAATGCCACTTTTGATATTTCAAAGTCAAAACACTCTTTTTAAGACAACATTGAAAGACACATGAAAACAATTTTTTTAATGCAAAAAGGAGAAAGGGCACTTTTTTTACTGAGGGCAAAAAGGCTGCTAATTATTTTACTGGAGAAGGCAAGAAGGGTGCTGATTGTTTTATGAGGGGCAAGAAGGGTGCTATTTTGTAAACCAAGGGGCAGGCAGGGTGCAGCACCCTTCTGAAACAGACTGGGGAAAACTCTGATGAAGTGATATGAAAAGATAATTTTGCATTAAACTGGGAAATGAAATTTAATAATCATGGATATTATAACTGTTTATATGAAAATGCATGAAAATCCTCAGGCGCTAAAAGGGATATCTGATGATGAAAACAACATTTAAATAACTGATTAGGTAACCAAAAATCTTGTTTTAATTTTCCCATAAATTAACATGTGATTTATGGAAGTAGTTATCTGTTACGAATAACTGTTATGAATATATTAAGAATCTGTTATGTATAATTGTGTTTCTTTACAAAAGAATTGATTTTTCACATTTAATATTATTATTAAAAAATATATGCCATTTTCTGGGAAAGAAAGACACAAAAAGTACAAAGAAAAAAAGTACTCTTTCATCAACATATATTTCCAAGATGCAATAAACAACTGACTGCTGCTTTCCATAAAAAATACTTTTATGTGTACTATTCCATGTAGTAAATAGTATAATATTTTACTTACTTGTTCATCTTTCACCTATTTCTGTGGTATACTGCTTTCTCATTGTTAATACTTTTGCATACTTAATGTCAAAAATTAAGAAAATTTTAGAAAAAGGTAAGAAAAAACGCTAGAAAAACTTACATAAATATTCTATAAAAATATATGTAGGATTTAATATATATATATATATATATATATATATATATATATATATATATATATATATATATATATATATATATATATTTAAAACGAAAAGCGCATTCTATCAAATCCAAACTGTCTTTTCCACACGAAAGTCGTCTCTTTGCGCATGCTTCAACTTTTTTGAAGGGTTCTACTCTCAGAAACGGGAAACTTGATTGATTAACCCTCACTTGTTTAGCCCAGGGGGAATGAAAAGAGTTGATTGAAAACGGATGAAGCCGTACCAATGCATTGAAAGCTCACTTTCTAATATATTATTGCTCTGAGGTTGAAAGCTAAAGCTTTTTTTTTAAAAAAAAATAACTCATGTTTTCACTATTAAATATGCATATTTTTTGAAAACTTTTAAAGAGAGCTTGAATACAGTTATATTTATAATTGATTCAAATTTCAGAGAGTTCGGAAGATGAGACCATTTTTTTATTGCTATAATCAAGGAGTCGACGCGAAAACTAACAAACAAGCAAAAAAGCGAGACGAAAACATTTATTTTACAACTAGATGACAATATTTTTTCACGAAATTTTTCACGTGCTGTAAAACCCTTTTATTTATCACCAATAAATATTTCAAAGAGTTCCGACAAAAAGAACTTTTTATTTTAAAACTACGAAACTGCCCTAAGTAAAAAACAAGAAAATGAGCACTTTTATCACTAAATATGAATATTTTTTCACGAACTTTTCATTTTAAAATATAATTTCATACAAAATCGGGTTAAAGATATAAAATAATAGAAACTTGTTTTTATTATTATTATTATTATTATCATGGGACTTGGCAACGCCGGGCGGGGGTCAGCTAGTATGTATTGATAACAATTATAGTAATTTGAAGCTATAAAACAAAATTCACAATATAATACAGTTTAATTTTATTATTTTGAAGATACTTAGTTGCCACAGTAATTTTTTTATAGAAATGATGCAATAAATTAAAATTAGTGAATGGAATATTTATCTGAATGAAAAATATGTTCTTTCATATTAAACTGTGATATAATTATTTCTTTATAATTTATATGTTGATTAGCACATTTATCAATCAAAAACAATTCAGTGAACTTAAATAATCTAACTTTAGTCTTCAATCTTCAATTAACTTAAACAATTAAGTGTTTGATAAAAAATAAATAAACGTTGAATTGCTGTTGATTACCATCCCCAAAAAAATTCCACCCTTAAATTATACATTTTTAAATGTTAAATAAATAATTGAAACATCAAAATAGCTGAAATAATCAAAATAATCAAATAATTTAAATAATTAAGTTTGTAATCAAACGCATAAATATTGAGATACTGCTGATTGCTACAAGAGGGAAAAAAGTATTTCTCGCAATGTAATTTTTAAATGTGAAATAACAATAAACATTTTCAGTTTAAACTTTTAAATATGAAATAAGAATGAACATTTTCGGTTTAAACTTTTAAAATGATTCTAATTTAATCTTAAGTTTCAATTTTCTAAATATGACAAATTATGTAAAAGAAAAACATGTAATTTAGTTCTAATAATGAAAATAATGAAACATGTTAATGAAAACATACCAATACAGTTTAAATAATAGTATTATTATTATTAATTATAACAAATTTACAATCAATTATTGAAGCAGAACACTGTGTAGTACGAAAATTAAATGATTTTGTAGTTCCTTCAATCCACTATGATTTGGTTTCAGTACTACTAGAATTTTATGAAAAAGGTATTGAAAATGTTTCTTTAAAAAAAATTCTGTAACACATTTATAGAAATGAAGCAAGAAATTAAAATTACTTAATGGAATAATTATCTCCATAAAAAGTATGCTATTTCCTATAATTTGCGATGTAATTAATTTCTTTATTATTTATATATTTTACCCTCCAAAAATTGCATCCCTTAAAATATATATTTTTGACTGTTAAACAAATAATTGAAACATCAAAATTGCTGAAATAGTAGTAATAATAATAGTCAATTAATTTAAATAATTGTTTAAATTTTTGACATTATTCAGATTTAATATTTAACTGTTATAATTTACTAAATATGACAAATTATGTAAAAGAATCACATATAATTTAGCTCTTCTAATATAAACGTTAAACTCAAATGAAACATGTGTATGAAAACATACCAATACTGCTTAAATAATAATAATAATATTAATATTAATATTAAATAAAATTTGCAAACAACTGTTGAAACAGAACTCATTGGAGCAAGGAAATTAAATGCTCTTGTAGTTTCTCCAATCCACTATGATTTGATTTCAGTTATACAAGAAATTTATGGAAAAGGTGTTAAAACTTTTCTGGGGAAAAAAAAAAAAAATCTGTAAATTTTTTATAGGAATGATGCAACAAATTAAAATTAGTGAATGGAATATTTTTCTGTATGAAAAGTATGTTCTTTTCTATTAAATTCTAATGTAATTATTTCTTTATCATTCCTATGCTGATTAGCAGATTTATCAATCAATTAACGATTCAATTAACTTAATAATTATGTATTTAAACAAACAGGCAATTAAATTGCTGTTGATTACCACCCCAAAAGAAATTGCATCCTTTCAAATAAACATTTTAAAATCTTAACTAAATAATTAAAATAATCGAAACATCAATATAGTTAAAATGATAATAAAAATTATTATGCATCTTCAATTAATTTAAATAATTAAGTTTGTATTCAAACAAAATAAAGTTTAAATTACTGCTGATTACTACAAAAATAAATAAATAAATAAATAAAGTATCCTTTAAAATGTATTTTTTAAATGTTAAAAAACAATGAATATTTTCGATTTAAACTTTTTATTTAATCTCATTCAATCTTTACATTTTGCAGTTTACTAAATATGAAAAATTATGTAAAAGAAATACATATAATAATTTAGCTTTTATAATACTGTAAAAGTAAAAAATCAAATGAAACATGTGAATGAAAACTTATCAATACAGCTTAAATAATAATAATGTTATAATAATAATAAATATTCAACCATTGAAACAGAACTCAGTGTAACAGGAAAATTAAATGCTCAGTAGTTTCTTCAATCCACTATAATTTGGTTTCAGTTATAATAGAATTTTATGAAAAAGGTGATCAAAGCTTTTCTTGAAAAAAAAAAAAAAAAAAAAAAAAAAAAAAAAAGTCTAAAATTTGCATGATGCAACAAATTAAAATGAGTGAATGAAATATTTATCTCTATACAAAATATGTTATTTAAAAAAAAATTGCATACCTAAAATATACATTTTTAAAATTTAAATAAATAATTGAAACATCAAAATAGTTGAAATAATAATGATAATAATAATAATAATTATTATTAATTATTTTAAATAATTAATTATGTAATTAATCAAATAAATATTAAATTACTGTTGATTACTACGAAAAAAAAAAGTAGCCCTTAAAATATATTTTTTAAATATTAAATAACAATGTCGGTTTAAACTTTTTAAATATTCTGATTTAATCTTTAAAGGTTGCAATTTTCTAAATATGATAAATTATGCAAAAGAAACACATGTAATTCTGCTCTTCTAATAACGTAAAAGTGAAATCTGATGACAGACGATCAAATAAAACATATTAATGAAAACATAACTATACAGCTTAAATAATATTATTGTTAACTATGATAAATTTACAATCACCTGTTGAAACAGAGTCCGTCGAGAACGAAAATTAAATACTTTTGCAGTTCGTTCAGTCCACTATGATTTAGTTTTAGTAATTTTAGAATTTTATTAAAATAAAACGGTGTTCAAAGTTTTTGTAGAAATGAAGCAACAAATTAAAAGTAGTGAATGGAATAATCTCTATGAAAAGTATGTTCTTTCTTATAAATTACGATGTAATTAATGTCTTCATGATTTATATGTTGATAACACATTTATCAGTTTATTAACAATTAAATTAAATTAAATAATGTAACTTTAGTCTTCAACTAAATAAGTTTTTCATTAAAAAAATAAACATTTAATTGCTGTTGGTTACCACAAAAAAATAAATAAATAAATAATTTAAAAAAAATGCATGCCAAAAATAAACATTTTTAAACGTTAAATAAATAATTGAAACATCAATATAGCAAAAATAATAATAAGAACAATATTCTATTAATTTAACTAATTAAGTTTGTAATAAAACAAATAAATGTTGAATTACTGCTGATTCATAAGAAAAGGTATTCCTTAAAATGTATTTTTTAATGTTAAATAACTATGAATATTTTCGATGTAAACTTTTGAAATAATTCTTCTTTAATCTTTAAATTATACAGTATAATAAATATGACAAATTATACAAAAGAAACACGGATAATTTAGCTCTTCTAATAATGTAAAAATGAAAATCAAATGAAACTTTTGAATGAAAGCATATCAATATTTCTTAAATATTACTGTTAATAAATAATAATAATAATAATAAATTTACAATCAATTGTTCAAACAAAACTCAGTGCGGCTGGTAAATTAAATGCTCAGCAGTTTCTTCAATCCACAGTGATTTAGTTTATGTTATATACTAGAATTTTATGAGAAAGGTATTGAAAACTTTTTATGAAAAAAATAGTCTGTAAATTTTTTATAGAAATGATGCAACAAATTCAAATTAGTGAATGGAATATTTATCTGCATGAAAAGTATGTTCTTTCTTATTAAATTGCAATGTAATTATTTCTTTATAATTTATATGTTGATTAGCACATTTATCAATGAATTAACTATTCAATTAACTTAAATAATCTAACTTTAGTCTTCAATCTTCAATTAACTTAAACAATTAAGTGTTTAATCAAACAAACAAACATTGACTGTCTGTTGATTACCACCCCCAAAAAATTGCAACACTTAAAATATACATTTTTAAATGTTAAATAAATAATTGAAACATCAAAGTAGCTGAAATAATAATAATAATAATAATAATCAATTAATTTAAATTTAAGTTTGTAATCAAACATATAAATATTGAATTACTGCTGGTTACTAAAAGAAAAAAAGGTAGTCTCCCTTACAATGTATTTTTTAAATGTGAAATCAGAATGAACATTTTTGGTTTAAAGTTTTAAAATTATTCTAATTTAATCTTTAAAAGTTGCAATTTTCTAAATAAGACAAATTATGTAAAAGAAACATTATGTAAGAGAAACATATCTAATTTAGTTCTTCTAATAATGTAAAATGAAACTCAAATGAAACATGGTAATGAAAACATAGTTATACAGCCTAAATAATAGTATTATTATTATTAATTATAATAAATTTACAATCATGAAAAGTATGCTAGTTCCTATAATTTGTGATGAAATTAATTTCTTTATTATTTATATATTTATTAGCACATTTATCACTCAATTTACAATTCAATTAACTTAAATAATGTAATTGCAGTCTTTAACTTAATAAGTTTCTAATCAAACAAAGAAATAATGAACTGCTGTTTATTATCACCCCCCGAAAAATCGCATCCCTTAAAATATACAATTTGAAATGTTAAATAAATAATTGAAACATCAAAGAAGCTGAAATAGCTGGATAATACTAATCTTCAATTAATTTAAATAATTGTTTAATTTTTGACATTATTCTGATTTAATCTTTAAATGTTGTTTTTTACTAAATACGACAAGTTATGTAAAAGAGCCACATATAATTTAGCTCTTCTAATATAAAAGTTAAATTCATATGAAACATGTGTATGAAAACATTAATTTTGCTTAAATAATAATAATAATAATAATAAATTAAATTTGTAATCTACTGTTGAAACAGAACTCGTTGAAGCCGGAAAATTGAATGTACTTGTAGTTTTTTTCATCCAAAATGATTTGATTTCAGTTATACGAGAAATTTATGAAAAAGGTGTTGAAAACTTTTCTTGAAAAAAAAAAATTATCTGTAAATTTTTTATGGAAATGATGGCAACAAATTAAAATAGTGAATTGTATATTTATCTGCATTAAAAGTGTGTTCTTTTCTATTAAATTTTGATGTAATTATTTCTTTATCATTTGTATGTGGATTAGCACATTATCAATCAATTAACGATACAATTAACTTAAATAATTAAGTGTTTAAACAAACAAACAGACACAGAATTGCTGTTGATTACCACCCCCCCCCCCCCCAAAAAAAAAAAAAAAAAAAATCGCATCCTTTAAAATGAACATTTAA
Source organism: Maratus michaelseni (assembly GCA_963931845.1). Taxonomy (NCBI): domain Eukaryota; kingdom Metazoa; phylum Arthropoda; class Arachnida; order Araneae; family Salticidae; genus Maratus; species Maratus michaelseni. The sequence goes on from OZ007595.1 coordinate 95,824,971, forward strand.
AAATCTTAAATAAATAATCAAAATAATTGAAACATCAATATAGCCGAAATGATAATAATAATTAATATGCATTTTCAATTAATTTAAATAATTAGGTTTTTATTTAAACAAATAAAAGTTTGAATTACTGCTGATTACTACAATAAATAAATAAATAAATAAAATAAAAGAAAAGAAAAGAAAGAAAGAAAAGTATCCCTTAAAATGTATTTTTTAAATGTTAAACAACAATGAATATTTCGGATTTAAACTTTTGATTTATTCTGATTTAATCTTTAAATTTGTCAGTTTACTAAATATGACAAATTATGTAAAAGAAACACATATAATTTATCTTTTCTAATATTGTAAAAGTGAAAATCACATGAAACGTGTGAATGAAAGCATATGAATACAGTTTAAATAATAATAATGCTATAATAATAAAAAATTTGCAATCAACTGTTGATTGTAGTTTTTTTTTTTTTTAATCCACTGTGATTTGGTTTCAGTTATACTACTAGAATATTATGAAAATAGTGTTGAAAGCTTTTCTTGAAAAAAAAAAATTTTCAGTAAAATTTTTATTTAAATGGTGCAACATATTAAAATTAGCGGATGGAATATTTATCTTCATGAAAAGTAGGTATCTTTCATATTACATTTTTTCAATTAACGATTCAATTAACTTACATAATGTAACTTTAGACTTCCCCTAACTTAAATAATTAAGTTTTAAATTTTAAGAAATAAACATTGAATTGCTGATTACTACTAAAACAAAATTTGCATCCCTTAAAATATACATTTTTAAATGTTAAATAAATAATTGAAACATCAATATGACTGAAATAATAATAGTAATATTAAAATAATATAAATAATTTGTAAGGAAACAAATAAGTATTCAATTACTGCTGATTAGTACCAAAGAAAAAAAAATGTATTCCTTAAATTGTATTTTTTAAATGTGAAAAATAACAATGAATATTTTGGCTTTAAACTTTTGAAATTATTCCTAGTAGAAAATACATTTCTATATTATTTTATGCTGTACTCACCTTAAATATAAAGTCAATTAGTTGAAAATTCTGAAAAGAATAGTTCCAGAAATCTTCAGCAGATATCACGAATTTATGAAGTCGGGTGCATCTCCATTAGGTATATATGGAAAGAAAGGAAATAAAAATAAATATAAAGCATGACAAAAAATAATTTAACGAAAAAAAAATTATTATATATATCATCCAATACTGGCGTCGTGTGTAATACAACATGATTGCAATTAATTTATGTTTAGAGCCGTTTTAAAGTTATTGGAAAAATCAAAATTATTGGGAAAATTGGGTTCTCAGGTCTGAGGCAATAAACACTCTTTAAAAAATATATTTTCATTAATAGTTATAAATGTTGCATTCCAGTTTATTATTATTATTATTATTATTACATTACTCTATCAACAATATTTAACCGAAATCTCACAGTCATGTTTCCCATAGTGAATCCAAAATATATGCAATAACAGAAATAAATCAAAACCCCCAAAATTTCAGTAATGGATATCCAACATGCATATTATAATGGACACTCTACAAAAAGTCACAGATAAATGTTTTTATAATTGTATTTAGAACCAGAACTTTATGAAAGCATACTAATGAAAGAATATAGTAATTTTCAGGTAATTTTAAGGATTAGAAATCAGTAATAAATAAAATATTTATGAGAATAATTAATTATTCAAGTTAATTATTAATGTCATTAACACACGACTAAATATTTTAATTTATATAGAAGATTTAATATACTGAATCCCAGATAGTTACATTTATCAAAATATTGAAATAATAGGGGGGGGGGGGGGTCACAGAAAAATATCTTGGAGTATCAGATGAGTCGTATTTCCTGGTACAATTCTTTAAGTGTTAAGTTTCGCAAAACTACTTGTAGCAATTAATAATTAAAGTATGAAAGAAATGTGTTTTGAATATTGCTTAAAATGATTTCGAAATAGAACTGCAGAAATGACATTTGTGATACCTGATTTTCACATTTACTATTTATACTTAATATTTATAGTATTTTGTTCATCAGAGATTAATAATCAGTCATTGAAGAAATGAAGTAGTAAATTTTTAACAACTCCTGTGGCTTAGAAAACTGCTTTTATTTGAATGAATAGGGTTTGATCAACACTCACTATAATCAGGAAATCAGGGTGTGTTGGTTTGATCCCCATGAGCCACTTTTCACCTAAGCTCTTTAACATTATGCTGTGCTTTATGATTGGTTTGATTGATAGCCGGATTAAAAAATATACTAGTGAGAGTTATGAGAAAAAAATCAAACTTAACTTTAAAAAATATTGATCACATGAATTATTAAAAGCAGCTATTTATAAAAACTGTGTTCTTATTACATTCTGGTAAGTGCAATTTTTAAATTACATTTGATTACATAGGTATACAGTTAAATCAGAAAAGAAGATTTTATGCACTATCACCATTTTTGAAATGATGCGTTTAATAATGACTGTATGCATATATGGCAATAATTTCCATTATTGAATATTGACTAATAAAGCGTGCTCCAGTAATGGACACTGATCTTAAAACCTTTACAAGAGATAAAATTTTGTATTACCCTTAGTATATAAAATTTAAAGTTCTATATTAATATCAAAACAAAAACATGCAATTTTTGCAAGAAAATAAAAAATAAATTTTTAAATTAAGTAAAATCAGCTCTGGGTTTGCTCTGTAAAATTTTTGCTGAAAGACAGCGTAACTGTGAAATATTATTATTTTCTGCTTCCTGATGGGTGAAAAAAATAATGAGAGCTGAATTTTCATTGGTCATTTTTCTATTAGCTAACTTTGGTGGATGTCTATTATTGACATAAATATTATATATATATATATATATAAACTAGGTAACTATATATATGTAAAACTAGGTAACTAACAAATTTTCGGGATTCAGTGATTCATGTTTTCTAACAGGAAACTACAAACAAAACTATTCTGATTGCTTCCGCTAAAACAGCTCATTTGTTAAGATTGGATCTTCAATAAACTTATTTGCAACATTTCTGTCTAGATAAATAGATTTTATTCCACTTGTGTCCATAGAGTTTTCATTATTAAAATTCATATCTATTTTATTATTATTATTATTATTGTTATGGCGTAAATTCAACAAAAAAATAAACATTGGGATTTTTTTAAACGTATGCAGTTAAACAATTTTACATGAAAAAATAAAATAAACAAGTTGGAAATTGTACGTCAAACGTGACATACGAGGTGCGTTCGTACTATAGCTAGTTATATAAATATTTACAAATGATTTAATGTAAATTTAGTATTGCAAATGATTTATTTGAAAAATAATTTTTTAAATGATCTATTATTATAGAATATTTAATATAAAAAAATCTCCTTGCACGTTAATTTAAAAAAAAAAAAAAGATTTTCATTGATTTCTAAATTGTTATTGGTTTTCCTATTAATATATCTATAAAAAATTAAAAAAGTAGTTACTCATAGTTTTTTCGTGGAAATTTGAATAGTAACAAACAGCTATTTTTTTTTTTTTTACATTTATGCAATTACAATAATGCTTACTTTTAAGACTGTTGTATACTTTCTTCCATTAAGACAGTCTCTGCTCAGCTCAGTGTCTCAATAATACCGTTGAAGCAAAGCAACACCTGAAGACGTGAAAGCCGTCACCGTCAACTCCGTATGGTATGAATGACTTCCGAGAAACAGCCTGCAATTGGAAACTTGGAAGTGGACAGTAGGAGGACATAGTACAATCAAAGAAGATAGTTTCTTTGGTACAACGGGCAACGGGGTCATCTTGTTCAAGGTCAGTTATTACAAGGTCGCGGCTCGCGGGCAGTATTGGAATCAGTTGGAACTCTCCCCTCTTTTCCTTTGTCTGGGATAATAATGTGAGGGAAGTTTCGCGATAATTTCTATGAGTGAAAATATTTTATTTCTCTCGGTTGCAGAGTAAGAAAAGAAAAAAAAAAAATTCAGCCAGTTTTTTTCCCAAATAGTAAGAATAAAAATAAATTCCATGAATCAGTCACAAAATTAGTATGAAAAATTTTTAAATGTTTGGATAATTTGTGTACATTTTAGAATAGGCAAGATTCTAGTCGTATTAATTTTTTTCAAACAATTTCAAGAATTATGTCTTCACTATCTGAAAGTTTTATGCTTGAATGCATTTTCAGAGAAAATAGGATAAAAAGAACCTCGAGAGGTAAAGTTTGAATTTACTTATTACGATCCTCTGGATATCGGAATTTTGTCCATTAATTAATAAACTGTGGTTATTTATGACAATTAATAATAAATATATAAATAAATAACTGGATTCGATTAATATTATTAATTTAATAATTAATATATTTATTAATAATATAAATACTAATATATTGAGTATTATTGCAGTTATTTTGTTATATTTACAAACAGAAAAATGACAACAGAAGACAAGAAACACAAGAAACTGAACAGAATTGAAATTTTTGAATGACTAACGTTTTTTTATACGAAATGTAATGACATCTCTAGAAGTTTAAAAGTGTATTATAATTCAGCCAGTGACAACGTACGTGCAGTTAAATTCTGAATTATGGAGCATCTATTTGAATATTATTTAGAAGCAAATTGTAGTTACTTACAGCACTTCTGTTGATGACATCACATTTCACATAAAGAAAAATTAGCATTTAGAATATTTCGCTAAAATATGTTAATTTGTTTTACATTTATCGACCGAAATACAAGATCCGCTTGGAGTGAGACACGCTGTATTTTTTACTAAATAAGCAGATTCCAACCCTAGTGTTCTGTATGAATTTTTTTCATAATTATAGGTGCTACCGCCTCTTTTAATTTGTAAAAACGCTTTCCATGTGAAAACCAACCCGACTTGAACCACTGGTCGAATCGGGGTCTAATAAAATCGGATCCGATTCTAAACCCATATTTTCGAATATTTGTTCGTATATATATAGAGTGCATGAAATTGCAATTTTATTTATTTTTTAACTTTAGATGACAGTTGCCGCACAAATGAAGATAGAAGACCCAATCTTGGACACACACATTTTATATCGTTATATATTATTATCATAAAATTATCCACTGAAATATACAATTTTATCGAATTATTCTTCTGATGCGGTTGTATTTTCTCTTATCACAATCAATATCTGGAAAAATAACTAAAATGCAAATAAGTAAAATATTTGGAAGTATCTATGCAACGTACTCTTTTCATTACAATCATAAATAATTTAAGTTTCGGACAAGGGCACCGATAAAGGGAGGGAAAATTGAGTCTTGACCCCACTCCCCTTATCCCTCCTAGAATTTTGTACAGCTAATTTTTTTATCGATATAATTTAGTTGTAAGTTATAAAAATTTTAACAAATTTTAACTTAATCTTGTAAAAACACAGTATAGTAAAAAAAAAAAAAAAAAAAAAAAAAAAAAAAAAAAAGCATCAGCACCGGCAGAAAATTCCGTTTTTGTCAGGTTTGCGTCTTAGCAGGTATAATTAAAGAGAATTCCTTTTCTCAAAACCATGACTTTTTCCCTTTAAGGAGAATTCCGTTACAAATAGGTTCTGTTTTCATGCGTTATTAACTAATCCCAAGTGAAAGTTTACTTTTTACAAAAAGGGAAAATACAGTTACATTTGTTAAGACTGAACTGCAGGAGATCGATTAAAAATCCGTTTTAGACAAGTGTTCATGTTAGCAATTATAAATGTATTATTTTTCTACGAGACAATAACATTTTTCTGTATAAGGGAGGGATACGTTATACACTGGTTCCGTTTTCATATTACTGTACAAATAACTGTGCATGAACAAAGAGATCAGAAATTATAGACAGGTTTTTATAAATGGTTAATGAGCCCCCTATAGCTCACTACTAATTTAAATACTAAAATATATCAAATCTCGTTTAAATATTTTTATACAGGTAAGATGTGAATGACACAATGCAACTTTTTATTTCAAAATTCATTTGCCCGAAACTCCCATGGTTAGATTCCTGCACGGGTCGCATTGTATGCGCCCGAACTCGAAAATTATATTCGAAGTCAACCAGAACAGAAAATATTTTTAGTCGACTCAAAGAAGCCTAATAATTCTTTTAAACATCGTTTGAGAAATCTTTATTATAAGTAAAATAAAAGATCAATGTAATATTAATGTTTCAAGAGTTTCACTTAAAAGGCTACTTCACTCATGCGAAAACACCCGCTCGCTAATGTTAATCCTATGAAACAGTTATTTTATATTATCTCGTTTGCATTTCCATATTTTTGTTTTTTACTCTTTCAATTTTTTATTCAGGTTTTTTAGGTAGATTTCGTAAGAAATACTACCTATTACATTCTCACCTAAGTTGGAATTTTTGAAAAATTTTTGCAGATCTACGCCGATCATGACTCCCAGAACCCAAAACCACCCTCAGTTCAAAAACTTTATATATATATATATATATATGTCACTTTTTTATGGACACGATAAGTCGAATAATTCTTCACAAATCTCTTCCAAACCGATACATAAAATCAAGGGGCATAAAATCTCGGTCAAGTTCGTTAATGGGCAAAATCGAACCAAAGGAGGGGGGGGGGGGGAATGGGAGGGGCTTTTTGTGAAAACAGAAAAAATCCCATAACGTCTTAATTATAATACGTATCGAATCCGTTTAAAGTTATTATTACTTCTAGGAAAAGAGCCGAAAATTTATGTATGACAGATTTTTGATATCATTAAAAATGGCCCCAAAGAGGGAAAAAGGGGGGATTTTAGAAGAAAAAAATTCATAATTCCCAAGATATCAAATCCGCTTAGATGTATTATAAATCCTCTTACTATTATCTAAAACTTTTATACTGATAAGTTTTTTATAGGACCAACCCTTATAGCAAAATAACAATAATAATAATAATAATAATAAAAACAAAAAAATCTCTGCCGGCTCTGCCTGCGAACAAGTTAGATTTCAAAGTGGGCGGTCCCGTATGCAACCCAACTGCGGCATCATGGCAGAAAGGTCATTTCTTCTGCAATTTCCAACGAACAGGCGCCCTACGGTCTGCGTCTTCGAAATCTACCTGTGCCTGTAGGCCGAGCCGTCAGGGATTTTTTTTATTAGCATACTTTCACTTTCGGAACCGGTTTCGAAAGTGAAAGTACAGTCATTAAAATAATCTGAAAACAAAATCGGAAAAGTAAAAAAGGGCATGCGTAGCGGTTAACCTTAGCTATTTAATGTAAAAAAAAAAAAAAAAAAAAAAAAAAAAAAAATCATTTAAAAATATTTAAATGAAAACGAGATATTATAAAATAACTGTTCAATAGGATTAACATTAGCCAGCGGGTGTTTTCGCGTGAGTGAAATAGCCTCTTAATCTATTATTTAAAACTGAGAAACATTCTTAACAAGATTTAAAAATGTAATCACTAATATGCACAATTAATAAACCTCAATAGTCAATACAAAGGAATTGCCTTTTTAAGCACACTTTAAAAACCGAAAACGCTAAAAAATTTACTACACGATCAGAAAGGGGGGGGGGGGAGGGGACTCTGACCTTAATATACCCACGTCCACTTTGTTTCAATAATTTGACAAATAATTACTATTCAATTTAAATGAATTAAGCTGTACAACGACTGAAAAGCCCATGTGGTGGCAAATATATACAAAGTTAATTTTCAAATGAAGAATTTTGTTTGTTTTTTAAGAAAAATCGACAAGTTTGTTTTTGTTAAGGTGTTGTTTTGAGAATTATCAGTTTCACGTAAAGTTTCAGTATTTATTTTATTTTTATACATGTATAACGCTCTTGAATTCTTTGTAAAAATATCCCCCCCCCCCCCACCTGTTCCTCCCAGCATTCCTCATAGACTAGACCTGATAAAGATTTCAACTCTAATATCAGCTATTCTAAAACATAATATATAAATGTATATATAATACGTTTATATATAATATATATAATACCTTTGAAATCCAAATACGTTAAACAAGTTCTATCAACAAATCTGATTATTTTATTTCTTTTCTTTTCTATATATTTTTTTTTTAATCGCGTTCTCATTCCGGTTAAGAAAGATAATAAACTGAAAGTCACTTTCACTTCAAATTCTCTGCAAATGTTTCTCATTCTTACAAAAAGAAGGCTGGAGATTTTAGAATAGTAATTTGTCCCTTCAAAAATTACTTTAATGTTAAACTGCTATCAGAAATTTGGCTTTTCTTATTCCTGTTGTCTTTCTTAAAATTTACATTTCAATATTTTTCTATTTGTTATTATTATATAACAGTTAGAATTGTAATAAAATATATATATTAAATTATTATTAAAGTATTAATGTAGTATTGGAGCTATAGATGACATGTAAAAACATTTTATGTATCTGGATTTTTTTCTGTTTCTTGGTTAGATCAAATGCAACGTTGGGATCTATTGGAAACTAGAGGGCTGCACGGATTTTTCTAGCCAGGTCAGGCTAGCAGTATATATATTTTTTTTCTTTTTAAGCAGTTAAAAATTTGTATTATTTATTGTTCATTTCTTAAACGGAATCAAGAAGTTGCATATTTAATGAATTGAAAGTTATTTTATTTCATTAAATTGCAAAGCGATATTTTAAAAAAAATCGGATTTATTTTTCTTTGTCGAAATTCAATCAATACTTTTATTTAACCATCTTCTTTTCTCTCATTTTAATTACATTAATATTATTTTTTAAGTGTCTTGAATTCTTTATTGTCATATAACTGTGCAAGTTATAATTAATATTGTTATTTTATATTCAGCAATTGTAGACATAAGAAATAAAAAGAAATACTATACTTTAGAATTTTTTTATAAAAATGTTTCAACATCCTTTTTAAAATAATTTTGATTGTTGGATAATGGATGATTATAACGTAAGTTTCTGCAGAAATTGTGCCGGGCATTCCAATAATTAGCTAATCACCAGTTGCCCCACAGTTGATGTCTGTCTCATTATTGCAGGTAGTCTAAATAAAAAAGCAAAGTTCTAGTTTTGACTTTTTAAAAAAATCTAAACTACTTACTCTAACACTTACTAGACGATCAGATTAAAATAAATTAAAAAAATATATATCTGATAAGTAATTTGTTTAAGCTAATGTTTGAAAAAACTATAATTTTAGAATAATTAATTTTAATATATATATTTTTTCGAATATTTTCGCATTGCAGTAAAATTTTGGCGCATTTACTGCTCTGGCGCCTGTGTTCGCGGCACACTGGGTCGGCGCGCCCATGATTTTGCAACCTCATTCTCATTCTGTACTCATTTAAAATTAGAAAACAAAAATAAAATGAAAATGAAAATTAAATTCGGCTTTAGCACTGATGTTTTAGGGTTAAATGTTGGGGCTGACGCTTAGGGCCATACACAGTTTGCTTTTGCGAAAATCAAGCCATAATCTTTAGCGTTTTGCAACTCCTCATAAATAAAATTAGTTTAAAGGAGAATATTATCTGTTTCTATAACCTTGGCAGGGTCAGTGTATAAAGAGCACCGCAGAGGGTCTTTCAATATATGGCTCACAACATATAATGACGTTTTCTCGGAATTGCGGAAGAGAAAACTCCTCTTCTTTCACCCTACGCCCAAGGCTACAGTGAGTGCTATTTAAAATGTAATTGGAACTTTAAGTAACCATTACCATTCGGAAAAGGGCACATTTTCGTTCGGGATAAACAACAGAATGTTTTTTTAAAAATTGAATCGATCTTCTTTCAGTCCAATGTACAAGTGTCATAAGATCGAACTCCATTATTGTTCAGCAAAGCAAATTGTATAACTATACCCTATACCTTTTTTTCTATATTCTATACGTGTAAAAGTGGGATTTTTTCCAACGACGTAAGAAATACATGATATTTGAATTTTGAGGCCTTTTTGGGGGAGGTTTCGTTCATCTCACGAAACCCTATTACTCCCGCTGCGTTGTCTGTCTATCACAGAGCCATTCTCAAAAACTATATAACTTACAGAGTTGAAACTTCGTGTATATAGCTGAATACCAGCTGTAAAGAGCTCAAAATATTAAAATTTGAAAAATTCGTATTATTTTAATAAATAGAGATAAAAAACCAAAATTCTAACAGCCTTTTCCTATTAAATTGAAACAATTTCGTTATAGCAGATGCCAAAGATTTAAAATCCACAATGAAATTCTTTCTACAATAATTAATTTTCTATCAGACGTTTTCCACGTGAAAAAGGAAAATGAAATAAAAAGTTTCACCAATTGAAAAAAAAAAAGATAAATATGAAATAAAATTGATTGACGCCATAGTCGTAATAAAACGGAAAATGTCTAAGATTTCCCAATAATACAAGGAGTATGAGTATGAGTAAGTAAACAAAGCAGATTTATATCACGTTATTAGAGAATTAAAAAGAAAATCTGACGTCATATGGGAAGTTTAACTAATTTTTCAGATAAAGATACACAAATATTATAGTACAGACATACATACAATAAATACAATAATCCAACATGGAGTGAAAAATTAGCCAGAGCCAGGAATCGAACCTGGGTCCACAGCGTTCCGGGCTGTCGCTCTGACCACTGAGCCACTCCCGAGCGACAGCCCGGAACGCTGTGGACCCAGGTTCGATTCCTGGCTCTGGCTAATTTTTCACTCCATGTTGGATTATTGTATTTATTGTATGTATGTCTGTATTATAATATTTGTGTATCTTTAATTGCTGAATGCAGGCGTTGTTTATGTGTGTTTTTTATGTAATTTTTCAGATGTTTGAGAATAATACAAAGCGAGTAACAATATAAATAATAGAGAATAAATAGTAAATATATGAGTTTGAGAAACATATTGAATCGTGATAAAAATCCGATTATGGAAATATTCGCATATTTTAACATTTTGAAGGTATACAATTTGTTTAATTTTGAAATTATTTTTAACATTTTCCAACGTAGTTGAAAAGTGTTTATGACTTCGGTTTGTCTGGCCGTATGGCCGTCTGCCGTCTGGCCGTCTGGCCGTGCTCTAACTCCCGTAAATATGCTCGGATTGCTCTGCAATTTTTATATGTTATAGTCGTTATCTATAGCATGTTCCCTATTTCAACGGAAGTGTGTGGCACTTATAGTTTGTTTACAGAGACACTCAAAAGAATTCCGTTACATTGCGGTCTATGGGGAAAAATCATTGACGGTTTATTTAAATAATGTTTCACTATTTTAAACGCATTGAAATTTATATATATCACTAAGATGCATTAGAAGAAGCTTAATATGGAATAGGGTGTGCATAGCACTTATAGTTACTTTACAGGGACAGTCAAAAGAATTCTGTTACATTACGTCTATGGAGAAAAATCGTCTGCGGTTTATTTAAATAATGTTTCCCTATTTTAAACGCATTGAAATTTATATATATCACTAAGGTGTATTTCAAGAGGCTTACTACAGAATAGTGTGTGTACAGCAGTCATCGTTCATTTACAGGGACACACAAAAGAATTCTCTACTGTAAGTTAACAATAATTCCTGGAAGTGCGTTTTAAGTTACTGATCGCGATTTTAATTTTAACTCGCTTTTTGTCTATTATGTGGTGTGTATAAATTCTTTATATCCTATACAGGGAAGCACAAAAGTTCGCGAACACATTATTTAATTCCAGACGGAGAATTTTAAACTGTGCTACGCGTTTCCTAACTGAACTAAAATTTAACATCCTATGTAGTATATATACAAATCTATAGATCCTATACAGGGCTGAATAAAAGTATTCGGATTACTTAGATGTTATCTTTCAGCTTATTAAACGGTATGATTTGTAAAATTATTTTGGAAGCGTTGGAAAGTGTTACATAATCTAACAGCAACAGCTTGACGCATGATTTTTCGTTCTTGTTTTAAATATTGCATTTAGTCCGTATGACGGATATTATTATGACAGAATATAATAGCGGGCTTGGACCGCTATCTGGCTAGTTTAGATATTCGAAAAAATAGACCGGTAAATTTTTACTTTATAAAAAACATGACTTTTTTTTGTTGTTGCTAAATGAAATTTGTTTGAATTTATTAAAGAAAGGATAAAGTGTTTTGAAAGGAATATTAAACGAAACCCTTTGAGCGATCTTCAATCACACTTACCCCATTGTTTTATTTTATGCTTCCTAAATAAGTATAGTTTAACTAGTTTTGTGGCAATTGCCCTATTTTACAGGCATCCTTTATTCTGGATGCCATTTTTCCGCCACCCAATTATAAGATACTCCAAATTTCTACGCTTTCGCTATTATTCTCAATTTTACGTACATATGCACTTTTCAATTATCGTCGCTAAACTTAAACTAGTCGTTGGGGGCCAACGTAATACTTACCCATCATGGATATGCATAATGTAAAATATTAAAATAAAAATGTGTAAACTACTTATAAAATGCATTGCAATTCAAATAAAATCGTGGCTTGATGACGTCACAAACTTTAAAGGCTCGATTACTGAATTGCTTGAAAGAGGTTTCTCCTTATAACTCCAAAAACAATAATCCTATTAACTAGCGGTTTATTGCATCTGATTAAAGCGTCAAATGTCCAATTAAAATATATCTTTGAAGTGAAATTTGGATGAAATACAGGGTCATGAAAAATCGAAGAGTGTGGAAAATAGGATTCCAAATATCTCGGCAACTAATTATCCGATCAACTTCATGCTTTATTCAAAATTTATGTTTTTTTATTGTCTTTTATATTCATTTCTTAAAATAAACAATTTCGAAAATTTTTATATACCTTTCATCAGGACGAATATTTCGAGAGTCCGAAAAAAATTGTTCCTGTTTATCGAGGTTATTGAAATGAAATAGGCTTCTTCCCATTATTACATACTAAGTACATACCAAATTGCAAGTCTCTATCTCAATTTTTTCGGGAGATAGAGCGTTTACAGACACACAGACACACAGACGGACGGCAAATTTTTTTTCTAAAAATATGTTTTTCGGAATCTCCAGTGTCTGAAACGTGTAAATCCGTCAAAAAAAATTTTTCGATTTTCAAAACGATTACAAGACTTACCCTATACTACGTATGATGGGTAAGTAATAATGATTTTCTTCTAGCCTTTTTAAATAGCGGAATTAAACTTGTGTATCTATATTCTATTACGGATTTTGTCTTTAAGCATGCAAAATAGGAGGATTGGAGGGGGGGGGGGGGCAAACTGGTAATATACATATATATGGATATATATAAATATACATATATATGGATATTAGAATTCGTCGGATTATATCCGATAATTATTTTTCAACCCAAAACATTTTCATTAACCCACAACCCGATCTGAACCCGACATACATTCACCCAAAAACTACCCGAACCCGAAGTAAGGAAAAGTACTCCATATTTTAATGCAATTATGTAAAATTAGTATACAGTTGTATAGCTAAATTTCATTTTAGTTTTTAATTGGAAAAATGAACATAGATAACAAGATTTTACCCAACACTGTGTTCGGGCTCGGTCGGGTTGACTTCTATTTTTTTTACTTCGGGTCGGGTTCAGGCAGGGCTGTAGCTAGAAGTAAACAATAGGGGGTGCTCAAGAAAATGTAGAGGGGGGCTCATACTATTTCTCTCTCTCTGACACATGCACGCACGCACACAGATATATATGATCAAAGTATTATATAGAAAAGTAAATTAGTGCATATTCATAGTGTAGGCACTATGTTTCTTATTAAATTGGTTATAATAACTGTATTTGATGCTAAGAAAATTAAAAGCTGCAGATACCTTCTGGATTATCTTAAGGAATACCGTATACCCTCTTCTCAAAATCACTACAGCATATACTTTTTAAGGTATACCCTCTGTTTTTTTTTACTACTACATCATTGGCTGCAGAATGAAAATTTTCAGTGTATACTAGTGAAATAATAAGTGATGATGTCAAAAAGTAAATAAAAAGCTGTTTCACCTGTTTCAAAAGAGTTGCAACCTTTAATTTTTTTCTGAATATTTCCTGCCCTTCAGGATTCTAAAGTTATGTTATTATATGATAAAAGACATTAGAATAATCAAGGGTGTATTTTGCATTTCAAAATTATTTTTGTGTCCAGTCAAAAGCTAAAATCACTTGTATTTAAATTGGCTATAACTCATTAGAATAACTTTGTTTTATGCTAATAATGGAAAACGCTGCAAAATGAAAATTTTCAGTATATAACTAATGCAAAAGTAAATGTTTGCATCAGCAAAAGGTTGCTAATTCTGAGTATGTGCAGATAGGATGCGTGACTGTTGAAGAACTTATTTGCAGTTTTTAAACAAATACTACAGTTTAGCATTTATGCAAAACTGTAAAGAGCCCCCAAAACTAAGTTCAATTTTTGTACAGAGTTTCATTTGGATTTTTGAAACAGAATTTCATTTGGCGGCCTTGGCAACTTTCGCAGGGGGGCTCAAAAATTTTCAGGGGGTGCTGAGCAGCCCCTGGCACCCCCTAGCTACGGCCCTGGGTTTCAGGTAAGGCTCACTTTCATTGTTTCATATTCGGCTTGGATATTGACACTTGCAGTCCGTGTTCGTGTTAATACAATTACTCAAAAGAATCTCCAAAATATTTTTTCAGGTAGAAAACTATATGTTTGAATGTAGTAATTGATTTTTCTACTTAAAAGATAATAGTGATACTAGAGATATAATTAAAGACTACTTTTCCATCATTGCATTAAAACATGGGATAATTTTCTTTCATTTGGGGTTCAGGAAAATTATTTTGAAGCATTCGAGTCTGGTCACGGGTCAACTAATTTTGTTTGTCTGGTTAGGAACGGTTTTCGGGTTGACTTGATATAGAATTGTTGGGTTCGGATTTAACATAAACCGAACTGTACAGATGTCTAACACCTACTTTGTTATTTAAAATAGGGGGTCCAGCCCGAGTTTTCTAGGTGCAGAACATATAGGATATTTGATATATATTTTGATATATTTTTTTTAGATTCACCAGTGACAACACGAAAAAGCCCCTTTTTTAATCAATAAAATAAATAATGTATTGAAGTGCAATTTTGAAACTTATTAAAAACGATGCTTTCGTATTAGCCGCATGCCAAGTGTAAACATGTGAAGAAATCACCAAAGATTTCGCTTCTTACTGCAGCCCTTGTCCCCCGATTATTTCAGCGATTTCAGCGTGTAGTTCGATAACATGTCTTTTAAATTTGAGTTTTATCTATAGTATGTGATTAATGCCCTTGAACTGTGAAGATGTAAAGATCATGTTTGACATCAATTTTTTCAGTGAAGTTTTGTCACGAGGATAATTAGGGGGGGGGGGGCAATAATAATTTTAATAATAAAATAATATTTTTGATCACCCAAGTAACATAAAATGCTAAAAATGGTCTGCCACTGTTGTAAATGTCTATGTAGGTCCTATTCAACATTTGTGTACGTTTCTGTAAGCATAACACGTATATTCGTGAAGATGTTAACGTTTCTGTGAAGAATTCAAAAGGTTTCTTTTTTATAGCATGCAAAGGTTTCAGCCAAATTTAACACCGCTTTCCAAAAACTTGGCAAAAAAATCGTAGAAATAGTATGCTGTGATTAAAATATTAATATATTGAATATGTGATGAGATATGGGTATTTGTATGAAATAAATTTTAACTGCGCATGCGCGAACTATAGCAACGATTTTTTTGTCATGATTTGATAGTCAATACTATGAGACAGCTCATAAAAAAAGACCAGTGAAATCTTGAAAACTCAAAAAGGTACAGCAATAATTGAAAAAGTGAGGAGAACATCCCATAGGATTATATGGGATTTCCGAAATATTGTAATTTTCATATTTTATATTTTATAATTTTTGAGTAAAATAAAAGAAAAAATTATTATTTCATCTCTTCTTATTTTCCTCTTGTAAGCAACAGGAAAATGACACCTATACTCTATTTTTCAAAGCCGTACCTTTTTATAGGAAAGCACAGCAACATTTTTTATATACTATTTTTCGAGTGCGCCATATTGTAGTTTTTTATTTTCTAGAACATCTTAAAATTAGCATTAATTGTACACAAAATGAATATATTATTTACATTTAAAATCGACCCATCATAGAAATCAATTTAAACTTCGTTCGATACATTTTAAAGACACCTGAAAGTATTTATTCTTCATTTTAACTATTTCAAGTATAAATGAAAAATAAATGTCCGAAAAACGTTCAAAATTGCATGTTTGAATAAAAAATAATGTTGTGAATATAAAATATATATATGTTTAAATCTTGGAGTTATATATATATATATATATATATATATATATATATATATATATATATATATTGAATAACAAATTGTGGTTTCTTTGTACAATTTTTTAACAATTTTCAATATTTGGAAAGTGACTTAGGTTTTCTGGTCGTCTATCTATATGGACGTCCACTACAATGCGTAAACATTCTCGGTTTGCCGTGTAAAATTAATATATGATATTGAGGTTTATACTACGGCATGTTCGGTACTGAAAATGAAGGTATAGCCTTTATAGTTTGTTTACAGGAACACTAAAAAATTTCATTTTATTATGGTGTATGGGAGCAAAAATCGTTTGGGCGATCTATTTTAATGATGTTACACTAGTTGAAATATACTGAAATTGATATACAGCACTGAAATGCAGTACAATATGCTTAATGTAAAACATGGTCTGCATGCCGTTTATCGTTCATTTACAGGGACACAAAAAATATTTCGGTTATTGGCTTAAAAATAACCAATCTTCTTTTAAAAAATATTCAGCTCGCATTCATCGAAAAATCTTAATATCTTCTATGTTCTAAAATACACAACATTGCCAAAGAGCCAAAGGTGACCGGTCACTTGCGATTTTAGACGTTTTGTTAACTATCTAGAAAAATACGGTTTGTTCCATTCTAGTCAAATTCCTTACCAGTGGAAAGCAATTAAGACAGTGAAATACAGGGGGTTGTGTAGGACTCTCATACTGTCATCTTCCAGGTCTGAAATGGACAAATACGAGCCCCACCCTCACAGGTTTATTGCTATGGAAGGGGTTTAGAAAGAGGGGTTTAGAAGGTACGCGAAAGAAGCCTGCGGCGAGAGCTGTCGGTGAACTTGTTGGAGTAAAATTTATCGTTTTATTGCTTTTCTGAGCAAGGTTTAGTATTATTTGATGTTTCATGTCCACTGGCCAATAAAATGGTATTAAGGCAAAAACAACTAGAAATCTGTGAAAAGTATCTTCCCAGGGATTTTCTTTCTTTCTTTCGTATTTTCTTTGTAGGATTATTACAAGGTCTGATTTTTGCCACAGTTCAGCTTTGTGTCAGTCACAATGGTAGTGCGCTTTATAAATTCGCTAAAAAATAACAAATTTGCGATATACAACGATTATTTATTACTAAAAAATAATCAAGTATGTGCCTATGAAAGATGGTTAAATGTCTATGCATAGTTTCTGATTCTATAAAACTTTTTTACAGATACGATAATTTGACCCCCCCCCCCCCCCCACACACACACACACACTTTCGAAAATTTAAATTTCAAAGTTACCAGGAATTAGCTCACAATTAGCTCTAATTTGCTCTCTAATATTAAAATTTGCTTTGGTTATGTACCGCGATATTCCAATTAGAATGTTGTGTGTGTGGGGGGGGGGGGCTAAGTTAACGCTAGACCCCCCCACTTCCGAATATCGAAATTTCAAATATGCCAAAATTTAGCTCTCAATTAGCTCTAATTTGCTCTCGAATATTAGAATTTGCTCTGCTTCTGGTATCGAGATATTTCAGTTACAAGAAGGGGCCGAGCGTTAAGGGGGCCGAGGGGAGCCCCCCCTCCCCTCCACTTTCGAATATTGCAATGAACAAAATCACCGTTTTTATAAAATTAACTTTAAAAATCAAATTTCCATTTGATCATTTAAAAAGAGTTCATATTCATTTGCACACAACTTGTCTACGAAAACGAATTTTTGCATGGTTTTTTTTTAGTTTCGTAAGTACTTTTAGCATTCCTAGCAAATACAATCATGATAGAAATCTAAGCATTCATGCATTCAACCTCTTTTTTTGGAGCCCAAACCCAGTGACTCTAAATGCGAACCCGAGTCCGACAGTAGGCAGCAGAAAATCATTAATAAGATTTTAAAATTGTTTAAAGATTTATTTTGTTATTTAAATATATCTCGTTACATAGAAATATATATTAATCCTAAATACGCTTTCACGTTTCGTGATTTTTCATGTCCCTGAAAATCGGTTTAAAATAACAAATTTGTTATTTATACCCAACCATTGGCAGAAATCAAAATTCTTATATTATTTTTTTAATATAATTGTACAACTATGGCAAAAGGGCGTGAATTATGTTTCTCAATTATTTTGGAAAAGGGCTTCAAACAGAAAGAAACGATAGACAAAGGATATCCCACGTCTTTTTTATGTTATTAACACTGACCATGCACAGGCTTCAAAATCAGGTAGAATATTTCTCCTTTTGTCCCATCAATAACAACTCAATTCCATTTCAAACAAATTTTTAAATGAATTTAAAACACCTTAAGAAACTTAGAGTACATTCTTGTCTCTCTAATAGCAAGTTTTTTTGTCACTCATTGCAATTTGTGATAAAATAAATTAAATTTTTTTTATCTTGAATCCGCCCGAGCCTGTGGACTGGCATAAAATTTACAGACCTAACTAGTTCCGCGCTCAAACTCTGATTCGAACTGATCCCTTTTCATATCTAATGCATGGTTAATAAAAGAAAAAAAAATTACGCACAAATTTTCAACGTTTTGTAAAATGTTAAATCAATCATTTATTCATGCATGTGTGTGTATGTTTGAAGATTTTGCTATTGATAAACTTTAGTTTAAAAATAAAATTATTAGCATTATTGCCACTTCCAATTCAGAATTAAAATAATCATAAATCAATTTGATTCATAATTGAAGAGGGTTTTAATGAAGAAGAGAACTAAAAAGTTAGTCATGATATTTAGAAATGTTTTACATACATATCATTACTTTTAGAATATTTAATCATTAAATGTATATATTTTTTGATACAATAAAAAAAAAATTGTAGTTAGTGAGAGTATTACAGAATGCTTTTTTTTTTTTCAACATAAAATGTTTTATACTGAGTGTTATAAAAATGTGACGTCATAACAGAAGATGGTTATGGTTTGAAAATAAAATTATTTTTTAATAATTACGAGAATTATTGTTTTTTTACCTTCTATTTATTCTGTTAACCGATAATGGCATAAACGTTTATAAAATGTTTTTTTTGTTCCCTTAAAAATATTTTTGTTAAGCCATTTCAACTTGTAAAATGGCCAACTGCAATTAACTTGATTTCAGTAAATGATATGTTCGTTAAACTTTGGTAAAATTTAATTTTTGTCACTACTTTAAATTTTGTAAACGTAAAAGTTATTTTTCCAAAAATTAGAAAAAAAAAAAGGAATTAAGAAAATGTTAAATAAAATAAATGTATTTATTTTGAATTTTTTTTTACATTGACAATATTTGATAAATAATGTACCTAACTTCCATATTTCCGCAAAACATTCTGTTCTGAATTGAAATGTTTGTTATTTGAAGCCCTTGCTAATGACATAAAGATATGTAAAGATTAATAATCAAAGACAAAGCTATTTCAAAATATTAAATTCCTAGACATAAATTTTCCCTTTTAATAATAGTAAATAGAAATAATAAGCAGTTATGAAATTTTAAAAAACACCTTCTTAAGAATAAAGGAAAAAGGCAAAAATTCGCAAAAATGATAATATTAACTTAGTAAAATCTTAAATTTAAAGAAATTATAATTTTAGATTTATGCTAAGTTTATGAATTTAAAAAAAAGTTAATCACAAACACATATGGATTTATCAATTGACTGAATGCTAAAAACTTATTTTATGTATATCAAAGTTGGATTTTTGAATAGATTTTAGGCATGCGACAGTCCAAAATGCATCGTCATGAGACAAAATAGTTTATGACTCAATATTTAATCCATGCATTTATCAAAAAATGAAAAATGCTATTAGATTTCAAATGTTTTCAGTAATATTTATATTTAAAACGGACTAATGTGCATGAATGTGTCAGAAAATTTTGTGTTGTTGAGCAAAATCTTCAAACATCTACACATATGTATGAATAAATGATCGATTTACCATTTTACAGAACGTTGAAAATTTGTACTTTTTTTTTTTCCTTTTATAAAGCATGCATTAGATATGAAGCGGGATCAGTTGGAATCCGAGTTTGGGCACGAAACGGGTTAGGTCTATAAATTTTATGCCAGTTTTCGGGCTCGGGTGAGTTCAAGATAAAATATTTTATTTTATTTTATCACAAATTGAAATGAGTGACAAAAAAACTTGCTATTAGAGAGACAAGAATGTACTCTAAGTTTCTTAAGGTGTTTTAAATTCATTTAAAAATTTGTTTGAAATGGAATTGAGTTGTTATTGATGGGACAAAAGGGTAAATATTCTATCTGATTTTGAAGCCTATGCATGGTCAGTGTTAATAACATAAAAAAGACGTGAGATATCCTTTGTCTATCGTCTCTTTCTGTTTGAAATCCTTTTCCAAAATTACTGGGAAACATAATTCACGCCTTTTTGCCATAGTTGTACAATTATATTAAAAAAATAATATAAGAATTTTGATTTCTGCCAATGGTTGGGTATAAATAACAAATTTGTTATTTTAAACCGATTTTCAGGGACATGAAAAATCACGAAACGTGAAAGCGTATTTAGGATTAATATATATTTCTATGTAACGAGATATATTTAAATAACAAAATAAATCTTTAAACAATTTTAAAATCTTATTAATGATTTTCTGCTGCCTACTGTCGGACTCGGGTTCGCATGCATTTAGAGTCACTGGGTTTGGGCTCCAAAAAAAGAGGTTGAATGCATGAATGCCTAGATTTCTATCATGAATGTAATTGCTAGGAATGCTAAAAGTACTTACGAAACTTAAGAACCCCCCTGCAAAAATTCGTTTTCATAGAGAAGTTGTGTGCAAATGAATATGAACTCTTTTTAAATGATCAAGTGGAAATTTGATGTTTAAATTTAATTTTTTAAAAACGGTGATTTTACTTATTGCGATATTCGAAAGTGAAGGGGGTGGGGGGAGCTAAATTAACGCTCAGCCCCTTCTTGTAACTGAAATATCTCGACATCAGAAGCAGAGCAAATTCTAATATTAGAGAGCAAATTAGAGCTAATTGAGAGCTAAATTTTGGCATATTTGAAATTTCGATATTCGAAAGTGGGGGGGGGCGTTAACTTAGCCCCCCCCCCCCCCCCCCACCATTCTAATTGGAATATCGCGGTACCATAACCAGAGCAAATTCTAATATTAGAGAGCAAATTAGAGCTACTTGAGAGCTAATGCCTGGTATCTTTGAAATTTAAATTTTCGAAAGTGGGAGGGGGGGGGGGAAGTTAACGCATCTCTTTTTTACAGGAATTATTTTGATCGACTTCAACATTGCGCTTAAAAGAATTCTTCGATCGACTTCAACATTGCGCTTAAAAGAATTCTTCGATCGACTTCAACATTGCGCTTAAAAGAATTCTTCGATTTAAAAAATACCTGCTTCAACATTTTTATTTCTATAAAACTACCAATTTTCTTTTAGCAAACTACTAAACCTGTATAGGCAATAGTTTTCTTAATATAAGCCACCTCCAATCACAAAATATTTAATTAAGGCGACATCAGCATCAGCTGCTTTTTTTTTTTTTACTATACAGAGAAAATTATTGAGATATTTTCTGCAAATTTCCACAAATATTAATAAATTTAAGAAGATTACTAATTCGGAAACCTTTTCCTATTTTATTTTCTACAATATTTATATTTACAGTATTTGTTGTAAAATGAGATATCGCCATTGGTTGACCACGCACGCACACACAGCTTACTTTATTCCCAGCTTTATTAACATCCATTCATATCTTCATTTGAAACAATACATTTCTTTGGATGTTAGGTATATTTTGCGAGGTAGGCGGAAAAAATCACCCTGGAAAAAATCACCATGGAAAAAATCACCACGGTAAAAATCACCACGGTAAAAATCACCAACGGAAAAAAGCACCATCGGTAAAAATCACCATGGTAAAAATCACCACGGTAAAAATCACCCCCGGAAAAAAGCACCATCGGTGAAAAGGTCCCTGATAAAAAAAAAGTGTGTGTGTGTGTGTGGAGGGGGGGGGGAGGGCTTCAAGTTCAGATGGGAAAATACCACACATCACATTCATGAATGACACGTCTTTGAATAAGCCAATTATAATTTCGGGTAAAGCATGTGCTAACCACGTGTACAAGGAACAATCAGAGAATTATATACATCATATATTCTAATACGAGAGCAAATCTTGTGTGTGTGTGTGTGGGGGGGGGGGGGGGGTATATACATATATATGCAAATTTTATTTTAAAAACGGCTCTAACGATTTTGACGAAATTTTGTATCCTACAGTTTTGAGGCACCAGAAAACCATTGGGCTGGGCCACATGTTTGAGAAAATTCGATTAGTGGGTCATTTTGGGTCGCCATGAATCAGAGTAAAGCTAATTGTATCTAAAAAACAGTTCAAACGATTTTGACTAAACTTTGTATCCTACCATTTTCGGGCACGAGAAGACTATTGGGCTGAGTCACATATTCGAGAACTTTCGATTAATCGAACATTTTGGGTCAACGCGGGTCAAGTTAATTTTATTTAAAAAACGGCTCTGACGATTTTGATTAAATTTTGTATCTTACGAGTTTCGGGCACGGGAAGACTATTGTACTAGGTCACATGTTCGAGAAAATTCGATTAGTGGGTCATTTTGGGTCATCATGAATCAGGGTCAAGCTAATTGTATCTAAAAAACGGTTCAAACGATTTTGACTAAACTTTGTATCCTACCATTTTCGTGCAAGAGAAGACTATTGGGGTAGGTCACATGTTCGAGAAATTTCGATTATGTCATATGGTCATGGGTCATTATGGGTCAAGCTATTTTTATCTTAAAAACGGCTCACAGGATTTGAACTAAATGTAGTATTTTACATTTTTAGGGAAAGAGAAGACTATTGGGCCAGGTCACATGTACGAGAGAAAATTTGATTAGCGGGTCATTTTGGGTCACCCTGAGTCAGGGCCAAGCTAATTGGAAATACTGCCTGTGGCCAGCGGGCCAAAATCTTCAGAAATTCAGAAATTTTGTGTATTTTCGCCAGTTAGTTTCAGAAAAAAATGCAAATTTCGTCATTCATGCGCGTAAAAATCATGAATTTCGTCGATCGGGCGCGGAAAAATTACGAATTTCGTCATTCGGGAGCGTAAAAATTATGAATTTCGTCGATCGTGCGCTTAAAAATCATGAATTTTATCGATCGGGCGCGTAAAAATCACGAATTTCGTCAATCGGGTACGTAAAAATCATGAATTTCGTCATTCGGGAGCGTAAAAATCATGAATTTCGTCGATCGGGTTCGTAAAAATCATGAATTTCGTCATTCGGGAGCGTAAAAATTATGAATTTGGTCGATCGGGCGCGTAAAAATCATTAATTTTATCGATCGGGTCGTAAAAATCACGAATTTCGTCAATCGGGTACGTAAAAATCATGAATTTCGACATTCGGGAGCGTAAAAATCATGAATTTCGTCAATCGGGTACGTAAAAATCATGAATTTCGTCATTCGGGAGCGTAAAAATCATGAATTTCGTCAATCGGGCGCGTAAAAATCATGAATTTCATCACTCGCGCACCGAAAAATCACTAATATCGTAGATCGGGCGCGGAAAAATTACGAATTTCGTCGATCGGGTACGTAAAAATCATGAATTTCGTCATTCGGGAGCGTAAAAATTATGAATTTCGTCGATTTGGCCATGAAAAATCAGGAATTTTGTCGATCAAACGCGTAATAATCATAATCTCGTCGATCGGGCGTGTAAAAATCATGAATTTTATTGATTGGACGCAAGAGAGATGTAAGAACAGTTGCTTATTAATAAAAGTTAAGTTTTTCTACTGTCAGTTTTTTTTATAGCGTAGAGGGCGGGGGGTGCAGTGTTAATGGGTTTTTTAATTCTTTCAACTCGCTTCATTGATAGTTTATATATAAGCAAAGATGTTTTATATATTTTTAAAACTTTAATCCAGAATGGCCTTTAGATGTGGTGGACGGGTAGGGGGCGTCACATATTATTTCTGTTGTCAACATCCCTTTTTCTATGCACATACAAAACATGCAACGATGAATGAGGTAGCATTCGAAAAGTTTTTGAACAGACTTCTGACATAGTACACTCACATTTCGTTAAAACGCGTTGTTGGATTAAAAAAAATAGTTAATTAAAAATTCATGCTAAAACGTACCAGGAAATAATCTCAAAGATTGCAGTGCGAAAGCTTCGAACGTGTTTTTCTGGTTAATATCATAATTTGATAATAATTGCATCATTTTAATTCAATTATGTGACCACTATGATTGGTTTAACAATTGTAATATAAAACAACTGAATACATTTATAATAAAATATTTAGTTCTTTTACCTCTCTTTTGATCCTTAACTTTTTTTAAAGTTTATCCCTTCATTCTATCAGTATACAGTATATGAGTGAAAGATTATATTCTGAGAAAAATCTCAAGTTTATGAAAAAACTGAATGACAAAATGCAGTGAGCTTTTTTTATTAATGTGTCTAAATTTTTTAGATTATAAGATGAGCAATAAGTTTTTGAAAATTACATAAAAGATACTTTTAGTTAAAAATTAAACAAAATATTTTTAATATTGTTAAGTTATTTTATATGTATTTTTTTAAGAGCAAATGGGCAGGATACAGCATGCTCACTCAAAATCCGCTGTATCCCTAAATGAAACAGGTATTTCAGTACAGATGAAAAAAATTCAATTACATTTTAAAACTAATGGATAATACTGCATTTTCGAAAGGGAATTTCTCCTAGTACAATTCAACAAAATTAAAAGTGTGATGCACTTTCAACACTTTCCAACTATGTTGGCAAGTAGATTAATTTTGACGGTTGTTGTGCTGATTCAGAAATTGGGTTGTTGTGCTGATTAAGGTATCAGACCAGATACTATGATCATTAGGTTAACTGGGTGAATTAGTTCAGCCATATTCGTCCGGGATTACTTAGTTGGTAGAGCATTGTCAGCTTCAGCCAAGGGATCCTGGGTGATTAATATCCGAACCCTATAGCTAACAACACATTGGCGAGCGCCAAATGATTTGGCGAGAACAGCCCTATTTCGCGCATGCGCAAAATCTAGCCAAGCAGTTCAGTACTTACGCCGCTACGCTTATGCAAAGCAATGATATATAAAATAACTATGTACCGCCTTGAGGCAAAAGGACTCAGGTGAGGGCATCCAAATCATCTTTGTATTTACAAATTGTACTCATTTAAAGAAACAATACCAAATATTTTACTTTGAGGAGCCAAGGAAGCTTCCCCCATTTGCCCTTGTAATAATAAGTCACTGTTCGATATGGACATTTTACTGTTAAACGATACGATCAGGGAAGACCGAGCTGTGCTCGGTTAAAATTAGCTTTGAGTTCAAATATCATGACCAAAATGACACACTAATCAAATTTTGTCGAACACGTGACCAAGCCCAATTGTGTTCTCGTGCCCGATACCCGTAGCATATATAATTTAGTCAAAATAGTCTGAGCCGTTTTTTAGATAAAATTAGCTTGACCCACAGTGACCCACTAATCGAATTTTCTCGGACATGTGACCTAGCGCAATGATTTTCTCGTGCCCGAAACTAGTGAGATACAAAATTTAATCAAAATCGTTAGAGCCGTCTTTTAGATAAAATTAACTTGACCCGCGTTGACCCAAAATGACCCACTAATCGAAAGTTCTCGACAGCACAATAGACTGTCCCAGCACAATAGACCCAGCACAATAGACTCCTGGTGCCCGAAAATGGTAGGATACAAAGTTTAGTCAAAATCGTTTCAACCATTTTTTTAGATACAATTAGCTTGAGTCTGATTCATGGCGACTCAAAATGACCCACTAATCAAATTTTCTCAAACATGAGTCCCTGCCCAATGGTTTTCTGATGCCTCAAAACTGTAGGACACAAAATTTCGTCAAAATCGTTAGAGCCATTTTTAAAATAAAATTTGCATACATATACACACCCCCCCCCCCACACACACACACAAGATTTGCTCTCGTACTCAAATATATGATGTATATTATACTCTGATTGTTCCTAGTACACGTGGTTAGCACGTGCTTTAGCCGAAATTATAATTGTCATATTCAAAGACATGTTATTCATAAATGTGTGGTATTTTCCCATCTTAACTTGAAGCCCCCCCCCCCCTTCTTTTTTTTTTATCAGGGACCTTTTTACTGTGGTGATTTTTACCGATGGTGATTTTTACCGTGGTGATTTTTACCGATGGTGATTTTTACCGTGGTGATTTTTACCGTGGTGATTTTTTCCGTGATGATTTTTTCCATGGTGATTTTTTCCGGGATTCATTTTGCGACAAACAAAAGTAAAATAAACACATTTTTGCTCGCTGAAGTTCTTTGTTTCTATACTCATTTTTTGGACAATGGTCAAAAAAGGACTATAACCTTAATTGCTACCAGACCGCTTCAGTAACCTTTTTGACCCCTGAACCCGCGAAGAGGGTTATGCACGCATGAATGGGTGTGACACTCCTTATCTCGGATCCGTATTTTGATTTGTAAAAGATCCCTAAAGTCCCCTCTCTTTTTTCGGGTTGAAATTTTTTGGGGGAAAAGGAAGTCACGGAAAAGGTACATGAGGAATTAACCGGAAACTGCAAGTGTGTAAACAGTATAGTATAGGTTATATATTTCTGCGAAGATTTTTTTCACAAAACCCCATAGGGGACTGTCAACAAATTAAACAAGTTGGAAATTGTACGTCAAACGTGACAAATGAGGTGCGTTCGTACTATAGCTAGTTATATAAATATTCAGATCTAGATGATTTTTAATTCTGTGAAATGAATTATATCGTCTGCAGATTCATTTCTGTCATAAAATAAGTATCTCGGTCGCTTGACGATGAAACTTCCGAAGCTCCTATAACAAAAAAGCACCGATTTAAAAAAATAAATAATTCAAATTTCTTAATAAATATTTTTATTAATATCTCCTAAAGTTTTAATTCGATTTTAATAAAATTTGAAATGTCTCTACAAAATTCTGCAAAGATAATATATCTTAAATTTTAAACCATTCGGTTGGGTAGTTTTTGCGTTGTTATATGCGGACGGACGTCGGACAGACGGACGGACGGACGGACAGACTGACGGACCAAGCGACGACAATGGGTGCTACTTATTTATATAATTACGAACGCACCTAAAAAGAACGCATATCTTTTGGATAACCCTGTAAAAATTAATGCAGCAAAGGCGTTCAAACTCGAGATTATTAATAAGTGGCTTATTGTAATATACCGTGTTCATTTTTAACAGTTCGAAATTAACAGTTAAAATTTTATATTGGAAAGCCGTCAAATAGCTCTATAAGAAGGTAAATCTACTTTTCTTCACTTCCAATATTTTCAAGATATTTTCTATATTGACGAGGATTAAGCATACGCGTAAGAGTATAATATAAATTTATAAGCCCTATAAGTTTCTGAGTTAACTAACAACTAAAATGTCAAAGGCTTCGTGGGCCACAGATAAGTGTTTGGCGGGCCAATTGTGGCCCGCGTGGCACGCGTTTGACATGCCTGACTTAAATATTAAATAAAATTTATACTTAATTTGCTGTCTGTCTGACCCCTTTAAATGACTCATTAAATTTTTAGTTTAACGTTCCAGATACGACGATAAATTGAAATAATAAGTTATAAAAAGTTAAAAATTATATTTGAAGGAAAATCTTGAGAAAATGAGAAATATTCTTTCAATTTACTTACAATTGCTTTATAATATTTTTTAAAGATAAATTTATAAATAAAAGTTATCCATTCATAAAACAAATGAAAATGCTTTTTTTCTTAGTCTTCTGCACTAGCAATAAGTGACCTTGAACGATTACGGGAGCTGTCCCTGATCCTAGACAATTCTTAGAAAATGTTGAACAATGAAGCCGGAAACTTCCCCAGGCATTGGAATGGGGGTTTCAATAGAAAGGAAGATTTGTCTTCCTCTCCTGATGACCAGGAAGGATGTCTTGACGTCTTGAGTAAATAATACTACAAACAAGTCTTACAGTTTGTAATCACCTGTTAAGGAAAAAAAAATAAAATAATAATACGTTCCAAAAGAAATTGTTTTCCGCTATTAATACTTGCAAACTTACTTTGTAGGCCAAAAAAAAGGGGGGGGGGAGAGGGAACTCCAAGGATAGATAATAAATATAAATAAGAAAAAAATAAAAGCGACAATTTGTTAAAAAAAATTCCCCAATTACTTTTAGAAAACAATTGAAATTCAGCCTACTCAATCGCCGATATCTTTCTGACTTTTCAGTATATTCGACTGGCCTTTTTGTATGAATTGCTCTATAGAGTTCACTTCCAAATCATGAAAAAAAAAAAAAAAAAAAAATCATCGTTATAGTTCCGCATGCGCAGTTAAAAATTATTTTGTACACCTGCTGATATTTAAACTATTTCATATATTTATATTCTAATTGTACTATGTTGTTTCTATTACTTTTGTCAAATTTTGTAAGAGTGAAGTTAAATTTCATTGAAAATAATGCATTCTATAAACTAAGAAAACAAGCGAAAATTTCTTGAATAACAATAATAAAAAAACCTTTATATCTCGAAAAATATAAGTGCTATTCCTACACAAATGTTGTACATTATCCACATATTCAGGTGCTGCAGCTACAGATCATTTCGAGCATTTTATTTTACAGGGCGAGCCCAAATATCATTATTTTATTTAATTTGTTGTTGGTCCCTTAATTACCATCGTGATCAATCCTTCACTGAAAAATGTAAGGTCAAAAAGGGTCTTTATATAACCGATGTTCTAGAAGAATTCGTGAAATATTTCTCTAGTTATTCGACAAAACGTCTAAAATTGGAAGTACCCGGTGTTTTTTGGCCATATAGTGTATAATATAATCGTATATACTCGTGTATAAGTCGACCCCCCCCCCCCCAATTCTTACGCAAAATTTTGAAAAAAAAAAAAAAATATTTTCGTGTATAAGTCGAACCATATTTTTGGTAGTACATTAAAAAATTATTTGTAATTGAGTATAAAAAATAAATAAATAAATAAATAAATGCTGCATTAGCAACGATATGGACGGATCAAAAGATTATTTTTCAGATTCCGATGAGTCGTTGATAAGCATGGAATTCGAATCTGAGGATATGTACAAAGAAATATCAGATTCCTTATTACCTGAGCTGTATGAATATGCAGATTCTGAACAATAACTTACATTTCCATAAGTTTCATTGAACAATTTTAATTTTTAAATGAAAACAATAAGGGTTTTTAGATTCATGATTTCTTGATATGTATTATTTTCTGTCTTTAAATAACCTGAATATCGGCAATTGGGTAAGTATTTATTTATTTTTATTTATTTATTTATTTATTTATTTATTTTTTACTAACTCGTGTATAAGTCGACCCCCCATTTTCAACTCCCAAATTTTGTCTAAAATTCTTCGATTTATACACGACTATATACGGTATATTTATATAATTTATTTATTTCTACCTTTCATCGAAATAAAACTTAACTTATAATCTTTATGCCGTTTTTTATCCTACAATACGAAGGTTATTTATCTGTGTAAACAAACAGAAAAAAAATCATGGAGTACTTGTTTTGGAAATAACTAGCTTCACCATTATAAGACAACGAAATTTCTCCCTCACGCAACTAAAATATTATTGGTCTAACTTAAATTTCTGAAATTTCTTACAATAGGAGAATAATAGTACATTATAAGATATTCGCATTGACATCTCATACAATATTAGATTCATATACAGAGCCCGATCAAGTTGAAGTTGGGCCCAGGGCCTGTTAAAAAGTTGGGCTCCCCATTCCCGGCGATACTTTCAGGAAAAAAAGTAGGTTTATTTGATGAGTTGACAAAGTTGTTAGGGTAAAAGTTTACAAAAAAAAATTAACTTAGAAGAATAATCAAGAAAATGAATAGTATGCAGTTTTTTGCATTTTCCCCAAATTTGATTCTCTGGATACGGCAAGTTTTGAAAATTATAGGTACTCTCAAATTGAAAAGAACTTTTACAGAAAAATTAAATATGGAGGTTTTTTATTACAGTAAAACTTTGTTTTTACGTCAGGGACCAAAATATAAAATGCAAACAGTGGAAAAACTTAAATTGTGAGAAAATTTACATGCAGGAAAACGCAAGTTCCAAAAACATATAATCAAGGTTTCACAATATTTATCAATTTTTCAAAATACTAAATTGCAATTATCAGAAAAGGAAAAAAAATTGTGCATATATACTAATCATAAATCAAAAGTTTAATTAAAAAAAAATATATATGTGCAGGGTTTAAAAAACAATGCACATAAAAACTCCATTCGGAAGTTATCAAGCGTGAGTAAAGTCCATGTTCGGTTCTTGGTCATTCACTTTTTCAAGTAAAAGTGCCTAGCTTAAAAGCTTCTAAAAATTTTAATGAGTCATTCAGAATATTTAAATTTTACGTTTCATATTTTATAAAATTGTATTATATTATTTGAAATATATTTGATTAAGGGAAAAAAAAACAGCTTCATAATTTGTGGGCCCCTGAAATTGTTGGGCCCAGGGCGAGGTCCCGGAGGCCCGTGCATTAATCAGGCCCTGCTCATATATTAGATGTCAACGGATATTCGCTGAAACTGAATGGGAGGGTGGGGGTCGGGGCAACACCTACTTGTTTTTGTAGTCAAGTAGGTGTTGGGTGGGGGCAAGCGAGGCATGCGCCTCAGGCGAAGAAGACGCGAAATGAAGACTTGTTATTTGACACAAAAAATATGATGAAATTTGGCTAAACATATCTTGCAGCTGAAGAATTAAAAAGAAAAAACTGAGACAAGTAGATGTGTATTGACAAATAGTTAAAAAAGGGTCGTTTATGATTACAAGATGGCAAATAAATAACAAAAAAGAAAAATGCCCAGTTAAACTGAGGGCATTGAGCTCACAGGCTATTCACACTAATTGTATATTATGCTATTTTTTCAAAGAATAATGCCACTCGAAAAATAAAGAAATCGACAATATATTAAGGGGGGAGGGATAAGCACTGGTTCCCACTCTTTATACTTAACCAATAAACCCCCAAAATCTATTCAGGCAAGCGCCTTACCACAATGAATTTATACACAAAATTTGAAAAAAATCGGATAATTTTGCTTGAAAAACCCATTTATCTAAATTAAGGGAGATGACCCCCCCCCGTTCCCCCCTTTATACTTAACAAATGAAAACCCAAAACTAATCAGGCAAGCGCCTTACTTCAATGAATCTATATACAAAATTTGAAGAAAATCGGATAATTCTGCATGAAAAACCCATTTATCTAAATTAAGGGAGATTAGTCCCCCGTTTACCCCCCCTTTATACTTACCCAATGAACAACCAAAAATAATTAGGGAAGTGCCTTATCACAATGAGCCTATATACAAAGTTTAAAGAAAATCGGATAATTCTGCATGAAAAACCCATTTATCTAAATTAAGGGGGGGGGGTAGCCCCCCCCCGTTTCCCCCTTTATACTTGTCCAATGAACCCCCAAAACTAATCAGGGAAGCACCTTATCACAATGAACCTATATACGGAATTTGAAGAAAAACGGATACTTCTGCATGAAAAACACATTTATCTAAACTAAGGGGGGGGGGTAGCCCCCCGTTTCCCCCCTTTACACTTATCCAATGTATCCCCAAAACTAATCAGGGAAGTGCCTTATCACAGTGAGCCTATATACAAAATTTGAAGAAAATCGGATAATTCTGCATGAAAAACCCATTTATCTAAATTAAGGAGTTATCCCCCCGTTTCCCCCCTTTATTCTTAATTAATGAACTCCGAAAAATAACCAGGGAAGCACCTTATCACAATGAACTTGTATACGAAATTTGAAGAAAAACGGATACTTCTGCATGAAAAACACATTTATCTAAATTAAGGGGGAGTCATCCCCCCCTTTCCCCCCTTTATACTTAACCAATGAACTCCCAAAACTAATCAGGGAAGCGCCTTATCAGAATGAACCTGTAAACAAAATTTGAAGCAAAACGGATAATTCTATCACGAGTTATCGCGTTACGTACATACATACATACAGAACGGGCGGGCACATTAGCTCTCAGGGTTTGATAGTCTGTGAGCTAAAAAAGAACCATTCTCCAATGCTATTTGCATATCGCGGAAACCACTTCCTATATAGGAACAAGTTGGAAATTGTACGTCAAACGTGACAAATGAGGTACTTTCGTACTATAACTAGTTTCAGTAAAATTAATTATATCGTCTATTATTATAATATAATTAATTTCCGTAATAAAATAAGTATATTTTAAGTTGGCAACATTTTATCTTTTGACATTTACTGAAAATACCATTGGGAAACTTAAGCCTAGCTTTGAAAATTTCAGAACGTGAAATCCATATTTAGACTCTTTTCAATTTAATATCTATTTCTCCGGAAACATCTATCCAAAAAATTGTCGGTAGATTATAAAACTGCTATACTTAAACAATTTTAGTATACAGATTCGGTTTCTAAATTCGGTAATACATTAGTAATAGGACTCCATCTTAAGTAGGACGTAATCATCATAACAACCTAGAATAAATACTTATCATGGGTATCACTGAATTAATTACGTATGATTTAATAGAATAAAGAATGTGACTAAAACTTGGTCATAGAGGTTATAAAATGTGATATAAGTCATATATGACTATAATGTAATACCTGTGAGATAACTTGGCGATACATCTCGGTCGCTTGACGAATAATCCGCAGAAACTGCTATAAGAAGGAAGTACCGATTTTAAAAAAAATCAAATTACTTAATAAGTATTTTTAATAATATCTTTTTAAGTTTTGATTCGATTTTCATAAAAGGGAAAATGACTCGAAAAATTCTGCAGAGATTATATATAGGGCAGACCGGGGCAAGATGAAGAGTGGGGCAAGATGACGAATGTCTTATCTTTTCCGTTTTCCGCTAGGTGGCAGCATCAACTGGACACTACTGGCTCTCCTATCGGTCGTTCGTTAAAAAATACTATAGACACGCTGAAATCGCCATTTTTGTGTCAGTTGTGAAGCTTTGATTGTTTTCCGCTGCCACGTTATAACTTTTATGCATGTGTAAATAAGCTCTGCTGCAGATACAGGTAAGATATATCGTTTCTCTTTAATATTTATGAGTAACTTAGTTTAAATACTAAGCCTATACCTATATAGTTTAAATACCTATTACCATGAATAAATGTCAATTAATCGCCTTCCTTCATGGCAATGAAAACGAATATTTTTAAACAGGCAGTCCGGGGCAAGATGACGAGCTCGTCATCTGGCCCTGTGTTTCGGAATTTATTAAACTAACTATGTTGTCCATTCTATTTAAATCCTGTAAACGCTTGTTTGTCTGTGTGTTTGTTCGCACGACCTTGCGCACTACCTCCTCTGGAGCTAAGGGGCGCATGGAATCGGGGGAGGTATCGTTCGAAAGGGGGCGACCAGAGGAAGACATTAATGCCATCCGCTAAGCCCCCCTAGCATCCTGAAAGAAAAACCCTATCGGGGTCCGTATCTCCACTCCCAAGCGTCCGATCGGTATGAGGAGAGTACCGTTCGACGGGGTCAAGACCTCCCCCTCCCCCGCTGGTCCCCCTCCTCCCAAAAAATTCAAAAAGCGTTTAAGGCCAACTTCCGGCATTGCGACCCACCAACAGAAGAATTGATCCAGTGCTGTAAATGCCAAGAGTGGTGGCATGAGGAATGTTCCAATTATGAAAATGGCATTTTTATTTGTGACTACTGTTAACTGCACAACTAAACACTTCAAAATTACGTTACAATCAATGCATTATGCTTAGTTTGATACTTTGCAAGATGTAAAAACACAGTTATCATTTGTTAAACCATGTAACATATTCAAAATATAAAATATGTTCAATCTTTTTCAATGTTGTCATCTTGCCCCAAGGCCAAAATCATCTTGCCCCAGTACTGGGGGGCAAGATGACGATTTGTTAATGTTATGGAAAAATAAAATTATCCTTTATTTTTTTTATTTGAAAAATTAAATGGTAATGTATTTAGTACTACAAAGGTATACTCTATCAGTTCATGTAAAATTAATTTTACTATTACTTCAAAATAAATTAATAAACAACAAAAATTGTTAACATAGTCATCTTGCCCCGGTCTCCCCTATTAACATTCAAAGTATTCGGTTGGGTAGTTTTTGTGCTGTTATATGCGCACTGACGGACGGACCAGACGACGACTATACGTGCTATGTATTTATATAATTAAGAACGCACCCAAAAAGGTCTCAGTGGCAGCTATTATCCAAGTTACTATTTGAAAATGGATTACCTTTAAAATACAGGAAATAATTTCCTCATAATTTCTCCGGAATCTGCTATAAGAAGGAAGTACCGATTAAAAAAAAAAAATTAAAATTTACTTAATAAATATTTTTATTAATATATTTTTAAGTTTTGATTTGATTTTTATAACATTTGAAATGACGCGACAAAATTCTGCCAACGATTATATATATTAAGCCATTCGGTTGTGTAGTTTTTGCGATGTTATAAGTGGAGAGACGGACAGACGGAAGGACAAGATGGCGACTACAGGTACAGTCGTTTTTTCTTCTTGTTAATCAGCATGAAAATTTCTGACATATTCTCGATTTACTTTTTGAAGATAAATGCCGGGTTTAGAGGGTTGCGGGGTGGAGGCAAGCGCCAGGTTTGGATGTAAAAACTAAGGAGTAAAAAACTACTTTAGATTGAAGTTTAGATAGAAGTTGGTTATAATACTTGTAAGAAGCGCAGGGGAAAAAAAAAAATCTCGGCCAGGGTGCCGTAAATATTAATGCCGCCTCTGTCACCTAAAATTATTTCCATCATTTTTCTTCCCTAGGTTTTCGCCTAGTTTTGCTTAATTGTAGAAACGTCTGCATTTGAATGATAATAAGATTGCTTCTTGACTCACTACCTTTTTAATGATCTGTCGCGTCTGGAAAATCATCTTAAAATGTACAGTTGAAGAACATTTTCTGAAATGAGTAACACTAATCAATGTCTTGGTAAATTGTCTGCAAGCTCTTTGCATGTTTTAATAAAAAATAATTAGGAAATATGGCAGAAAGTAGCCAGTTATGATTTTAAGAATACCTTTAAATTAAAAGTAATGAGATACCGGAACAAATTATTAGAAATGTTATAATTTGAATTTATTGTATTTTTAAGTTTTTCTTTAAATTTCTTTAATTGTCTTTCCAAAAAAATGTTGTTTTCATCTCTATGTTAATTAGAAACTTTGAAATTGTATTTTAACATCATAGCTAATCCTAAACTCTGACCATTTAAAAGAGACAGAAAATATACATTTTTTCAAAATATTATGTTTTTAAGGATTCGATTCATCTTTTTATGTCTACAACTCGTACGGTCATAAAATTTTTATAGTACACTTATACTTATTATATAAGCTAGTATGTGCTTTTATTGTCATTTAAAAAATATATGTATAAATTTTCCACGATGAATAAATTTCTGTTTATAATTTGAAAATAACATATTTTGGGGTGTTAACAACTAAGCGGCATAAAATATGAAAAATACTTGGTTAAAATTTCAGTAATTTCCTGTATCATGTTTAGAGACAAGAGCAAAAAAATCTACTCCAGGGCGCCGTGATTACTTTTACGGCCGCTCCTGCAACTTAAAATATCCACATATTATAAACGAATTATTAAGATGTTTATTACTGCTTTCATGTTCTTCCTTTTTTGTTAAAAAATGACGTATAGCCATATATATATATATATATATATATTTAATTAAAAATAAACGCAAAGTCGTTGTTGTTATTTGAAATATATATAGGAACAGTTTTTCGGTATTTGCCGATATCTGAATCTAGGAAAAAAAGTCCCCGGAAAACAAAAGTAACCGGAAAAAAGTGATAAAAAAATTTATAAATATTGACGTTATTGATAAATAAGTATTAAAAACTAACGGGGTAACAAAAGTCTGATTTATATCATTCCCGAAGGCGAATATTTGCTGTAAATATTTGTGAATGCTATTAGCAATAGTGTAAAAAAGAGACTATTTTCGCGTACGAAAATGCTCGTATTCATCACTGCTTTATTTTTTACATTCGCGAACATAATTATGAATATTCACAATCATAATCAATTCAATTATATGTAAAAAATTAAGTAGTGATTAAAACGAGTATTTTCGTATGCGAATATTCGCGTTCAAAAATCAAGTAGTGATGAATACGAGCATTTTCATACGCGAATATTCCCACTTTTTTACACTATTGCTAAAAGAATTCACAAATTTTTACTTCAAATATTCGTCTAAGGGAATGATATAAATCAGACATTTGTTATCTCCAGTACCGCAGCAACACCCTCAGCCTGGTGAAAAACATTGTTACACACCATCGGCGCATTCATAATCACAGCTGAAGGCGCCGATAAGCCTACGCGCGACTAGCCTAATTCATGGCGCCTGGTGCGGTGGCACTCGCACCACCCTTTGTGCGGCTCTGGTTACCTCGTTCGTTCATAACACTTTTTTATCAATTCCTTGTAACCTTTTTTCCGGTCACTTTTTTTTCCCCGGTTACTTTTTTTCCGCTCTTGTTTTTTCTGTCACTTTTTTTCCGATTACTTTTTTCCGCTCTTGTTCTTTCTGTCATTTTTTTCGATTACCTTTTATCCCGGTCGCTTTTTTTTTTTTTTTTTTTTTTTTTACCGCCGATATCTGTTTTAATTATGTTAAAAGTTTCCCTAGTATTTGCCTGCAGTACGACTAGTTTAACGGTTGTACTTGTACAAATTACTAAAAACATTCCTTCGCCACTCTTTTAATCTGTATATATATGTCATTTATTACATGCAATTTATACCTAGGATTATTAAATAAATAAATGTGAAATTTATGTTGACAAATTTTAGAATTGTGATTTATCAAGACGTTTTATAAGAACAATAAATAGCGCGTGAATTTCAAATTTGTATTTTAAAATTCAATCTAGTTTTAATAATCTTACATTAGATGCTGCCCACTCTCTCTTCTTAGCGGCAACCATTGTAAATATCCGGTCAATTTATTTTTAGGCGGGAATCTTTCCCATGTTACCTTTCATATAGATTGCAGAGAGAACACTGGTAACCACAAAGAACTCCTTTGACCTCTGAACATTAAATTTCCCTCTTGTGCAAAGTAAGAGATAATAGGAGTATGTCTATTTATCTCCTGCACACATTTGTTTGGTCTGATCTGGTCATGTGGGAATGTGTTTGCTTATAAGTAATTTTTTTTATTTTTTTTTTTTTTTTTTTTTTTTTTTTTTTTTAATACTAATACGATTGTGCCAGGGGTTCCAAGACCCGTCTCGGGTAACCACTGCGCGGGGTGTCAAAAGTTGCGATTTTCCTGGATGAACAAATTCTTTTAAATTTCTTTTAGCACCATGTACAATTTAATACCTCAATCTAATTGTTAGCCTGCATCGAATGGAATTTAATTGCAGTAAAACCTGTATAAATGGAACCTGCATATAACGGAAAATTTTTATGATTCTGTCGAAAGTTATACCGTTGTGACAGGTCCAAGATGTTATGAATTAAAGGGGTAGCGTAGAACCTTTAAATGAACCGCTCCTGTAAATCATCGAAATGAATTTTATTACATTCAACACTTCAAATAAATAAAATACAAATTCTTGATTAATAGGATTGCACAACAATAAAATATTTCGGGCTCTTTCAGCTTATGATTCTATTTCAGCTAAGTGTCCAGCATTAATAATAGTCTATACTTTCAAAGGATAAA
The DNA here is from genome assembly GCA_963931845.1 of Maratus michaelseni. Lineage (NCBI taxonomy): Eukaryota > Metazoa > Arthropoda > Arachnida > Araneae > Salticidae > Maratus > Maratus michaelseni. The sequence goes on from OZ007595.1 coordinate 95,863,216, forward strand.
CAAAGTCAATGTTCCTCTTCAAAGGTAGGAGCGGGAGTCGAGGGTCGATTGGTTCGTCCTCCCTTCACAAAATATAAAGGATTACAAATTCAGTCAATCATCTCCTGAATACGGGAAGGGGATCAAAATAGTCGCTGTTCTGCACAACTAGAGAGTGTTCACGCTCGCTTTACAAGTCTGTCACGCAACAATCTCAAAGTTTTTGTTAGAGAACGGTTTTCTCTGCCCGGTGATTCAACAATCACCTGAATGTAGTTTTTCCCCGGAGTGATGACTCGTCTTTGAGGTTGAGAAAAATCTGCAACCTACCTCGAGTGCTCTTTGCTCTTAACTCAACTAACTATATTTTCTTCATCTATCTTCGATGTTACCCCTCGAACAATAGGATTCTCTCCAGCCATCAAAAAGTCTTTCAGATGAGGTAGTAAAAAAGTCCGTTATGATAGGTGGAAAAAGGGTTTCCCACGCACGTTCTCTAATGACTGAGGTCATCTTGGTTCCCACAATACCTGGGGCGGGCGGGCTCAACCAAAGGGATTCCATTCAGCTCTCTCCCTTTATGTAGCTGTCCCCAAACCTTGAAGTAGTAAGATGATTGAGCAAAACTTTTGAAGTATCCTGGCCGAGTACTGGACTTCGTTTTATTTTGGAAGAAAATCCCAAACACATGGGATCTGCCTATACCTGTCTTTCAGCTTCACAAACAAGGGTTTTAGATGAGATATAGTGAATTTTCCGTAACATTTGCATATACCTGTTAAGAAAACCTATGTTAGACTGAATATTTGTTCATTGCAATTCTGTTTTTATAGGCTTTACTGTTCTTTGTTTAGTAAAACCTGAAAAAATAGAACGTGTATAGAACGAAATATTGTTTTATACGTAAACAATTCCTTATCCGTACGAAAAGAATATCATAAAATTATAATTGCTCAGTTGGAAACATCTGTAAAACGGAATTTTGTTTCGGTCTCTAGCGATTCCGCTTTCACAGATTTTACTCCATAAAATTATTATGTATATTGAACACAGTAAAACTTTCTAAACGGAAAGATTCCATTTCAGAGATATTGGCATCTTAAAAACTATAATTGTATTATATGGGATTCTTCCGTAGAAACCAGGATTTTTTTTACGTTTAAGACAGCATTATGTTATAGACAGGTTTCGCTTCCATATGATTTACTGTATTTTTATGTCTCAATTTAAAAGTCACTGTTCCGCTGTTTGTGACAATGGTCCTGGCAACACTAGGAGTGACCCAAGTGAAAATAAATGGAAAAAAAAAGAGTAGGGAATTATTAATTTAAATAAAAAGGCACGTCACGAAACACATACATCTAAATTTATAAAAGTCCAGCTTCAGAAAGCCGTTGTGATGGATTGAGGATCCATCAGCACATTTCATTCTGATAGGATTAAAATAATCACAGAATAAAATGGAGTGATCGGTCTTGATTGGCAACTATTGTAAGAGGATTATCCTAAAGAGAAGAAATCCTTAGTTATTTTCAAGTAAGAATGAAAAGCTTTCATGCTGTGTATAGCCTTGCTAAATGTGTGTAAATTTTATATTTAAGAAGATTAACTGAAGGGGTTTAAATGTGTCAGGAAGGTATTTGTATGAATGGCATGGCTAGAAAAAGGTATTTCGAAGAACCCTAGATACCAAGGGGTAGGGGGATGGAAGAAGGGTGTTTCAATCAAGGAGGATCAGTGGATTATGCACAGGGGAGGAGGATAGAGTTTTTCGTCATTGAGGAGCAGTCTGGTTTTTGAGTTCTGGAGAGTTGGACCTTGTTTTTTGGGGGTACCCGAGATGTACAAAAATGTCTTGTAAATATCATCTAAATTTTCACTATCATGTCCTTTTTTACAATTGTGATTTTGAAATAAAACTTTTCGTTTAATACGAAGTGATGTGTTTAATTATATGTATGCGATCACGATACCACACCGTGTATGGAGCACGAACAGTTGTTTGCTTTAGCTAATAAACGGCGTAATCAGAAAAAAAGACCGCAATTAACAATGCGACTATTTTTAAAACATTCACAAACTCATTTCCATTCATATTTGCTTGAAAATTTTAAATATTCGCATTCAACTAGGGGAAGGCCGGACAAAGTGGCCACCCAATATAATGACGTTACCAGAGCGCTGGCATTGCGTGGTTTGTGGTTAAACTATTTCGTTGGATGGCAGTGAGGAACCATACAATTGTTGAACAAGGTGGTTCCATGTTTTATAATTTTAGAGCGGGTTTTCCAGTTTTTGAAGTTTGTGATCTAAGGTAAGTGACTTAAATTGCATACAATTAACAACAACCTGTTGTGTTTGCATTTATTTATTGAATGTGTAAGGGAAGAGCATGTTTTCAGCTTCACATTGGTGGGTGAGTGGTCGATGACTGTTCATTTTTTTCCACTGTAGAACGTATTTTCTGTCATGGCTCTCAAATGGGCAAAGTAGTCAAAATAATGGCTGTTTGATTGGATCAAGTGATGAAGGTTGGATCAGGTGCAATGTTTGTCACCTCTTGGCTCATGAGGCCTGTTCACTCCGAGAAGAAGATGACGTGGAAATCATTTGTGAAAAATGCAGCGCTTAATTCTGATTTTTTATTTTTTATTTGGGTTTGTCAAACTCTTATTGGATTTTCATACCATTTTCAATCTTTCATTATATTTCATACGATTTGTTATGACAATAAGACTGTTCTAATCATTTAAATAGTGTTTTCAATCTTTTTTTCAATCTTTTTACACCTGTAGGGAAAAGTGGGCATGAAGTGCCCACTTTGACCGTTTAGGTCGGGCAAAGTGGATGTTTTGACCTTTTTTGGAAAAAAACAAATTTTCACTTCCACATTATTATTTCGTAAAAATTATAAAAACCCTTACACTTCTAAGTAGTCACTCTAGATCCATGCAAATTGTCAGTTATGTATATGTATTTTAAGGGGTAACAAAAAATCACAAAATCTTAGGGTAACCACTTTGCCCGCCCTTCCCCTACCTAAGAATCAAATACCGTTCTCACTTTTCCTACAAATTCCAAAGAGCGTGGTGCAACAAATGCAGACAGTTTATGTGTAAAAGTCATAATTTATGTGTTATTTTGTGCGTGACTTGTAGCGGACTACTGTACACAAGCATCCTGTAATTGTCTTGCTTTGGAAATTAAAAGGCGAATTTTGATGTCATTTTCTAAATGTTTAAAAATAACAAGTCATTTTCTAAATGTTTAATGTTTTCTAAATGTTAAAAAAGTTTTTTGGAAAACAACTTACATTCTTTTTTTCAATGTAAGCCAATATTGTAATAAACCCAAAATGCGTAAAATATTGTTTTTTCATTGGAAAATATTTAAATGTAAGCCAATATTTGTTCAATATTCGCATTTGATTGGAATTATGTCTAATGTAAAGCCAATATTTGTACAACAATGGCAGTCCATTGTAAATGTTTTTTCGTCCAGTCTTTCTGAATGCGCCTTTATCGAACCGTTCAAAATACGAACAAACTAAAAACGTTTTCTAAAATTTTGTACTTTTTATTTTCGAATGTTGCAAACCAACATAATAAAATACCAATTTTAACCCTTACATTTTTTGAAAAAATTTCTATTTATTGTTTTTTTTTTTTTTTTATCGAAGCTCACTTCGGGTTGAATTTTAGAGATACAGATAAATGTAAATTACTCACTCATCAGAATATTTTCTTCTCTACGACGAAAAATACAAATATTAACCCTTTCAAAAATTCTCGATTCGAAGTCACTTCGCGCCCTCTTTTTTTCTATGCTAAATGTCGGTATTTTAAGACAATGTTTTTACACGTTCTTCGTACAATCGATTTGTATCACGTATAGAAATCTAGAAAAATTTCGAACGATTAGGAGTATTTAAAAAAAAATAAAATCTGCAGAATTTTCGCTCATAACGTGAATACGCGGGTGGTCTTTGATGTTTTTAGAAAAAATGTACAAATTTTTTCACGAAAATTATAAGTTGGCTTTCAAAAGAATACAGACGAAATTCTAGATTATACTCGTCTAGATTTATACTTTTCAGATTATACATATAACTAATAAAAAATTCAAAGAGATCGGACAATAAAGCTATTTTTTATATTAAACGACTCGACACATTAAAAAGAAAAGCAAGAACAAAACACAGCCCTTTTACAATTAAACATCAATATTTTTTCATAAATATTTTACACAGGCTACAAAACCATTATATTTATAACAATTTCAAAGAGTTTGGACATTAAGAACTACTTTTTTAACTACTAAACGAGCCGATGTGGGAAAAAATCATTTTACAAGCGACTTTATCACGAAATATAGTTTTTTTTTTCACGATTTTTTTATACAGGTTTTGAAACCATGTATCGTTCATAGAAGTGTTTGGACAAAAAGAAATATTTTTTTAATGTTAAATAACTCGTTATCAAAAAATAAAATAAAATAAATAAAAACAGCCGCATAACTTATAAATCTATACAGATTTGATATTTATTAAAGATTATCATACAAAGGACCAACAATTTGGAAATATTTCCAAAGTTACACTAATATGTAAAATATTGGCGTTTGATCGCAAATATTTCCAATGCAACGCCAACATTTGTACAATATTGGTGTTTGACTGCAAATACTTCCAATGTAACGCCCATATTGTACAAATGTTGGTGTTACATTGGAAATATTTCCAATGCAAAGCCAACATTTGTACAATATTGGCGTTTGATCAGAAATATTTCCAATGTAACGCCCATACTTGTACAATATTGGCGTTACATTGGAAATATTTGCAGTCAAGCACCAATATTGTACAAATGTTGGTGTTACATTGGAAATATTTGTGATAGAACGCCAACATTTGTACAATATGGGCGTTACATTGGAAATATTTGTGATAGAACGCCAACATTTGTACAATATGGGCGTTACATTGGAAATATTTGCAATCAATTACCAATATTGTACAAATGTTGGTGTTACATTGGAAATATTGCCAATGCAACGCCAACATTTGTATAATTTTGGCGTTTTATCACAAATATTGCCAATGTAACGCCCATATTTGTACAATATTGGCGTTCTATCACAAATATTTCCAATGTAACTCCAATATTTGTACAATATTGGTGTTTGATTGTAAATATTTCCAATGTAACGCCCATATTGTACAAATGTTGGTGTTACATTGGAAATATTGCCAATGCAACGCCAACATTTGTACAATATTGGCGTTTGATCAGAAATATTTCCAATGCAACGCCAACATTTGTACAATATTGGCGTTTGATCACAAATATTTCCAATGCAACGCCAACATTTGTACAATATTGGCGTTTGATCACAAATATTTCCAATGTAACGCCCATATTTGTACAATATCGGCGTTACATTGGAAATATTTGCAGTCAAACACCAATATTGTACAAATGTTGGTGTTACATTGGAAATATTTGTGATAGAACGCCAACATTTGTACAATATGGGCGTTACATTGGAAATATTTGCAATCAATTACCAATATTGTTCAAATGTTGGTGTTACATTGGAAATATTTCCAATGCAACGCCAACATTTGTACAATATTGGCGATTGATCACAAATATTTCCAATGTAACGCCAACATTTGTAAAATATTGGCGTTTGATTACAAATATATCCAATGTAACGCCAACATTTGTACAATATTGGCGTTTGATTGGAAATATTTGTACAATATTTTCATTTGGTTGGAAATATTTCCAATGCAGCGCCAATATATGTACGATATTGGCGTTTGATTGGAAATATTTCCAATTTAACACCAATATTTCACAAATATTGGGCATTGATTGGAAATATTTCCAATTTCACACCAATATTTAACCAATATTGGCGTTTTATTGGAAATATTTCCAATGAATGCAATATTGGCGCAATATTGGGCCAATATTGGTTGGCTACTAGGGTAGTTAAACTTAAAAAAAAATGCATACTAAAATTGGTGCAACCCCTATCATCACTCCTCTGCCGGTTTATACTTTATTCAGATCTTAACCACACTTACAATATACTTACCAAAAGTCGGTTAAAATTTATATATACATTAGTTTGTAGATTAATGTATAAGAACTCTTCATGCATTTTTAATTCAACGTTTCAATAATTTAGAATATTTTACTTTATTATAAAGAATATAAATAACAGAAATTGCATTTTTTACTGTTATAGGTTGAAATACCCAGTTTATTTTCAGTTGATTTAGAAGTAACAGTTTTAGGAAATATGGATTTAAGACTTAACCAGAAAATAGAATAATATTTAATCGAATAATCTATACTAATAAAAGAAAGTTTCGCTCTGTGTGTGTGTCTGTCCGTGTGTGTGTCTGGCTGTGTGTGTGTGTGTCCGTTGGCGATGGCTAGCAAAATCTAGCCGACCTAGAAGTCTGGAAATTTAGATGTGGATATCCAAGGTCTGGCCATGTGCACCTGAGCCTCAGAATTTTAATATTTTGATAATTAGCCTAGATATTAATTAGATTCTCATTAACCATCGCTTCTAAAATGTCATCTTTTGAAACAAAATGGCGAATGAAACGGGCTGGCGCGTTGGATTTGCGAGCGGAAATGAACAAATTCAAAATTATTTTACTAATTAGCGAATTTTAAGAAAACTAATTGAGACATCAATTTGAAAATTTCTGAGATATGTAAAAAAATATTCTGTATCTGACTATGTGATTTTTGAAAAATTCGGTTGGTAATTTTTTTTAATTTACGCAAAAAACTGCCAAAAATCTGCTGGCGCCAGTGAAAACGATCCCAGAAATTTTCAGACAGAGATCGGCTTTCATTAAAAACTGAGCTACAAAGAGATCTGTTTCTCTGGCCGATCCCTCTCATTTAGTTTGCGAAAATGAAAGGAAATAATTGCCAAATTTTACTAATGAACAAATATTTAGGTAACTAATTAAGATATAGATTTGAAATTGAGGTCGGGAAGGGGTGTCATCTGCCGGCTATTTTAGCGTAGCGTCTTCGTTATGTTCTAATTATCAGAAAAATGTAATTTTTTTAAAAAAATGATCGCGTTAATGTACGTGGCGGTAGTTCTCTTGAACAAATTATTCATTATATTTGCGGGTATGGGGAGGGAGGGGGTTAACGCCTTTCTCTGAGATTGTAATTATCTCGGGCCCGGGCAAAGCCGGGCGGGTTAGCTAGTAGCTAATAAATTTAATAAATTCATTAATTAAACTATTTAATTTAGAGTTAATTAACAGTTTTTTGCTAATTAAGGGTAGAATTGTCTTTTTAAATACGGAACTTTATAAAAACACGTAGTTTAACAAATTTCATGTAAAAAAATTAATGCTTACTGTTTTCTGTCCATCATTTAAGTCTCTATGTTGCTCTAAAAATTAAGTTTGACGAAAAAAGAACAACTCGATTTTCAATAACTCAAAGTCTTTTTTTAAATTCTGTATGTGTATAATTAACTTATAAAGATAAATATGGTCCCAAATTAAAGAATGTGTTCATTAAATTTTTTTACTTTTCGTTACTTTTTTCTGCGATGCTTGGTTCTTTTGATATTTGATATTTTGCACTGGCATGTTTGGTCAATTTAACGTTGAGAATTTATCTCCTGTATAATAAGCAATGGCAGTCTGTTGTTTGGTTCTTGGCGTTTTGCTTGTGTGGCAGACTGCCTATATTAAAATGCAGTCTAAGTTGCCGACATATAAATAATCAATTTTAATGTAATTGATTTCTAATAAAATTAGTAAGAAACAAACTTTCTTACCTCTAAGTTCCAAAGTGGGACATCGGTGCTCCGGTTCTTCAACGCTCATTATATTTCAAAAATCTAAATCCTTTTTCAGCATGAATACACTATTGACTCAAATAAATTCAAGTTATTAGAAGACATCACGATTTAATTAATACTTCACATGACGAAAAAACACAGATTATTATATACAGCTTTCTAATTGAGCAACACGCTCTCAAAATATCATAATTATAAAAATTAAACTAAACTAAAACTTAGAGTTCAAACTAAAGTTCTAATAAAAATATTCAAGAACAGTTACAGGAGAGAAGAAAAACATAATGTTGCGCGCATGCGCCAGTTTCATTGTCTCTTTTCAGCTAATCAGAGCACATTCCTACCTCTACATTTCGTAGATGCTTTTTATGTTTCAAAACTTTGAGAAGAAAAGGGGGTTTTGGATGATGCAACAGGAAATGAATTCCCAATTACAACATCCTCCCACCTTTGAGTTTCGGGATCTGAAACTCAAATCCAATTCGTTCGATGTTTTATGATACGCCCGTATCTGGAGCGACGAACCGAAACGTCCGATGTACTGTTGCTGACCTTTACTAGCACCTTTATGTTCATTAAAATCTTGTTTCTTTTTAATGTCCTTGAAATGGTTTCTCATACTGTCGTTATCTTGTGATACTTCTAAGGGTATTAACCTGCTTGTAGGTCTTAAATATTCCCCAGTTTTTATTCTTATTTTCACTAAGCGGATGTGTCCATCCTTAGATGGAAAAATTTCAGTCACTTTGGCCAGAGGCCAATCAATTCTTTTATTATTGTCACTGGAAACAATCACAACATCACCTATTGCTAAACGTTTCTGTATTTTCTTCCATCTACTAGGTTGTCGCAATTGGCCTAAATATTCTGATCTAAATCGTTTACGAATGTCTTGTCTTATTTTCTGTTGATAAACAAGCCTTTTGTTCAATGATTTGGCATCTAGAATATCAATATCGGGTGTACCACTACCTTTCACTTCTAGCAAGAACATGGACGGAGTGAGAGGTACGAGATCATTTAAATCTTCTGACACATAAATAAGGGGGCGACTGTTGATAACACTTTCTAGGTCACATATAATGGTTTGTATTTCTTCATAATTCAGAGAACTTTTTCCTAAAACCTTTCTGAGTATTCTCTTCGTTAGGCCAATCAATCGCTCCCACCATCCTCCCCACCACGGAGCTGAAGGAGGTATACATTTCCAAATAATTTTCCTTGATATACTATAATTTTGTACTGAATTCCAGTTTATTTCTTTCAACAAATTTTCCACTCCTACAAAATTTTTACCATTATCTGTATAGATAATAGAAAGTCTGCCTCTACGGGCTATGAATCTTCTCAACGTTAGTAAAAACACTTCAGTTGATAATGAGGTAGTTAATTCAAAATGAACTGCTCGAAAAACAGCACAAGCGTATATTACTAGCCAGATTTTCCTATTTTCTTTAAGAATAAGCAGACCGGCATAATCCAGACCAACATTTTGGAAAATGGCAGCTTCTCTTACTCTATCTTCAGGTAAGAGAGGAGTGGAAATTTCTACTGGTTTAAAATCGTGTCGTCTACATCTTACAAAGGTTCTAATAATTTTTCTGACAGTTTTTCGGAATTTTAAGATCCAAAAATCTTCCCTTAAATTAGACATCATAATTTGTACACCAGCATGTCCTAGTTTCAAATGTCTAAATCTAATTAATTTTTCAACTACGGGATGGTCATGTGGAAGGATAATAGGAAATTTGAAATTCATAAGATCCTCTCTTAAATGTATCCGTGATTTCAGCCGCAGAACTCCAGCCGAATCTGTCATGGTCTGAAATGCCTTTAGAAGTTTATATTGAGGACCAGTAAACGATTTTTGAACTAATTTCAATAATGCGTTTTCAGCTTCATTCTGCTCTTCTACAGTTAAAATTTTAAATTCTCTCTCTTCTTTAGCTTTCTTACAATTTTTATAAAATCTGTATATCCACGCGATTACTTTTACTAATTTATCGTAGGAAGAAATTCTAGTGTAAAATTGTTCAATGTGAACATCTACATTTGTAGTACTAATAATTGTTTTTCTTCTTTCTGCATCGATAGTTTCGAAATCAGGAAACATTTCTGATTTTGGCCACTCGTCCATTGATTTTCTCAACCACTGCGGTCCCTCCCACCATTTATCTTGGGCTAAAACCTCAGCGGTACAACCCCTTGAAGGCAGGTCAGCAGGATTCAATTGGCCAGGAATAAAGTGCCATTTTGAAGGATCACTTAATGAGCGAATTTCGGTCACTCGGTTGTAAACAAAAGGTGCCCAATTTTCATTTCTTTTTATCCAGTAAAGCGCATTGGCCGAATCAGTCCAATAAAAAATGGCAATGTTATCTAATTTCAAATCAGTTTTAACACTACTTCCTAATCTAGCCCCAATATTACCAGCCAATAATTCTAACCGCGGAATGGAAATTGTTTTCATAGGAGCAACTCGGCTTCTTGCTTGAACCAACTGACAGAAACCACCGTTCTCATTTTCGGTCCGTATAAATATACACGTAGCATACGCTACTTTACTAGTGTCGCAAAAAACGTGCAAGGAATGCAACTTATCTGCATCTCGAGAAAAACACCTAGGTATTTCAATAGTCCCTAATTTTCCTAATTGTTTTTTTCATTTTTCAAATTTTTTCTTGATAGAAACAGGTAATTCCGTGTCCCATGTCACTTTAGCTTTCCAACACTCCTGTAATAATATTTTAGGTTCTAATGTTACAGGACATGTGTATCCGATAGGATCAAAAATTCTGTGTACAGACGATAAAATGTATCTTTTAGTTACTAGGCAATCAACCTTCTGAAATTTCTTTTAAATCAACTGCTAGTGTATCCCTTCTAAAATCCCACATTAGCCTTAAAACAGGGACATTTTCCCCTGTAAAAACTTCTCGAAAACTATGCTCCCACCCGCGAAGCTCGAATTTAGCATTGTTAAGAAGAGTTTTTGAAAATCTGTTTAGCTGTTCCTTATATTCAACACTCGTAACACAGTTGTCTACATAAAATGACTCTAACAATTTTAACGCAGTGTTTTTAAATTGTTCAGGTGCATTTTTTAAATGATACTCTAACGTGGCACCTAAAAGGTAGGGGCTACATGAAATGCCAAATACTACTCTTCTATGTTGAAGCGTTATCAACTTTTGAGGGTCCCCTTCTTCATACTATAGAAATTTCAAGAATGATCGATCTTTTTCTGTAATGCCAATCTGTAAAAAAGCAAGCCTTTTTTATGTCAGCAATTACCCCTATTTTCCCCAATCTAAATCTATTTAAAACAGAAGGAATCAGTTCTACGAGGTTAGGCCCCTTTTCAATACAATCATTTATCGATGGTGAGTCCTTTTCCCGAGCTGAACCATCAAAAACCGGCCGCACCTTTGTAGTGGAGTTTTCTTTAAACACTGCTCTATGAGGAAGGAAATGCTCACTACCTAACGTTTTCCTCTGATCAAACTTTTCAATTATTTTCTCGTCTAATCATTCATTAAATATTTGATTATAATCACCTAATTTTCTTATCTTTTTTAATGAATCGACACATGTTTTTAATCTACGTCGAGCGATATTTTCGTAACTGGGTAGTCTAGGGTGGCCCTGTATCCATGGAAGACTAACTTCACATCTACCCTCGTCATCTACACTTATATTACTAAGAAAATGTTCTTTAGTGGCTAACTCTATCTCTTCTCTACCCTTTTCTCCCCAGGATCTCGAATTCCTAAAGTGTCAAGGTGCCATAACTCGGAAATTTTTGCCTCTTTGACATGCAGCGAGAAAACTAAATTGTTCATATTTTTATTTTCATAACCTTCAGTTTTCCCGAGAATTGTCCAACCTAAACGAGTTCCCATGCAAACTAATACGCCCTGTAATTGTTTTAAATTTCCGGTAAATAATTTTCCGGCGACATCTGTACCAATTAACACATGAATTTCATCAGGAGAAAATTTGTATAGTAAATCATTAGTTTTAGTGACTCTATCAGTCAATAAAATTCCGTACCGTTTTATTTCTTTAATAAAGGATCCTTCCGGTATAGGTGAAATTTCAGAGCAAATCTTTTGTTGGTCTAATACCTCAAGTTTACATCGATAACTATTATCCATATTTCCCAAATTAATTAAATATCTATCGTGTAGTTCTTCACATTGTCGACCCCCAAATAAACTATGCACTATTCTTTCTTTACTTATACTATTATATCCTAACATGTTAGCAGCAAATTTTGATATATACGACCGTTGCGATCCCGTGTCATATAAAATTCTAACATTTCGTACGATATCCCCATTGTATATGCGTACAACCAATGTTTGGAGCAAAACCCTTTTTCTAGAAGTTGTATTTGCAAGCATACAATCTTTATTAGGAGTAGAATCCTCTTTAGAATTACCGCCTAAGTTAATTTTATTCTTTTCTATACACATGAACTGGTGGTGATTTTTCCCACAATGAGTACAATTAGTTTTAATTTTACAAGCTTTAGCCAAGTGGTTGGCATTGAAGCATCGAAAGCAAGCTCCTTTTTTTAATAAAGCATCTTTTCTCTTCGCGAGTGTCATTTTCCATACCGCTCTACAATTTTGACTACGGTGTTTATTTTCGCAAAAGACACACTGTTCTTCCAATTTTTTATCATCTGCATTATTCAGTTCGGCCGCCGTAGGAAGGGAAAAATTTTTATCCTTACGATCGAATCTAAGTTCTCTGTTTACTGAGACATCTTTATCGAAAGAAAACCCACTCTTAGCCAATTTGACCTTTTGCTCCATTTCAACTTCAATTTGTAAAAATTTCATTAAAGTATCTAATTTATTAATTCCCTGATCTTTATCTTTATCATTAACAGATAAAGTGCCAAGATGTCTTTCCCATAATTTAAGAATATGTGAAGGCAATGCTGACTCGACCAATGGATATAAAATCGAAGAATAATTTTCGCTCGATACTCCTAAAATTTTTGGTATGTTTCTTTTTTATCATACAGCTTAACAAGGGACAGTCTCTGGCCTTGTCCTAAAGAATTATTAATAACTAATCCTAGAACTTCGCGTATGTATACTTCGACTAAAATATCTGTTCTACCGAACCGTGCCTTTAATGATTGTATCGCCTCTGGATAGCTATCGGCTGTAGGGGGAAAATATTCAACAATTTCCCTTGCCCTAGATCCCTTTTGGGTGGCTTGAATAAGATATTGGATTTTATCTTCGTTCACTATGTCGGAGTCTTCGTGGATTTTTTCAAATTGGCCCCAAAAAGATAGCCAATTTTTTACATCACCATTAAAGGGCTTAAGCTCTAATTTAGGTAATTTAAACTTTCTTCTAGTGGCCATACCATCTGATGATAAAGAGGTATCCTGATTGCTCTCTTTCTCTAATTTAAGAATGTATCTAGATAGTTTATTTTTCCCCTCCCAATAATTGGTGTTATATTTATCTGTTTGTTCGTATTCAGCATCGAATGCGTCTTGTGAACAATTTTTATCTTCAGATAAATTATCTAAGATTTGTTTATCGATTAATGAGAGTTCTTCATGTTTTGATTCTAACCTATCTAAAAGAGACGACAGACTGTCTAAATCATTACATTTAGCCTGCAAAGTATCTTCTATTTCTTTTATCAACTTTGTGAAGTTGGAACGCACTAGCGTCCTTGATTTCTTTAATTTGTCCATACTTAATGTTTAATTCTAGTTAACTAACTTCTAATTAACTTTCTAAATGTCTTTTAATTAACTTTCTAATTTCTAATTCCAATTAACTACGGAGCAACCGGTCCCGGCAGGGGATGCCACAATTATGTGGCAACTCCGACTGCCTATATTAAAATGCAGTCTAAGCTGCCGACATATAAATAATCAATTTTAATGTAATTGATTTCTAATAAAATTAGTAAGAAACAAACTTTCTTACCTCTAAGTTCCAAAGTGGGACATCGGTGCTCCGGTTCTTCAACGCTCATTATATTTCAAAAATCTAAATCCTTTTTCAGCATGAATACACTATTGACTCAAATAAATTCAAGTTATTAGAAGACATCACGATTTAATTAATACTTCACATGACGAAAAAACACAGATTATTATATACAGCTTTCTAATTGAGCAACACGCTCTCAAAATATCATAATCATAAAAACTAAACTAAACTAAAACTTAGAGTTCAAACTAAAGTTCTAATAAAAATATTCAAGAACAGTTACAGGAGAGAAGAAAAACATAATGTTGCGCGCATGCGCCAGTTTCATTGTCTCTTTTCAGCTAATCAGAGCACATTCCTACCTCTACATTTCGTAGATGCTTTTTACGTTTCAAAACTTTGAGAAGAAAAGGGGGTTTTGGATGATGCAACAGGAAATGAATTCCCAATTACAACAGCTTGTTTGTTGGGCTTTTTTTTATAGCTTGTCTTGAGAGAACAACCGTTCTGTTTGATATGATCTAATGTTCGAAATATTTTTAATTTTGCTGAATAAAACTCAATGAAAACAAATCAAATCTGCATCGTTTATTTCCGATACTAGCAAACACGGATTCGTGTTTGTAAGTACTGGAAATGGACATTTCAACAATAGTGCTGACGAGGCGGATCCATGTCCAAGTATACATCAAAGAGTTAATGTGCCATCTAAGTGATAGTAATAAAAATTTTATAGCCATAGGGATTTTTACTGTCATGAAAACCAAACCGCGTCTAGCTCGCGACTACAGATAATGCTTCTCAGTTAACGTGTTACAGTTATTTAACAATTTCTCGTATTAATATAAAGTTTATTTTATCAGAAAAATCCAATATCCGTTTTCTGATGTCTTGTAAAATAATTAAGAAAAAATTCAGTGAAGATTTTCAAACTGGTAATGATTCAAGCACAATAAATGAAAATTTTCATTTAATCTAAAAACTAAAACTATTTTAGCTTAACTAATTTAAAACTAAAATATCTTTTTTCAGCAAAACAAAAAAAAATTCTACAGCTAATAAATTCGTGCCCTTGTAATTGTTATTAAACTTTTAGGGCAAAGCTAATGGCTTAAAGATTATGAAATAATGGAAAGCTTTTAATAATTACTCTTCCGAAGTAATTAATGTTCTCAAAGTTATTAATCCATTAAATTTTCCATCATCGAGTAAATTAATGCTGCATCTCAAAATTTGTTATCAGGAAACATGCAGTCTTTATTATTACTGTAAATTTCATATAAAATTTAAAGGAATCATGCACAAAGCTGTAATAACAATATAAACACATAAACCTGGTATATTATATGTGGTTAATCAGAAATTTGCTTTGAAGAGTGAAACACCCATGTTGATTTTATTTCAAGGAAATTCATATCAGTATACTATATTACAATAACTTTAAATCTATTTTTGCTGTTTTTTTTTATTAACTAGTCGAAGCCTAAAAGGTGAATATTTACAAATAAGCTATAAAAAATAAAATAAAGAACTGTTAGGAAATATCTGATGTTTTCATACAGTAAAACCTATGAAACGGACACTCCTAAATAGCGGACACTTCAAATTTAACGGACATTTTTTCGATCCCCAACATATATATGTCTACATTTTTACCTCTAAATAGCAGACAAATTCCACGCTCTCGAGGTGTCCTTTATTCGGAGGTTTCATTGTATATACAAAGTAATTATAAAATATCTAACATAGATGAAAGTACAAATCTGAGGCATAAAAACAAACAAAAATAATATTGGGACATAGAGTATCAATTCACTTATTTCGTCAAAAATACAGGAACTTTCATTTCAAACTAAAATTATATATTAATCTTGTAGCGGTTAGCACTTCTCAAAATTAACAGTACCGTTGGACGAACAAGACTAGATAAGAATAAGTTTTGTTGAGGACTCATTGATAATTAGACTAACTGATGCTTCTGGAGTTTAATTTACACATAAATACATTACACAACACATCACAAAACTATATTTACAAAATAAACTAAATATACTGTTAATTGCTAAACTGTAGTAACGTCACCAAAAGACTTGGCTTTTCAAAACATCCTCTCATTCCATCGTTTCTCGATCTTCTCTCGTGCTTTTTTTAGCGGTATTACACGAGGCATCAAAGTTACTACTACTTTCGGGCGACGCCACATTAATCTATGGTTTCAAAAAGAGTTGCTCGAAAAAAAGCAACTTTTTATTGTCGAGCAATTTTGTCACTTGTTGGGTCTACCTTTAATATATTTATTATAATGTCTCCCGGAACAGGCAATCAAATGCTTAGAAAACTGACGAGGGAAAAGCTATACCTGTGACAGACAATGAAACGCTTGGAAAACTGACGAGTCGCTGCAATTTTTATCGTTTCAAATTATCCCGTATAATAGCACTTTTAGAACACTGCTTTGTCCACGTACTCCACGTACTCTGACGTTAAGAAGACGTGACAAAAAACCGCTGGGTTCTTTAGGGCTGCCATCAGCTGAGAAATAATGAATAGAGTACATTTGTATGGTATTTCTTTCGGCAGAATCTTGGTAAATTTTTGTTATAGACATGATCTGTTTTCACAGGTTTTGCAGTATTCATTCCCACTTGATACAGACTAATGAATAGCATAGTGCGAAAAGAGATTTAAAAGAATTCGCGCATGCTGTGGCGTCCCGCGCAGTGGTTACGCGGACGGGTATTGAAACTCCTGAAAATCGGGACACCTGGCAAAACTACCTGGCATATACGAGTAAATACGGTAATTGCCGAAACGTCAGTTGAGGCTCACTGTGAAGACGTGAAAAGTTTTTGGTTTCCGTCTGTTTGTCTGTCTGTTCCGCGATAACTGCCGTGAAAATTATCTTGGAGGGTATGTTGGTGAGGTACCCGGAATGAGCTGTATAGTTTTTGGTTACATTTGGTTTATTCGTTCGAAAAATATAGATCATTTCTATTTAGGTCATAATGTTTTCCTATGGGATGCAGACGATTTTCAAATTTCATTTTTAACTGAAACGAAAATCGCATATTTTAATAATGGATTTCAACGTAAAATTAATAATGCTAAATTTTTGATATGGAGGTTTTAAATATATCCAATAGCCTTGAAAATTTGCTGATACATTCATTAGAATTTAGAAATTAATTGTTTAAATTATTGGAATTTTTTTTTTGTATCTGTTCGGGAAATATAAAACATTTTATTTTCCTATTTTTTACAAAGTTTAAAATGCATTTCTTTTTACTTTGAGCTTTAATTTATCAGTTTCTTAACAACCAAATTAAAAAAAATTCAAAATAATAAAATTCAAGTAACTTGCACTATATTGCCGCAATATTTTATTATCAAAATAAATTATTTTTGTATTCTATTGATATAAATGAAGAATTTATTTTAATACAAGTTTATTTTTTTTAATCTAAAAAGTTACATGAACAAGAAGTTCATACAAATTTCAGAATATCATTGCATAAACCATGTTTAATTTAACGCTTCTAACTTCTGAAACGTCCAAAGTATTTTATATGCCTATAAATATGTATGTAATAGAAAAAATTAAATTGCAGATTGTAAGATGCTAAATAATAAGTAAAGTGAGATTAAAAAACAATACATGCCGATACGTCTATTATCGATACATCAATTTAGAAATTAATTGTTTAAATTATTGGAAATTTCTTTGCAACTGTTCGGGAAATACAAAACATTTTATTTTCCTATTTTTTACAAATTTTAAAATGCGTTTATTTTTTTCCTCTTTATTTTATTAGTTACTTAGCAACCACATTTCAAAGAATATCAAAATAAGAAATGGATTTTTTTATCTAAAAAATTACAAGAATAAGAAGTTCATAAGGATTTCAGTATATTATTGCAATCGTGTTTATTTTAACGCTTCTAATTTCTGAAACCTCCGAAGTATTTTACATGCCTAAAAATATGTATGTAACATAAAAAAAAAATAATTGCGAATTTTAAGATGCTAAATAATATGAAAAGTGAGATTAAAAAACAATGACTTTCAGAGCTGACGTTGAGGCTCCTGATCTGCAGATTAACTAGTAAATAAATCATGATGCTGTTAAATTATTACAACTCTTTGTATACTTTACTTTTTTTAAGCAGAAATATTTTTACTAAAAAGATAGAATAAACAGAGGAAAATAGCTTTATCATTTTAACAAATATTCCAGTATCATTTCTTTTCATTATCTTTACATTAGATAATTAAACAGAGTTTGAAGCGCGACAAGTTGTCGAAAGATATGACAAGATGTAACCCAAAGGCAAGATTTACCGTTTGCAACTAACATTTGGTAGAGTCATCAAATAATGTGCCACTTAATTTTTTTTATGAAGTACTAATACAAATAGCAATTTATACGTCGTTAATAAAGCAAAATTTAATTTTAGCTATTGGCTATTTTTATAATTTACTATCTTTTGAATAGTTTTCAACGGGCTAATATAATACTTTAATTTAATAATCTATTTCAGGGGTGTCCAACTGTGGCCCGCCGGATACCACTAAAATTTTATAGTAAACTTTTCCTTATCTTATCATCGAATTTTTGCGATTCAAGAAGTTGACTATTTCTTCTAAAATTTATTGGTATCAGGCGGGCCACAGTTGGACACCCCTGATCTATTTTATTCTGAGACTTTTAAATTATTGCAATCTTTGTATATTTTCATTATATAGAAATATTTTTATTAAAAAGGTAATAATAAATAAACAGGGCTAAATATCTTCATCATTTTAACAAATATTCCGGTATCAATTCTTTTCATTCTCTTTACATTAGACAATTAAACAGCGTTTGAAGTGCGAGAAGTTGCCGAAAGATGTGACAAGATATAACCCAAGGGCAAGATTTATCGTCTGCAACTAACATTTGCTAGAGTCAGCAAATAACGTGCCACTAAATTTTTTTTATGAAGTACTAATAAAAATAACAATTTATACTGCTTTAACGAAACACGAAATTTAATTTTAGCCTGGGTATTTTCATTATAAGGTATTACTACCTTTTGAATAGTTTTCAAAGGTCTAGTATAATATTTTTATTTAAAAATCTATCTATTTTATTTTGAGACTTTTAAAATATTGCAGTCTTTGTATACTTTCTTTTATATACAAATACCGGGTGTCTCAAAAATGACTGATGGATTTTAAAATTCAATAAACAGCAAACGGTGACAGATATTTAAAAAACTCTTGCAGGAGGGTTATGTATGATGTCGGAAGTTTTTTTACTGTGATTCTTGATTTTAGTTCGAATTTCAAACAATAGATGGCGCTGACAGCGGTTGGCGCTCATTCGAGGCCGAAACTGACGTCACTCAGCATTGATCGAGGGTCGAGGCTAACGAAAAAGACAGGCTACCGCGGTGCATTCCACTTATCTTTTTTTACAGACCGCTAGAATGACATGATGCTCTTTTCGTACACCTGCATTGGTGGATTCGAGCATCCGTGACTCCCGCGGTCTGTGAAAAAAGATACGCGTAAAGCACCGCGGTAGCCTTTCTTTTTCGTTAGCCTCGGCATTGATGCGAAGAAAGAAGATTAAGGCTATGGAGTGGGTCTGATTCGCCTTTTTTTTAAGACCTTAATAAAGGGACCGGGAGGGACATCTATGCTCTACAGATCTGGTTCCCAGTCTGAGCAGTCCCTCTTAGGCATTCAATCTTACTCTTATACCCCGATTCTGAACTCATTCGATATGATTTTAATGGAATGCGTTGTTGCCATGGAAACAACAAATTTTTCGATAGTGGAATCGTGACCTACGTTATACACGGCCGGTGCATGACATTTAAAACGTCACATGGAGTGGATCATTTTTACACGGTGATTGGTGCAAAGCGACGCGCCCCTCCGTTTTGCACCAATCACCGTGTAAAAATGATCCACTCCATGTGACGTTTCCGGCCGTGTATAACGTAGGTCGCGGTGGAATACAGCGTTCAGATCAGAGCATGAATTTAACAAGCAGTATTCGAGTTGCAGGCGATTTAACATTTATGAAGTTTTATTTTCCCGGATTAAATTACTTTTTATGGCCTGATTTAAAGAACGTTTTATTCATCGTATTTTAAAACTACTAGGTGAAATAAACCATTTTCAATAAATAGTGTACACTCTTTTAAAAGTACTCACTAGTAGATTGTGTAGCAAAATAGCGAATGAAGATGTGACGGATTCGATTTCTGTGTAGCTCTCACATACCTGCATTGCCGTCATTTCGCGAAATTAAATTTTCATATTAGTTAGATAAAATTCCCATAAATACTCATAAATGTAAATTCGCCTGCAAACTCGAATACCACTTGTTAAATTAATGCCCTGATCTGAACGCTGTATTCCACTATCGGAGAATTTTCTATGGCAACAACGCATTCCATTGAAATCATATCGAATGAGTTCAGAATCGGGGCTTAAGTACAGCGCCTAGAATACATAGTGTGGAAACCGGCTATCCTTGTAATGCTTTAAAAAGTGCTAAAAAGTTGTAGCCCATAAATGTGCAACGGTGCTCCTACAATAATATTGCAATCAGAGACAAAACAATGCGTATCACGTTTTTTAGACATGCTTTCATAATTTAAAAAAACTTATAAAAATCATTAAAGTCAGAGGAGAAAAGGATATAATTTAAGTATTTATAATACTTACCACCAGCCGAAACATTCTAATACAATGATTACGTTGAGAAGATGGCGCTGCGATCCCATCGTAATCTTTTCAGCGACGTTGTACATTTATTGGATTCAATTTTTTAGTACTATTTTGTAGCAGATTTCCACACTATTTATTCTAGGCGCTGTAGCCTAAGAGTAAGATTGTACTAGCGAATGAGACCCACTCCATAGCCTTAATCTCCTTTCTTCACATCAATGCTGAGTGACGTCAGTTTCGGCCTCGAATGAGTGCCAACCGCTGTCAGCGCCATCTATTGTTTGAAATTCGGACTAAAATCAAGAATCACAGTAAAAAAACTCCCAACATCATACGTAACCCTCCTGCAAGGATTTTTTTAATATCTGTCACCGTTTGCTAGTTATTGAATTTTAAAATCCATCAGTCATTTTTGGGACACCCGGTATTTTTATTAAAAAGGTAGAATAAACGCGAGGAAACATTTCTATCCTTTTAATAAATAATTCAGCACCGCTTTCTTTTCACTCGCTTTACATTAGATATTTAAACAGTTCACAGAAAGAAATATTGTCGAAAGATATGACAAGATATCGCTTAATGCAAGAATCATCATTCGCAACTAACATTTTAGCATAACTAAATACTATTATGTCACTAAATGTTTTAAGGTGCACTAATCAAAATTTTGATATCCTAACTCCTTTACAAAATTAAAATTTAATCTTTGTAGGTCTTCACATCCCTCGAGTTTTGGTAGAGAACCGTGTTGGGGGACCCCGGTTCGTCCCCAAGTGTTTTCGTGATGGTTTACTCTCATATTGGGATCCACCGCGTATCGCAACGACCTATGTCGTCACCTCATTAGTTCAATAGGATTGATGCGCAGGTGACGGTGCTCCCACCGGTCGCAGCGCATACGGGAGGCCTCTCCTGGTCGTGGGCGTTATAAGTCCCTCAGGACGGGTGCGACGGTTGACGTGCTTGATGGGCGTCACTCTGGCGACTGGCACCGCAGCTCAGTTTTACCCATTGACTATTTTTAATATTTACTATTAAACAAAGTTTAAAGGTTTGCAAGTTTTCAACGCGCTTCAAAACTTTTAATTGAAATTTAAAAATTAATTATTTTATATAGAGGATTCATGATATTTCTAAATTTATTATAACTGTTTGAATATTTTACTTTCCTTTTATAGAAATATTTTGCCAAACAACTAAGTTTGAAGAAAAAATAAAATAAACTTCAAAAGATTGGTTTTACCTTATTGCAGTGATATTTACTTATTGCCCGCCAGTTGTTTTATTTCAGTGAGGACGGTTTTGCACAACAGAGTGTTTTGTCCATTTCTTATTATCTTCAGTCATTTTAAATTCCATTGTTGCCAATATACCTCAATTTGACATGCAGTAGACGCTGAAATAGGAAATTTTGGTATGTCCCAGGAAAGAAATTTTATACGATACGACGACTATTTAAATACGTATAAAAGTAAAATTAGTTATTTTTAAAATTTACTCTTTTATAAGTTTTCGCTGTTTATATTGAAAATCACGTCTTACTTCATGACAGCAATTCATGATTTTTCTAAAAAAAAAAATCTGTTACATCACATTAATTTAGCATGGGTAACAAATCGGACTATGGAAAATTCAACGCTTTTTTACGCTTGGTTAAAGGCGTGAACTAGTGAATTTATTAAAAATATATATGATTTTTGTTCTTTCTTTTATAAGATATGGCAGCAAGAAAAAAAAACCGCATTATTTAAACTATCTATTCGGGATTTCTAAATTATTTTCTCAACTTATAATCACAATTTAATTAATATAAAACTATAAATTGATTAAAGCGTATTTTTTTAAAAAATATATCACACTCTTTATTTTTTATGTATGCTTTCTAACTTAAACTTCTCGTTGTTGCAGTTTCAGAGCCGATTTGCTTTTTTTGGCAAGCATGGTTTCTCCCATCACTAAATATACTGACGTTGTACTTGTAACTCGCATACAATTGTAACTCTAAAGAATATTTGGCGATTTATCTCCTGCGACCTGTTAACGGAAAAATGTCTTCAAATTAAGTTATTAAGTTATAATTGCGTACTAAATATATTAATATCCTGCGTTGTCATTGAAACGCTCAAGTGTACATTTTTAACACTTTCCAACCTAGTTGAAAAGTGTTTATGACTTCGGTTTGTCTGCCGTCTGGCCGTGCTCGAACTCCCTTAAATATGCTCGAATTGCCTTGAAATTTTTATATGTTAATGTCGTTATCTATAGTTCCTATTTCAACTGAAGGTGGGAAGCACTTATAGTTTTTTTTTACAGTCAAAAGTATTCCGTTACATTACAGTCAATGGGGAATAATCGTTCCAAGTGCATTTTGATGTCGCTACGTCATTTAAAACATAATGAAATTGATATATAATTATGAAGCACATTAAAACATGCTTTTTGTAGAATATGGGGTGCAAAGCATTAATTATTCATTTACAGGGTCAAACAAAAGAATTCTGTTACACATCGTTCTATGGGGAAAAATCGTCTGCATTGTAATTTAGTGATATTTCACTATTTCAAACATAATGAAAATTATATGCATTACTGAGATGCACTATAAATTGCTCTCTTGTGTGCATTGCCAATTTATTTACAGGGACACACAAAAGATATTGGTTACAGTACATGTGGGATATTTACAGTCTATGTGTGATAAGTGTGTTTTCAACTTTGGTTTGCGTTTTAAGTTTAATTTTTTTTTCATAGTATGTGTGTGTTTATAAACTCGGTTGATCCTATACAGGGCTACACAAGGGAATTCGTAAATATTACAGACTATGGGAGTGAATTGCTGAAGGGTAGTTTTTAATTGTGTTTACGCATTACGTTACAGTATTCTGGCTGTGTTGGAAAGTGTTTCATAATCTATGCTTGACGCATGATTTTTCGTTCTTGTTTTTGTAGTTCTAGCCTATCAGGAAGTGAGTTAAAAATCTATTTCAAAATTCCATCTTTACATACAAGAACCAAGTTGAGTTAAATAAAAATGTGTAATTACTTTAGATAATAAATTCATGGTACTTTTAAATTTAATATAACTGTTTGAATATTTTACTTTTCTTCTATAGGAAAAAGTTATTAAATTGTTTTTAACTCTATTGCACGCCAGTTGGCTTATTTTATGGAAAACAGTTTGGTACAACAAAGTGTTAATATTAATTTTAATGTTGATGTTAATGCTGTTAATTTATCGTGCTTGTCTGTAAAACATGTTTTTTGAACATGAACATGTTTATTTCAGAATTGGTAGCATCTGAAACATCTATCTTTGAGAAACTGTTTTTCATATATCAGTCGCAGCAAAACAAACTCTGTTTTTATAAATGTTTCAAATCTCGAAAATATATTGGTTTCTATAGATAAAGAACGCTTTTTGGAATCGGTGTGTAACTCGGAAGAGGTTATTGTATATTTGTCGTGGTAATATTATATTTTTCTAGATTAAGAAACATTTGTCTTTTTTTGTACAGTACACAAACGAATTACATAACTTAATTTGTTAAAAATTCATTAGATAGGCAGAATAAAACGAAATATTATGAACGTGAACAAATATCCTCCAACTTTTTAATAAATATTCCGGTATC
Source organism: Maratus michaelseni (assembly GCA_963931845.1). Lineage (NCBI taxonomy): Eukaryota > Metazoa > Arthropoda > Arachnida > Araneae > Salticidae > Maratus > Maratus michaelseni. The sequence continues at coordinate 95,887,386 of OZ007595.1, forward strand.
GTTTCCTTTCATTCTATTTATATTAGATATATAAATAGTGTTCAGAACGCGGCGAGTTTTTGAAAAATAAAAGATATCCCCTCGAGAACAAAACTCATAATCTGCAGGTAATATTTGTTAGAATCACTAAGTATTGCTTTAAGTATCTTACATTTTATCAAATGGAATTTGTACAATTTCTGTAGTACTGGTAAACATTGTGAAGGAATACATTTCGTAATCTTTGGATATTTTTATTATTTATCTTTCGAATAGTTTCCAATGCTTGTTTAGTACTTTAATTTAAAGTATTTGTTATACTTTTAAACTGATTATAAAATTTTCATTGTTTTACTTTCCTTCTATAGATATATATTTTTATTACAAAGGTAAAATAAAACGCTACAGATATTCTCGTCATTTTAATAAATATTTCAGAAACTTCTCTTTTACTTTTGATATTAGATATTTATGCAGCGTTTGCAAAACTATAATTTTCCAAAAGCTATGATAAAAGGCACGATTCGTCATTTGCAAGTAATATTTATAGCGTCGCTAAATATTTCGGTAAATATACTAATTACAGCTTATCAAATCGTATAGTATCAGCTCACATTAGGAAGTTATGAATGTATCCTCATACATTTTATGAATATCTACATTTGATTGTGTATTAAATTGCATAAACATAAATTTAAATAAATTAAGTACATTTCAGTAATTAATTCCGTGAAAATGAGTAGATGAATTAACTCTTATATTTACTTCATAAAAAAGAAGCTTGACAATTGATACATGTTTTCAGCAGCAATCCATTAATGGTTATATTGGGAACCAATATTGCTGCATTGTTCAATTCATTAGAAATGCCTGGAATGGTATACCAATACAGATTAAATATTGCCTTTACATTGAAAATATTTGCTACGAAATGCCAATATTATAAAAATATTGGATAAAACTTGCTTTGAAACGCCAATATTGCAGAAATATTGGCAAAGAAACGTCACTATTATAGAAATACCGGCTTTACATTTGCAAAATTTGTTATGAAACGCCCATACATTTGCAATGAAATGCCACTATTATAGAAATACTGACTTTTGTTGGTAAAATGTGCTATGAAACACCATTATTGCAGAAATAATCGCTTTATATTGGAAATAGTGACCACGAAACTGTGAAATATTTTTGCCAAGTTAGTGCAATATTGACAAAGTATGTACAGCCGAATGTTAGGTTAATATTTCATTCCATATGTTGTCAATTATTGCCAATATTGCAAATGTTGTCCAATATAAAGTCAAGATATTGTAAAGGTTACAGCTAATACAAATAGCATTGACTAATATTGTTTTACTAATATGTAAATAGTAGAGCATATCACGTTTACCAACTCCATTTGCTTTTTACTCAAAATGATGAGAAAGTAATTTATTTTCCCTTTAAACTGACGTAGCTCTTATATTTTCATTTGCGCTAACAACTGCACTAAAAAAAATCTACATAATAAACAATTTTAGTAATAATTTATACCACGATCCTGTAAATTTTCAAATTCTGTAGCAGCTATTATTAATTTTGAATATCTTTCAACTCTGATATATTAATCTTGCAATTTAAAAACTAACAGTTACACTTAAAGAATTCGTGATACTTAATTTATTGTAAGTTCTTTGTACACTTTATTTTCTTTATGACGAAATATTTCAGCTATAAAGATAAAATAGGAACGTTTAAATATATTCATCATTTGATAAATATTCTGTACCGTTTCTTTTCATTTTATTTATACATATTTCAAAAGAGTTTATACGCGACAAGTTGCCGAAAGGAATGACATGATATCTTCTCATCTGCAAATAATATTTGCTAATGTCACCAAGTATTGCGCCTAGAGTATTACATTTTATTAAATCGCGTATTTGAAATTTATAATATTTTGGAAGGTAGGGAAACTGGAAATACATTTTTATGCATCTTTACTTTTTTATCTATAAGGTTATATAAATGTATATTTAAAAATATTTTTATCAATTCTATGAAACTTTGGCATGCTACATAAACAATTTATTTAAACACTTAAGACGAGGTTGGACGATAAACATATTTTTTCCAAATACCAAGAAAAATACTGTAAGAAAAAAATCCAGAAAAGAATCTGTCACTGGAATAACTGTAAAAGAAAAACAGTTTCTTTTACGAGAAAAATCTGTTCTTTCTATCTGTTTTTTTTAATATTTAAGAACTGATTTACAGTTGAAATAACACAATTTTTCTGGGAAATAAACAGTTTCTTTCTGTCATTTCTATTGACTTCTTTTCCTATCACTTTTACGGGGTTATCTTTTTTCTACAATGATGTTTATATGGATTGGTATACGGGTTATTGTCTCATAATGGTAAATATATGGCCTTGGTTAAAATATGTGAATTAAGCAAGCCAGTTATGAATGTATAATTTTTTGGTCAAAAGAGTTTTCAAATACCACACTGAGCACTAAAATCTGAAAAAATAAATCAATATTTTAAGAAATTGAAAAGTTGTAAACGTTATTAACAAGTATTGTTCTATATTTACAATTTAATTACCGAAACTTTTATTTTTATGAATTGGAAAGCTTTAGATTAAATGAAACAACTATTTGGGTATATTACATTTCTCTATTTTTTATATATTTGGTACTTTAATTTTGACATCATATTTCAAAATATTAGCTTGAGCAAAAAGTTCTGGGAAATTTTCAATCTAATATTTACCAGAATTTGTATCGTATATAGGAGTACTAGTGGTATATCTATATGAGTTCAGGAATTTCGGCTCCAAAATACCTATTGAACAGTATGATTTGCGTGTGTTGATCTGGCATTATTGGAGAAAAGATATTCTAACGATTCTGAAAAGCCGTCGATGAGATTAATGACGGTTAAGGTGCTGGTACGGTGACAAAATCGACTGTGGGCAGATGGTTTAAGCGATTCGAAGAAGGCAATTTTAATCTCAAAGACATGCCTCGTTCTGGCCGACCATCTGTTTTGGATGAAAGTGACTTGGTAGCCGCTGTGGATACTCAACCTTCATCGAGTACTCGTGATTTGGCTGCAGAGCTTGGTGTTTCACAGCGGACCGTTGTCAACAAGTTGCATAAATTTGATTTCGTTCACAAGAAGCCTCACCAGAATCTGCATGAGCTCACCGAAGTACATGCCGCCAAAAGAGACGAGATTTGTAGACAATTGCTCAACAATCCATTGAATGACCGATTCTGACAGAGAATTGTGACAGCGGACGAGAAGTGGGTTTTCTTAGTAAAACACGATCTAAGGAAGCGTTTGGTTCAACAAGGCCAGTATACGCCAGCAGTACCAAAGCACAATCGATTCGCCAAGAAAGTCATGATCTGCGTGTGGTGGAACTTTGAAGATGTTTTACATTTTGAGTTGGTTCCAAATGGTTGTGCCATCAATGCCGAGCTCTATTGCCAGCAGTTGAATCGCGTCTACGATAAACTGTTGCAGAAGTATCCAAGATTGTTCCGCCGAAAGCGCGCTTTGTTTCAGCAGGACAATGCCAAACCGCACGTGGCTCCGGGGACCAAGGACAAATTTGCACAGTTGGATGGCGTCGAAATTCTTTCACACCCCGCCTACAGTCCAGAAGTGGCTCCATCAGATTATGACCTCTTTCGATCGATGCAACACTTATTCAAGGGCAATCGATTTGAATCCTTTAATGAATTTGAAGAAGCATGTCAAGAATTTTTCGATTCCAAGGAGCCGCCATGGTACTTCCAGCAAATCCGGAATCTGGCAGAACGATGGCAGAAAGCCGTGGACTATGATGGTCTCTACTTTAAAGAATAGCCCTTTGTTGCTTTTGTTGTTAATTTGTGCATAACAACGCAACTTTCACAAATTTCTTAGAACTTTTTGCTCAACCTAGTATTTTAATTATGAATACCAAACCGGAAGTCACTTGGTGAAATAATTTCGGAATTTCGCCTATGTAAAGTTTTGAACACATAATGCTAAATTAATTTTTTATCAGTTGCAAAACAAGCTGCAATGTGTGTAGTTTTTTATGCATAACACAAAAACTACTGAGCGGAATGAGCCGAAATTTCGAATTCGCATCTTTGAAGCTTCTAGAAATTTTTATAGGTTAGAGTAGATATTGTTTTCGAATATTAATTTCTTAATATGTAAATTGTGCAATGGATATCCTAAATTTAATGTATAAATTGTACCTATAAGAAGTTTAATATAAATCGCTTTCTAGAAACTTCAAAACTGCGCATCCAAATTTATTCCCAATTTTATATTCCCAATTATATATTTTAAACATTTATACGAAATGCAATTATTTTAAAATGACATTTCATATAAATAAAAAAATGTATAGTTGAAAAACATAAATATATTAACTAACTCATATTCCGCTTTGAATGTTTTTTTAAAAATTTAAAACTAAATAAACTAATATTTTTCCTGAAAAGTGTACCTAAGTGAACATTAGTACTTTTTTCATGCGGAAACACTTTATCAATTAAATAAAAGGCTGCACATATATCACGTTATAAACATTTTTGTAATATGGGAGCCCCTCCCCCCATTGGACCCCCTTCTTACGATATCATGCGTTATCATTCCTTGCACGCCTTCTCCCCCCATTAATGATATCGTTATCAATGTCTAAAAATTCTCTTTATTTTTACAATTTTCTTTTTCATTGTATGCGGTTTCAATGATATATAGATATGGTTATACATTTATTATTCACATATTTTACGGTTTCAAATGAAGGAAAGAAGTCAATAACGTATCATTATTATATATGAAATGGCTTTACATCAAATAACATCTAAAATAAATAGTTAAAAGTATTTAATAATAACTTATTTACTACATAATGCATTCAACAGTAATATTACATTCTTGCACTTGCCCCTTGCATGACGAGGGTACGAGAAGAACTTATTAACCACAAAACAAGTAGTACATTATTCTTTCTGTTTCTTTACTAGTAAACACAACATGCATAAAATTTCTAGCATATTTCGCATTCGATTTCTCTAAGAGCGAATTATATGCGCTTATGGCAGAAGAACAGAAATGCCGAACGTTGGGGTATTCTATACTTTGGAATGAAAGGATTTTATAATTATTTAATGGTTTAAATAATAACTTTGGACTTTCATATTTTGATGTAAAGAAAAAAAATACCAAAAAAAAAGTTTTAAATTGTACGTCAAACGTGACAAATGAGCTGTTTTTTTCAGTGTTATTATTTCAGTGAGACGAACTATATCGTCTGTCATTATAAATGGTTAATTTCCGTAATAAAATTTTAAGTTGGTAACATTTTATCTTTTGTTAATATTTACTGAAAATTCTAATGGAAAACTTTGAAAATGTTTAGAACTTCAAATCCATATTTAGACTCTTTTTCTATTTAATATCTATTTCTCCGGAAACATCTATCCAAAAAACTGTCGCTAGATTATAGGATTGATATAATTTAGCAATTTTAGTATAGAAATTCGGTTTTTATACTAATTATTCAGTAATACGGAAATAATATGACTCCATCTTAAATAGAACGTAATCACCATGGCAACCTAGAATTATTGCCTACCATGGGATATCATTGAATTAATTATGTATGATAGGATTTAATAGAATGATGAAAACTTTTATTAATGTCTTTTTAAGTTTTCATTCGATTTTCATAAAATTTGAAATGATTCGACAAAATTCTGCGACGATTATATATATTAAATATGAAACCATTCGGTTGGGTAGTTTTTGAGCTCTTATACGCGGTCTGACGAACAAACGGAAGGACCAGACGACGACTATAGGTGCTACGTATTTATATAACTAAGAACGCACCTAATAATAATATTAATAAAATTTTGATTGGATCAAAAATGATAACGATGTCAAAAAGCAAAACTCCTCTCCCCCTAGAGATATCTTATGATATCAAGTGCAAGACCCCCTAAAGTGATAACGTTATATATGCACGGCCCCTTAACTTCTAAAAATTATTATTTTTTTTTTAATAAATTTTGATTTTTGCCTAAATAATCTTTATGATCTTTTCTACCTATGGTAAAATAATTTTATTGACGTATTTATTAGGAAGTGTGCAATATGGGTATAAACAACAGCAACATTTTCATGTTTTTAAACTGTCGAAAAGAACCCACTCCTCTTAAATTCATAATTGTGGTCAGCTTTGGGATAGCTTTTATTCTTGACAATAACTAAGGTCATGATTGTGTCGGTTCTTCTGGTTCATTGGTATTCATGATGGACATTAGTGGCACAGCTATGGCTAATTTTCGTTCATGATGGTCATTTAATTAACACATAATTGGGGCTGGTTTTAGGCTATCTTTCATGATTTGATACCTTTCTTTTTTTGATGACCGTTAGTGGTGTGGTTGTGGACAACTTCATATATTTACGACTAGATGTAATCCGCCACGTTGTGGCCAGCGTACTAACTTTTTTTTTAAATTTATTGAGCCGTTACGGTCGCTTTAAGTGAGCATCTATCAAACACTTTTCGCCAAGGGTAACGTAGCTGTGAGTGGCCTAATGTATTTAATGGGTAAAAACTCTTTTATTCGTGCACATTGCTGAAATTAATTCAATATTAATGCAAGGATCAAGTAAGCCTTCAGTTTTCATTTTTGTAAATAATAAAAAATAGAATAAAGTGTCCTCAGGCAGAAAGATATTCAAAATTGGAGGGTTTTTTTTGTTTTATGAAATAAAGGTAGGATTTTTAAGAACATCAAATCAGACAAACAGCTTTAAAATAGCACAAATTTCTCCGTATAATAAAATTTTGATAAATTAAGATGATGAATATAAATGAATTTTGAAAAATGTCTAAAATGGTCATTACCGTGTCCGTAAATATCATTTACATGACTTCAAAATGCATTGGTATCTTGTTATTTAACGACTCATTTCTTCAAGTTGAATAGAACGTACATATTCCAAAAAACGTAGTAACAATTGTACAAAAATATTATTATTAGAAATAGTATTTTCGCAAACTTGTTTCTAACTCTATTAATTATAAAATCCCGAATTTATAATTGCGTACATTTTTATGGAAGTCAATGAAACATTTTACTTTAATTAACTCTTTAAGTTCCAATTTATTCACACTATCTGTACATCAAAGGCTTAAACAATTTAAACATCACTGTGACTGGACTGTTCTGACTTGAGAAATTCTTAGAGCAATGGGTTTTGCAATACAGAGGCTGTTCGCACATTTTTTAGAAGAGTTTGTTTTGGTGTAAAAAAAATCGTCTGCATAGAGAAATTATTTTTCACAGTTCATGTTTTTGAAAGTATACATTCTCATCTGGCAACTGAAATTTTTGTTTACTTGCAAAATGACGCTTTTAAAGAAAGAATGAATGGAAGGCTATATTTATGTACTTTCCAATGAGAATTATTCGTATTCGCTCATTATAAAACGCTGTGAAAAGCTTATAAAACCACAGTAGGTAATACTGTCAATAAGACAGACAAAAAAACGTGAATGTGTGGCTTCAAGTCGAAAAATTGTTCCAAAAATGTACCCAAGAACAAAAAGGAAATCTTCGAATATTACAAAAGGTAAGATTTTTTTATGGTAAAAGTACATCCTTCAGATCAAAAGGCTGTTGCTAAATCGTTAAAATGCCCAGTGTCAACTGTTAACAAAATCTCTAACATTGATTTGAATTTTAAAAAGGGCAAAAAACACAATGTTGATCGTATTTCTCTACAACGTATCGCCGAACGTAGAACACGATGCAGAATTTTTTATGGTAAGCATTTTTATCGTGAGAAAAATGAAAAAAATGTTGTTCAGTCGATGAAACTTTGGTCTATTTAAATCATTGCAATAAAAAGAGCTCCATTTAATATCATTATTCAGGAGAAAAAAATCTTAAACCATGGTTCAATGTATCCAAAGAAAGTTTAGCAAAGGCTTTATGATTGTTGCTGGCTTTGCATATAACGGGAAGTTAAAAATAAAGTGAGTGAAGAAAAATGTTAAGACCAACTCCACATACTATCAAAAGCATATTTTACTCCCAATCTTCAAACATGAAACAACCATCTTTTTTACCCCTTATGCCACCAGTATGTGGAACTACATCAAGATAAAGCAAACAGTCACGCATCACAATCCACTGTTAATTTCCTGGAAAAAATGGAAGGCGAAACGGGTATCAAGACTATACCCTTTATTGATATACCTGCTAAATCTCCTGATGTATCACCGATGGATTTTTGCGCTTTTGGACTTTTAAAAAGCGCGTTAGCCAAACGTCTACCTACAACCCTTCATGGACTTTGGAAAGCTGTTCAAGACAAATGGACCAAAATATATCTTCCAAAATTACAAAAGGCATTATTGTCATGGAAATTCGGTGTAGAAAGGTAGTTCAGAATAAGTGAACATAAGTGAACAAACTGAACATTTAAAACACACATATTTTATGATGAACGTTTAAATTGTTTGCTGTTGAAAGTAAAGCATTTTAGATAATCAATATTTAATTAATTTCTATTCCTTATAATAAAACGAGATCTAATCTGAGCAGTTTTCAGTGAATAAAACGATTAGAGAAAATATGTCTACGCAACAACTAAATAGGCATCTTTTGAATAAGTATCCCCAGTTTTCTGTAACATATTATCCATATTATCCAGAATTACTTTGTGGAAAACAAGAATATTTTCAAATACCTAAATTTACACTGTCATAGAAATCCAGAGTTCATTTAGGTAAGGAATTTCAAATTGTTTCGAAACTTTCCAGAAGACTAACCATGTTAGAAATTTATTCGCAACTGTTTCACGGAAGTACATTTTCTCTTGCAAAGGTTGCAAGTGTTCCTATGGAATTCACACAAACGGAAATCCTGCACTAATGAACGTATAAAATACAAGAGGATATTGATCTGTTGAAACGCTCTGCGTAAACAACATTCACGAATTATTCTAATTACTGGATTGTATTAGGATTTGATAACATTTAAAAATATTAAATAATAATTAAAAAAATATATTTGTATGACAAGCTTTTATTATAATGCACTAAAAAGGAAAAAAAATGTTGAAGGATAGTTGATTGAAATAAATAACTATTTTAAAAGAATAAATGAAATTGCGAGTGTTTGTTTAATCAGTTTCTTTAAAAAATAAAATGGATTTACACTTTTAAATGCAGCTTCCTGGCTAGAAAAATAATAGATTGACGTTCTGCTTGCAATGGAACCCATATCCATTCATACATTGCGCATAACTAAAAAATGACTCATTTACCATGCATGCAATCGTCCAATCGAAGAACATCAGCTTATTTCTGAAGTAATCATTGTCATTTACGTCATTACATGCGGTATGACATCTACGTACCCTTATTGGACAAATATTTTTGCCTCTGAGGGGTGGCGGAGGCAAATTTCAAATATTTGTTTTATAGAATATTGTATTGTCACCGGAAATCGTCATACTACCAAAAATTAGGTCAATTATAGCAGAAGTGCGTAAAATTGAACTGCAAGATTGGAGCCGAACGGGTAGACAAAGCAAGTTAAATAAAAGCTTATATTAATAAAATATTGAAATATGCTATAAATGTTATTTTTATGCTAACAAAATGTTCCTTTACTTTACATGCAATACAAATTTTAAATAAGTTGCGAGTACTTGAAAACTAACAAATTATTAGAATTTGACAAATTTGTAAGAATTAAAAAAGTCCAGAATACTTTAGGAGCTTACGTTAGCAGCGTTAAGGCACTTGCTCGCTTTTTTCCAACTATCGGATCCTTTCGTACTTTATTGATTTTGGTTTATTTTTAAATTCTCATTTATTTATTCATTTATTTATTTATTTATTTATTTATTTTTTGAGGACACTTTTATTTTTGGAACCGGCTTCGAAAGTGAAAGACTGATAACAGGTATAGACTCTGGTAACTGTGCAAGTGTTTCAAGATTTTCTTTGTAACGACAATGACAATTCGGAACACTTTCACTACAAAAGACCTACTTGATGAGAATTTTCTCCTCTAACAATATGGCAAGCACTGGCCGATGCTTAATAAAATCTCACCCCATCCAATACGAAAAACAAAAGAAATTGGAGCGTCTGTCAAAAGTAATGCGTGGTCATACATGTAAAAGTATGCAAATAAATTTTGTAACTTCTTTTGTTGATATCTCCGGAGGAGAGAAATCCAATACGAAGTTTTTAAATTTCATTAGCGTAGAAGATCCGAAAGAACAACTAAAATAATTTCTCCTGATATATGCTTTAGACAAAATCTGGCAGAATAACTGAACCCAAAATTTGTGTAGAAGTTCAGTTATCAGATTGTTTGAACTTAGCATGCATTTCTGGATTGATACAGCATGCATGTTAACTCACCGTCTGGCTATGATGTCTTACACTCACGCACCGTTTTTTATGGTACTGAACAGCTAAATGAGTAAGTGAAAAAGGGTTTTTCATCTTATTGATTGTTTGTTTGAAAACGAAACATAGAAACATACTAGCTGTAGACTAAATAGAGCGACGAAATAGCGACTCTATTTTATTAATTTAACCCTTAATTGCATAGTGATGTAAATTTGCATCACTTTTTATTTAACTTTTAATAAATAAATCAACTTCTTCGCCACCACTATATTTATATAAAAATATTAATTCAGTAAATTTCCCCGTGAACTATGTTGCTGAACAAAGTTAAAAATCCATCTTAAAATTTCTGGTGTCTAATATTTAATATATGTATAAAAAAAACGCAATTGAAAAAGAAAAACTCATGCAAAGAAGGGTTAACGCTAAAGATTCAAGAAATATGCAAAGGTAAACTAGTGGACTCATTACATAAAATAATTGCTACCTATACAACTTACAGTACACGTAACATAAAAGTTATATTTATTTGTGTTATTTCATTGTTTTATTTGTTTCCTTTTTAGGTGCGTTCGTAATTATATAAATACGTAGCACCTATAGTCGTCGCTTGGTCCGTCCGTCTGTCCGTCCGTCTGTCTGTCTGTCTGTCCGCATATAACAACGCAAAAACTACCCAACCAAATGGTTTGCAATTTAAAATATATTATCTTTGCAGAATTTTGTCGAGACATTTCAAATTTTATTAAAATCGAATCAAAACTTTAGGAGATATTAATAAAAATATTTATTAAGAAATTTGATTTTTTTTTTAATCGGTGCTTTCTTGTTAGAGGAGCTTCCGATGGATGTTAAATCGTCAAGCGACCGAGATACTTATTTTATGACAGAAATTAATCTGCAGACGATATAATTCATTTCACAGAATTAAAAATCATCAAGATCTGAATATTTATATAACTAGCTGATACATATATATCTGAATATTTATATAACTAGTTAAGATATTTGTATGAACAGTGTCATAAAATATATACTTAACTAGCTGTTTAACCCGTTCTACGCACGGGATATCATGAATTTAATTCTAAAACGTGCGTACGAACGCACCTCGTTTGTAACGTTTGACGTACAATTTCCAACTTGTTTCTATTCCTGACGTTTACAAATAAATTTTAAAAAATGTACTAGAGGTACATGTACATATATCTTCAAAGGAATACACCAAACGTTTGAGAACTGTCTTGTATTTGCAAATTATGGATAAAATGGTGTATTTCTAAATTAAATTATCATTACAGTAATTCGTATGCCTAGTTAATAGAGTCTTATTATTTATTAATAAATGAAATAAATTTAAATTATAAACTTTGGCATGAAGCATTTCAGAAGTTGAAGGATAAAAATTGAGATGCAATTTACAATAATGAAGTCCATGAAGTCAATAAATGGCCTTCTCAATCCACTGTCTAAGTTTATACTTTGGAAATGATACATATTGTTCTGAAACGTGTCGGTAAATTTAACAACTTTTTAACGAGTTTTAGTTTCACTTTTTAGCATATTAAAGTTTACGCATAATAAAATAATTCGTTTCAGAATACAAGTTCATGGATAGATGAAGACCACTGGATTAATAAACCATTACTGCGATTGTACCAAAATAAGTGAAAATCCTTTACTTATCTTAGAATCATAATAAGTAATGTGTAGAAAGACTTTTTTTACACAAACGATTTGGATGATGTTCTCAGATTTATAACTAGACGAGGGAGGGTGGGGTTAGCCTTCTCTAGACTTCATAACCTTTTAATATTAACATCATCTATATTACATTTAAATTTTTTAAAACTTTGTAATCAAATGTTTTATGACAGAGAGGACTTCCCCTTTATTTCTGTCTATATTTATATATCATTAAAGTAGTGGGAAAATGGCAAGCTGTGACTTCGTTCCACAAGCTGTAACTTAGTTCAACCCCGCCCACGCTGCCTTTGCCGACTGATTATGGTCTTGTGTAATATAAAAAATCATAAGCGTTATTTCTAAATTATTGAAATCGCGAAATGGTGTAAAATTTATATGATTTTTCGTCTAAATCCTCATATTCTTGTAAATATCGGTGATATTAATATTAACGTAATTTTATTCAATTTAATAATATGAATACTTTAAATGATGTTTATAGACATTTATTTTTTTTTTTATTCGGAAAAAGGGGGTAAGAATGTAAAGTGGGTAAAATGATTAACCCAGTTTTTCTCCGGTCATACGTAGTAGCACCTGGTCTGGTGTACCAGAGACCAGACACAGTTGCTAGAGTTTTCTTGTATCTCACTATAAACAAGACGCTTCAGAGCAGCCTGTGAGAAAGTGCGAGCCAAAGTTCAATTTTCAAGTTTGTTATTGTAATTTCTGGACCTTACAGTGCAAGGAATTTCTCATCTTTGGTAAATTATTTCAATCTCTCACTAAAATATTCTCAAAATACATCTTACAGCGTAAAAGTGAAACATAGGTTGTTTACAATGAACGATATAAACCTAGTTCAAAGGAAAATGTGGGTGGTGAGGCAGATGACAGTGCTATGGAAGATTATGACAGTGCAGACTGAATTATCTGTGAGGAACAGGAAAACAAGGCTCTGGTTCCAATTCCCAATGCTTCATGTGCAAATCTTGAGCTCATGCTGATTGTTCTGTTTGGTATATAGATCAAACCAGGCACAGACCTGGGTGATGCGAATTTTGCTTTTGAATAAATTACGGATGTGTGCAAGGTGTGTACATTCCTTAGAGTTCCCAAGGAGTGTGATACCACACTTTCACATTGGAAATCTTTTCCTAAAATTGTTTTCTTCAGATTATAAATCTTTCAGAGATTTACTGAAGAGTTTGTAAAGTTTTTCTGCCGTAAAATTAAGCTCAAAATTGTAGTCCTTAATCCTGATAAGCTGCGCGCACCTTGGATGTGTTCAATGCTGTAAAATGTTTTGAATAAAGTTTTATAGGTACCTTGAAAAATATTACTATCTATTCATCATATTTTCCACTATCATCCATCATCTTACTGCCTTATGTGAGGAAATATGACAAATATGACTTATCTTCAGAATTTTTTTTTTTCATCCACAGAGGGCAGATAAAACCATTTCAAATATTTTCTATTACAGTCAATGGTTTGTAATAAGTGATCGTATACTTTTCAGCTTTATAATTCCCTGCTTCTGTTCTTGAAAAATATTCGAAGCTGTATCTCTTTATTTTATTCACTTCTCGCCTATGTTATAAAAATATACTGTATATATAATTACTCTAGCCATAACATATGCACGTATGAAAAACAATTCCAAATGCATTTTTTTAAACTAATGAGAAAATATGTTATGCATTTCAATTGCAAAATCATTTCTTCATAAAAAGTTTAGGAAAATTTCATAGTTTTACATAATTTATAAAATAAGATTACATTACTTACTTTTTACAAAAATATTCTAAAGTAATGAGTAACTTTTCCAACAAAATAAAAAGTAAATTTCGTCTTTAATTCCGATGATAAATTTTCTTATTCGGTTTTTTCTTAATTTCATCTTTAACTCCATTGATAAATTTTCTTATTCAGCGTTTGATTTTATTATCAGTTTGTCTTGACCTCATTTCATAAAACATTTTCTCATTAAATATCTCATTGTCAGCCATTTTGATAATATGGAGAACAATTTCTACATAATTTGAAAACACTGGGAATACCCGAAGGGATAATAATTACAGGATGAAGTGCATCTAAAATACCAAAGGAGATCCTTTATTTGTGTTCTAAAAGATGAATTATGTAACTTCTATAAGACTAAGTAGCGAGCAGTTTAGTAAAGTACACTCATTATCATCACAGAAGGAAATTTTGAATGCGAAGTAAATTACAATTTAGACTGCTTGAATTACTTCAGTTAAAGGAAAGGAATTTATATGTTTTATACAGAATAAAGAAAGAATATAAAAGTAATAATAGATTTTTAAAAAACTCTCTTTTGTAAGCGTTCAATGTTCATCTTTGAAAATCACGCCTAATTTTGTGACTGAAATTCATATTTTCCCTAAAACATTTCCGTTATAATACAGTAGTTTGGCGTGGGGACCCAACTTGATTAGGAAAAATTTACTGCTTTTTTACACTTGGTAGAAATTGCGAACAAGTGAATTTATTAAAAAATATATAATTTTTGCACTGTTTCTTTTTTAAAAATAGGGGAAAAAACAGGAAAGAAAAAATTAAACATTATTTAAAGTATCCTTTTAGGGTTTCTAAATTGACTTTTCAACGTATAATCATAAATTAATTAATATCAAGCTACTATTTAATAAAAACGTATTTTGTTTAGTATTACACTCTTCACTTTTTATTTATAATTTATTTTCTACTTTTTACGTGCTTTCTTTTAACTTACAATTATGTTTGTACGTTATGTATGTGGCAGTCAGATATTTTTACTCATTTTCACCCACTTCCTGTTGACATAGAGCTGTGAAATATATATATATATATATATATATATATATATATATATATATATACCTGAGGGCAACGCATAAATTGGACATTGATTTTTTAAAAAATTCGATCCATAAAGAGGGCAACGTCGGTCCAAAACTTGCATTTTCGCCATATGTCAAGAAGAATTATTAGTAGTTGTGAAAAAGGATATTGTGGATAGATTATATTTTTGCACAAACTAAAGTCCTGGAGATCGTAAAGCAGTAAAGTAACATGCGTTCTCAAAAGCAACACAAGGTTCTCATCCTGAGGATGTTAAAACTTAAAGGCATTGCGAAGTCAAATCCATGGAAACTATCTATCTATATTATATAGGACAAACGTGCCCGTGCGTGACGCTGACGTCATTTCGGGAATGACAACAGTTCGCGATAAAATCTCGGTTTTACGATTTTATTATTGCAATTTTTTTAATTTCTAAACATCGCATATTTTTAATTTTTACACTGTTATATAGGGGAAAAAAATCTCCTTTCAAATGTAATTTGTTTGAAAACTGTATCGCAATTTACTCATTTATTATAGCATTTAAATTAAATTTCAAGCATGATTTTTTTTAAGTCTATCTCTATCGCTTGCAGACGATTACAAAATATTAATCCGTTCGCACTTTAGACAATAAAAAAAGTTCAGCATTTGTTCCCAACTAATATATTCAATAATGAAATTAAAACTTCATTAATTAATAAGTAATAAATAAAATAGATTAAATAAAACACAAATTTAACAGACATGTAATTGAAATAAGCGCTTAAAACCACTGAAATTATCAGAATGAAAAAAACTAATTTAGTTAACGAAATCTTTAGCAATTTCTTCGGTTATTAACTTCTGGCACGATGCCAATACGAAATTACCTCAGTAAATTTCAAAATTTTATTTAAATATATAATTAACATATTTCATATAAAAATGCTCTTTGGTATTTTTAGGAGTAATCTGAAAAAATATTAAATGTAAAAAATCTATTAATTCTAAAATATCTAAATTGTATTGTCAATTGTATTGACAATTGTATTGTCAATACTGTCAATATCTCACTAGGAGTTTTCAATAAATAAAAATAAATAAATGGTTTTCACATATAGCCTCTATCCCGGAAAGCCCGAATTGGATGCCCTAGTTTTTATTACAGTCATAAGGGTTGGCTTCCGTACATAAGATGATAAGTTGATGTTTCTATAGATCGAGAGACAGAGATGATCTGATCTAATTTTGTGGTATATTTGTGCGCCCACAATTTGGTTATGGTGCCAAGGATACATGTGTATCGGACAATTTCGCCAGTACGAATTTTAACAGTTAGGCGTCTGACATATTAATTTAGAGGGGAGAAGGAATGAAAGTGTTGCCATGCTAGGCGACTTATGGCTATTTCTTGTAATTCTGATAGGCATCCCGGTGGATGTTATGAGAATAAGCGCAGCTGTAATTTTCTGGAAGTGACTACTTTGACGAGATAATAGAAATTTGGCAGTTGGAAAGTGTTCAAAGACTTAAGAGAGACCCGAACCCTATTTTCAGCAAAAATTCATCAAAAGTTCAAAATTTTTTTTTATCTCAGAAAAGGATAATATACATATTTGCGAATGTCCATGCAAAATTTCAGAACTTGGGGACACTTCGAACAGGTAGTAAATGAGCTTTTTTAATTGTATTCATCAGAGTTCAAAGGGCTAGCGGCCATTTAATAAGCTCATACATCTTTATTTACTTTTATATTTCACTATCACAAAGTTAGGTACAGTTAATAACATTTTAATTTTAGTAGGATCAATTAAAGAAGAATACATAATAATAAAAAAATTACAAATAATGCAAAATTTTATACATTTTTTGTAAAAACGAAAAATTTTCTTCGAAAACGAAATTGGCAGCAAAAATTTTTGTGTTCAATATAAAAAATAGTCTTGATATATTAGAAATTAATATAAAAAATAGTTTCAACACAAAGTAAGTTTTGTTTTACTAATTTCTTTTGTATTTTATAATTAGATTTTTTTTTTCTTTCCTGATTTGTTTTTTCATATTTTGTCTAATGTACTAAGGCTCAATGGTAAAATAATTTAGAAGCAAAGTGTTTATATTTTTCTAATCTTGAAAATATTTGCAACCAACGTAATGAGAGATATATTTTTTAATGTTTCTGAAAATTGTATATAAATTGGTAAACATCAAAATTATAACGATTTTAAAGAAATTTATCATGTGTAATTAAATTTTCTCCCAAGATAATTAAAAATATATATCTCCCTAGGTCTTTACCATATACCATAACACTATTTAAGAAATGTTAGTTATACTAAAATATTGAAAATTGAATGAGGAGTAGTATTTTTAAAAAGTGTAATTTTCTTCGATGAAAATCGAGGAATTTTCTTCGAAGTCAAAACTTGGTAGAATTTTTTTTTCTATTGTGTTCAATATAAAAAGTTTTTCTTAAAAAATAGTCTTGATATTTTAGAAATTAATATAAAAATAGTTTCAACATGAAAAAAGTTTTTTTTACTACTTTCTCTTGTATTTTATACTTTAAATGTGTTTTACTGAAAATGACTTTTTTCATATTTTGCCTACGATCAAAGTACTAAGGCTCAATGGTAAAATAAATTAGAAACAAAGTTTTTATAGTTTTAGAATCTTAAAAAAATTTGCAACAAAAGTAAGGAGATATATATTTTTTAAATATTTCTGAAAATTTTACATAAATTGGTAAACATGAAAATTATAACGATTTTAAGGAAATTTAGCATGCGTAATTTAATTGTTTTTTTTTCAAGCTCATTAAAACGGAAAATAAAAAATATCTCTCCCTAGGTCTTTTCCATATACCCTAATACTATTTTAGAAATTTTAGTAATACCAAAATATTGAAAATTGAATGAGGAGTAGTAATTTTTAAAAGTGTATATTTTGACAAAAAAAAAAAAAAAAAAAAAAAAAAAAAAAAATCACAAAAATCCCCAGAAAAAATATACTTTTTAATAAAAAGTGGATTTTTTTGCTGATTATTCTTTACAAAAAGATTCTTAAATAGTACACCAAAATTCATTACTTTAAAATCAATAATAAAAATTTTGGGTTTTTTCTTACGGGTCTCCCTTAACTTACATTAAACAAGGAAATTAATGTTATGCTTAGACAATAGCGCAGATGTAAAAACCATTTTATAGTTTTCAGTAAACTTTTCTGACAGAGAATAAAGTTAAAAAGATAAGTCTAAATATCTAACGTACTTATTGAATAATTTCAGCTGAATTTATATGCTGGAAAAGAAGTTACATTTTTGAGGTAGTACATTTTAAAGGCAGGGCATAAAATTAAAGAAAATAATCCCTAAAGAATTTAATAAAATGATGCAATAGGATCTTGCATGAGATAAAAATTACTTTTCGTTTTAAGACAGAGGGTTTAAGTAAAAATAAATTAAAGTTTAGGAAACATAAGAGAACTATAAATTGAAAATAATAATGAAACTATGTATAAGGTAAAGCTAGGATAGTCAGCGCACAATTCAAAAGAATAGCAATAAAAAATCTAAATATTAATTTTTTGCTAAATTATTCATGAATAACTTTTACTTCATTTGTTTTTTATACGTTTCCATTGCTATTTTGTTGTTATGTTGCAATTTAATAGAACAATTGTAATAAAACCAAGAAAGTTATTTTGCGCAATCTCTCCTTATAGGGTTGGTGTGATTGCGCACATGGTTAGGAGAGATTGTTACTTATAATAACTACAATTAAATTGTTAACAGTAATAATTACACTTAAATGACATTGCTGTAAGGTTTTTGTGAACAAATATTATTGTATTAGGAGTGAATATTTCAACCTAATAATTAAGGAATCAGAAAAAGGAAATAATTTTAAAAACGATTAAAAAATTTTAATTAAAGGAAAAAAAATTAAAGAATCAGAAAAAGCAAGTCCAGATAAGATTAAAAAATAAAATAATGTTACTTAATAACACGTTTAACTTAAAATTAGTCCATTTTCATTTTTCATTTTTTAATGCAAATTTACCAATAAGCTGCGTAATCTCTCCTATCATGGAAACGAATGGGAATACTGCGCCATCTCTCCTAAGTAGCAGATGTGCAAACTCTCCAATTTCGGTAGGAAAGATTGCGCGGCCTTTTATTTAAACATGACCTCTTCTAAAACGAATCGTTGATGTTCACATTGTTAGTCTAGATTAGTAGCTTATGAGAAATCGTTTAAGGTTAAAATATTTTGTACTATTGACATTGTATAGAAATTCTGATGAAGAGCTATGAAAATTCAAGCACTTACTTTGAGAAAACAAAACAAAATTGCAATACTTTTTCTTAGACGCTCAAAGCAATCAACGTGCACTTTCAAGTAGACACTCCACTACTGTTGTTGTACAAGTACCTGGAGTAGCTGCACGCTCACTCTACTCCTTCCCCCCAAACCTCTATGTGCGCAATCTCTCCGACTGCGTCATCTCTCCTGGCTTTACCTTATGATCTTTATATCATATCCATAGAAATAACATTGCGGTTGTTTAAAATTAATTTAAAAAAAAGCTCCATTGTGGCAACATAAATCCATTTTAACCACATTGTTGTCCACATCATTATGACGCCAACATTGAGCAACGCACACATTTGTGCTTTTGTCAAAACGTATTTTTTTTCTGAAACATTTAATTTATTAGTCTTTAAAATATTTCATTGTTGCAATTTCACAGCCATTTGGCCAATTTTGCCAATATTTTATTGGTGTATAATTACATCCATTGTTGTTTCAACTCTCATAGAATTGCATGAGTTACAGAGAATATTTGGCAATTTATCACCTGCGACGGGCTAGCAGAAAAATGCCTTAAAATTAACGTATTAATTTATAATTGAGTATATTAAAATGTTGTGTTGTCATCGGAAACACATATGTGAATGCAATTTTTATAATTCTAGCCTAACAGGAAGTGAGTCAAAAATCGATTACAAAATTCCATCTTTACATTAAAAAAAAAAAAAATAAATAAATAAATAAACAACAACAACAAAAAAAACTAGGTTGAGTGTAATAAGTTTTATGTTACGTTCGCTTCCTATTAAAGAGAAATAACGCGAAAAAATTTCGTTTTGTGTAATCCCTTGACTATCTCCGATTAAGCAAGGAACCTTCCATACCAGGGTTTACAGGAAAGTTAATAGAGTTTAATACGAAAGCATATCACGGTCGAAGCCCATATAGTTACAACCACGTAAGCGTCAAAAGACGCAGTCAAGGGATTAATGTGGTATAGTGTGCCTAAAAATACTTTAAACCTTCAACGCCCATAAGTAAAGATATACGTTTTCTAAAATTAGCTTGCATTTGCTTCTGACTTGCTTCTGACTATAGAGCTTGCATTGTATTGTTTTTACTAAGAAAAAGAGCAATATAAAACAAATTTATCAAAGAGCACATGTAGGGTTGATAATTTTGACTGTCACCTATGGGTGTCACACAAATTCAAGATCATATATATATATATATATATATATATATATATATATATATATATATATATATATATATATATGTGTGTGTGTGTGTGTGGCATTTTGACGAAGAGGAGACATTACGAGAAATATTATTCCATGAGAAAAGGGTAGTCTGTTAAATAACTAACATATTGCAGTTGATATTCACGATCATGGCGAAGAGGTAAGGCAATGAAATGAGATCACAGAGAGTTTCTCCAGTAAATACAAGCCGATTTGCAGACAATTAGTTTATTTTGAATAAGAGAGATGCAGCACAATTCCACAGGTAAAACTTATAGCATAGCCCTCGGCTTTCACGATGGGTCACTCCATTGATTACAAGTTGTTAAATGGCCAGATGAATATTCTACGACATAAAAACACCAGATACATATTTGTTTACACTTTCAGATACGTCAAAAATCTCCTTCTCCGATGCGGGCGAGTTTTGTTCTCTCCGCGGAGACATACAGAAATTTACGTCACGAGCGCACAACCCAATGAGTGAGAGGCGACCTACGGACCAGCGAATGAGGCTAGAGGGAGGAGCTAAGACAGTAAAGAATTCTTTACTTGGGCGCGGATCAATTTTGAAGTTAAAATCCCAAGCGCGCGAAAAAATAAGAGCAATAATAATAATAATAATAAAAAGAAAATGGCTTTTAAAAAACATTCGAAATGAGAACGCGTCTCGGAATTTTATAGATTGGGGAGCTGATAAAAGCTACGAATGTACTTAAAATTTTAGATTAAGATTTAGAATAAGATAATTATTAATATACGGATATTTACTTTTAAAAGGACTTTAAATAGGAATAAATATTATTAAAAATTAAGGAAATACTGACTATGTCAGAAGTTAGATTAATTTAAAAGATTAAAGCGAATAAAATGGAAGGATACGACATAAATAATTTTTTTATATAACATATATATATATATATATATATATATATGAGACTTACTGCTTTTTTGACATTTTTATTCCTCAAAAGAAGACCAACTCAAGTCCTTGCTTGTTTGGAGGAGGTAAAAGATTTTGGATGTGCATACTATCTCTGTATATTAAAAAAAAAAAAGTAACCACCACCGCAGCAGCCGCTGTCAATGAAGATTTTGTGCATTGAGGTCTTTCGTCAGTATCTTATCTAGAATAAAGAGATAAAGTAATATACTATTTCAAACGCTGTGCTTCTAAAAAAATAATAACGCATATAAATTTTGTTTTATTTTAATTATATTACATTATGAAATATGTAACAAATAATTATTGCCTATAGAATAGAATGCATCCAAATTCTTTTGTGTATCTATGTGTACCAATTTCTACAGGGAACATACTTAGTGCATCCCAATAGCTTATATCAATTTCTTTATGTTTGAAATAAAGATATAATGCGTAATAAGCTATATGCATGTTTTAAGCTATTGAACACAGTAAAAAAAAAGGAAAATGTTTCTAAATCTAGGAAAATATCATATATCCACAAACGAATACATTCAATAACCTCTTCCGAGTTACCCACCATTCCGAAAAGTGTTTTTATCTTTAGAAACTTCAGAAACTAATATAGATTCGCAATTCAAAAAATAATTAACAAAGTTTCTCATTCTGTTAGTAATATTCGGAAACGTTTCTGAGTAGTTTATTTGGTTTATTAATTAGTTTTCTCATAAGTTATTCGGAACTAAAGTTATTCGGATGCTATCAATTTCCAAATAAATATTTTCATATTCAACAAACATGTTTTACAGACAATCATGATAAATTAACATCATTAACATTAAAATTATTATTATTTTGTTTCTCTTGCGAGTGTAAATTTAGTTACACAGTTGAAAATGTTAAATTAAAAATTGATAATATCCTAAAAACCGAAATCCCGGTTTGAGAAAACTGATTAACACATTGTAAAAAAGATACTTGGAAATGTTTCCAAAAATCAGTAGCAGCAAAATAAGCTTTGTTTTTATAAATGTTTCTTTAAATCTCAAAAATATATCAGTTTCTCTGGCTTTTAAAAATAAAGAACACTTTTCGGAATCGTTGGCAACTCGAAATTGTATATTTTCATTCATAGTCATATATTATAGTTTTTCAGATTAAGAAACATTTGTCTTTTTTTATGGTGTAAATAAAAAGTACAACCATTTTACTAATAAGTGTGTCAAACATCGCAAGTCTCATCTATGTATAATAAAACAAATTACAGGTTTTCAAGAATTAACAGAAAGATTCAGCCATAACATATGCGCATATAAAAAAATTCTAAATATTTTTAAACTAAAGACAATATCTATCTATCTATCTATCTATCTATATCTATCTATATATAAATAGATATATTACGTTTTAATTACTAAATTCTTCCTTGATAAGAAGTTTGGAAAATTTTCATAATTTTACATAATTTATAAAGTATGTTTCCGTAATGAATCATTTATCCAACAAAATAAAAGATAAATTTCGTCGTTAATTCCAATGAGAAATATTCTTAAATCAGCATTTGATTTTATTATCATTTTGTCTTGACCTGATTTTATAAAACATTTTCTCATCAAATATCCAATTGCCAACCATTACGATAATATGAGGATATTTACTTGCTAATTTGAAAACATTGCATATACCGAGAGGGATATAATTACAGATAAAATTATTTTAAGAACAGATATATTCTTTATTTGGGTCCAAAACATTTATGTAACTTTTACAAGATTAAATAGCGAGCAGTTTAGTAAAACTTTACCCATTATCAACCCGGGAAGAAAAGTTATGCCAAGAAAATTGCAGTTTAGACTGCTTGTATTATTTCCGTTAAATGAAAGCAATTTATAATTTTCAGTATTTTGTTCAGAATAAAAAGAAAACATAATGTATTGTTTGGCGTTTTATCCCTATTAAAAAGAAAAATAATGTGCAAAAATTGTCTTTTGTTTAAACCGCTAGGGCATCTTCAACTGATGATGCCCTAGCGGTGGGTAAAAGCGCTTTTATGGAGTGGTAGAGATTTTTATTGGAGACTGTTCTTACATTTTTTAAATGGGGGACGTTTTTAGTAAGAATTTTTAACCATGCTTTTTTAAATAATGTCTGAAAGAAAAATTGGTAAAATGTACAAATAGTAAAGTTTACATCTTTAATACAAATCTCAAATTTTGACGCAATCTTATTAAATCTAGACCCTTTAATTGGCGTAATTACAAAATTTCACGACTTTAATACAATTAATTTCAAATTTAACTATTTTCATAAAGCTGTTTTCTCAAGTTATTGTAAATCTAAAATCCGGTACGTATATTGAGCATTAGTGATAATAAATTGTTCAATACTAGAACAAATTGCTTCTACTGTAAGTTGTGACAGAAATTATATCTATAATTTATATAGATATTTATGTAATCTATATATGTAAAAGCAAAGGCTTTTTCCGTCAACTCACATAAAATTGCGTCCAATATGTATGCGTAAACTTAAATCTAGAACCTAACGAGTTTTAGAGCACACTCAAATGCGAAAGCAGTGGCTGAGTGGTAAAAGGCGCGTTTCTTCTAAGTGCTGATTTTCGCGTGGGTTCGATCCCTGTATGGACAGAATAATTATTCTTATTTTATTGGCAATAATTCACTTTAATAATGCCATGTTTAATTCAGGAGGAAAAGTTATATAATTTGTAATTTTTTTTTATTAGAATGCTTTATAATTAAGTAAACTTTAACAGCCAAGAATATTTTGTTTTAATTACTCAATAAAAAAATATGTATTATTAATCATTAGCTGCAAACAGCAAATTTTAAATTCGGAGTTTTAGAATCAGACTGATAAAAAAAATTAATGAAAATTTTTAAAGGTCGTGTAGTTAATAAAAAAAATAATAAAATAAAATAAGTAAGAAATACTAAAAAATATCCATACAATGAATTATATAAAAAAAATCAAACTGGGTATACTTATAAAGAGTTTAATGTGTTTCAAATTGTTCTTTTAAATAATGGCATTTTCATTTCCTTAGCATATTCTCTTTTTAGCTCTACAATTGTAATTTTTTTAATATTCAATTAAAACCTTCATTGTTTTAAAATGGCTCTCTAAAATGTGTGGAACTAAGTATTTACAAGTATAAATAGTTCAAAAAGTACATTCCTTTAATTTTTCCAACGTACATATGAAAATAAGACTTTTGCTTTGAAATTTCGCAAAGTAAGCTGGATATTGTAGATTTCCTTACAGTTTTGCATTTTCTAATTATTGCAGAATAGGGCTCTCTGTTCATGTGTTTGATTCTCTTATCTTAAAACAGATGGCGCCATTCACGCTATCGGCAGTAATAACATCTTAAGCATCTATATATTTAAAAGCAAAGGCTTTTTCCGTCAACTCAAATAAAATTGTGTCCAATAGGCAAGCGTAAACTTAAATCTAGGACCTAACCAGTTTTAGAGCACACTCAAATGCGAAAACGGTTGCCAAATAGTATAAAGCGCATTTCTTCTCTGTTGCGATTATCGCGTGGGTTCGATCGCCGCTATTGGACAGAATGATTTTTTTTATTTTATTTGAATTATTCTTCAAAAATTTCGGTACTAACAAGTTGTTTGCCGTCAAGTTTTGACGGGTTCCATCTAGTATGTAATAATTATAATATATATTCTAATAAAACTATCTGATATGGTATATTATCATTCTATAACTCAATATGAAAGGATCTTCAATATTCTGTTGTCATTATTAACTAGGAAGTTGCTTCTAGAGGAAAGTAAAAAACCGCTTTTCAGGTTAGGTTGAGTAATTTAAAAAATATGTTCTTTATTTTTCGTCTCTTTTCTCAGGTATCAAATACAATTATGGCACAACGGATCTCTTTTTCAAATTTCTTTTAAAACACTTCTACAAAATAAACATCTTATTTCACTATTCCGTACAACATCAATGAAATTCTGCAATATTAAAATATCTTCGGTTTGTCGAATTCTCTTGTGCCAATGTCTGGGAATCTTCCATCTTATGCCGAGTATTCAGAGGAACAAAATACGTACATATCCTTTGGGAGGAAAACGATATCGCTCAGAATCTTCCTTCTTCTATTTTCATCTAATGTATATTTACTATGCGGCTTTTTTAACATGACAAATTTAGAAGGAAATGGAAAGTGTCTTATTCCTCGTGGATATAGTTTTGGTTTTATGGAAATATATACATGAACATGTGAGTGGAAAAAGAATAATATTCCAAAAATAAGAAAAATAAACCGACATAGTTTAATTAATAACAACTAAATAATTCAGTATTTTCCTTTGAAATATATAGGATGAACCTTCGTCGACTAGTTCTACAGTCGAATAATGCTGAACATTTCTGTAAACTTGATAGTTTTTTTACATAAATTGTTTTTATATGCTTCCCCAACATTTACATCAGCTGGAATGATATCCTTTTTACACTCACTCGTTCATATATTTATATATATATGAGCGGTTAGAACGACAGTGGAGTAAATCAAAAACTTTAAAAATCTAGATAAAAATATTTTTACTTAAATTAATTTCTGTTCAGTGTGATAATCAAAGAAGTCGTAGTTCATTTAGAGAGTTTCTAAAGGGCAAAACCAGTTGGGCCACTCAATGCAACGGCGATACAAGTTTCACAAAACCCTTCATTCCTCAAATTACTAAATATTGACTTACAGAACTGTCATTCTAACCCCCTCATATACGTATATATGACGTTTCTGTATCTTTGTATTTGTGAAATGCGTTTTTCTTTTTAATTAATTATACAATTCAAAGTTGTATGTAAGCTTTTTACAGATAATATTCTAATCTCATTTGATTATTCTGTGTAACGCCAGTAAAATTCTGATACATAAAAATATCTTTATCTTGTGGAATTCTCTTGTGCCAACGCCTGGCAGTCTTCCATCTTATATACCTAGTATTCGTCCATATCCTCTGGGAGCAGTGGCGTAGCGTCAGGGGAGCCACGATCATTTTACTACCAGTATAATTATATACTACATTTTACCTTATTTAATCTTTGAATGGTATGAATTAAATAAGGCCAAATATAGTATATAAAAATACTGGTAGTAAAGTTATCCTGACTCCTTTGACGCTACGCCTCTGTCTGGGAGAAAAACGATATCGCTCAGAATCTTTCTTCTTTCATTTTCATTTAATGCATATTTACTATGCGAAGAATTTAGAAGGAAACGGAAAGTACCTTATTTCTCGTGGTTACATTTTTGGTTTGATTGAAATATATATATGAACAGGTATGAGTGTGGGAAAAGGATAACTTTAAAAAAAAATAATAAACCGAAATATTTTAATAAATAACAACTAATAGATAATTCAGTATTTTCTTTAAAATTTATAGAAATCCTCGTCGACTAGTCTTATAATCGAATTATGCTGAACAGTGTTTTTTTTTTGTACATAAATGTTTTTTTTGTCCTTCCTCAACTTTTATATATCAGCTGGAATGTTATCCTTTTCCACTCAGTCGCTCATATGTATGTATGTATTTTGAATTCAAAGGTATTATAATGATACATATGTATGAGACATTTCTACATCTTAGTGTTTGTGAAATGCGTTTTTTTTTCGTAATTATATAATTTAAATTTGTATGTAAGCTATTTACAGATAATATTCTTATACCATTTGATTATTCTGTGCAACGCCAATAAAATTCTGAAATATGGAAACATCTGCGGCTTGTCGAATTCTCTTGTGTCGACGTCTGGGAGTCTTCCATCTTATGTCAAGTATTGATGGAAGTAAAATACGTTCATATCCTCTAGGAGAAAAGCGATATCGCACAGAATCTTTCTTCTTTTATTTTCATCTAATGCATATTTACTATGAGGCTTGTTTGACATGAAGAATTTAGAATGAAATGAAAATGTCCTTATTCCGCTTGTGGATATATTTTTGGTTTGCTTGAAATAACTACACACACACACACACACACATATATATATATATATTATTTTCTTTTTCTTAAATATATAATTCAAAATTGTCTGCAAGTTTTTTACAGATAATATTATAATATTTCAATCTCATTTGATTATTCTGCGCAACTTCAAAATAATAATAAAATATAAAAATATATTCGGCTTATCTAATTCTCTTGTGCCAACGTATGGGAGTTTTCCATCTTATGCCTAGTATTCGTCCATATTTCCTGGGTGAAAAGCGATATCGCTCAGAATCTTTCTTCTTTCATTTTTATTTAATGCATATTTACTATGCGGCGATATTTCACCAAAAAAAAAATGGCGATATTCAGTGAAATATCGCCAAGCTTGGGAAGAATTTGACGCTAACGAATATGAATACATAGTATTAAACACATGAGTTGCAACGATGGTTACAACAATGAAAGAAAATTTTCGAGAAAGCATGTTCACTAAAACTCGTAAATTAAACCCTTTTATTTAGAAATCCTTATGTCTTGTTTCAAAATGTCAGCCACCCTAAAATTTCAAACTGCTATATCTCAGCCATTTTTAGCACTTTCCAACCTAGTTGAAAAGTGCTTACGACTTCGGTTTGTCTGGCCGTCTGTCCGTGCTCTAGCTCCCGTAAATATGCTCGGATTGCTCTGTAATTTTTATATGTTATTGTCGTTATCTATAGCATGTTCCCTATTTCAACAGAAGTGTGTAGCACTTATAGTTTTTTTACAGGGACACTCAAAAGAATTCCATTACATTGCGGTCTATGGGGAAAAATTATTTGCGGTTTATTTAAATAATGTTTCACTATTTTAAACGCATTGAAATTTATATATATCACTAAGGTGCATTAGAAGAAGCTTAATATGGAATAGGGTGTGCATACCACTTATAGTTACTATACAGGGACAGTCAAAAGAATTCCGTTACATTACGTCTATGGAGAAAAATCGTCTGCGGTTTATTTAAATAATGTTTCACTATTTAAACGCATTGAAATCTATATCCTTATTATTAATGTTCGTATACGTCTGTGTGTCTGTCTGTGTGTGTATCTGTACCCGGATAAACTCTGCGAGCGTAGCGAGTAGCGAAGCGCTTTTTGTGTCAAAAAATTCAGAAAAATCCGGTCCTCCAGGAATTGCAGTTTCGAAAAAATCGGCTCTTAATTAAGGGAGTTATTAACGAACAAAACTGTTTTAATTACTAAAAAGAAACCTACCTGGAAATTATTCGGCGCATGCCCAGAAGAGCTCAATCCTCATCTTCCGCAAAAAGAAGGAAAGATCGCTTCGGCTGGTTTCGTTTCACGAATGTCTAAACTCGCCGACGGCGAACCGACAGAAATACGAAAAAACCGTTAACATATTCTCAAAGAACGTACTTTTACGTCTCTAACGATCCGGTCGGTTCGAAAAAATTTCGATATTAACCCTTTCAAAAAAAATAATCAAAAAGGGTCAAATTCGTGTTTTTTATTTTCTCCCTTCGTCCGAACCTCGCATCCGCCGGACTAAGAAAAATTCGGATAAACGGATTTCACCAAATAAAAGATCGGTCTTTGTTCTCTCCAAAGTCACCTTCCATTAAAAAAAAATACGTCAGTTAACCCTTCAAAAATGTATATTTTCCGTACACAGTTTTGCGATTTCGGCAATTGCGACGATTTTCAAAAATTCGCAGAGGCGGTTTCAAACGAGTTAGAGAAAACTAAAAATACCAGACAAGATCTACATTCTTTTTCCTTTCGAAATCTGCGATCGTTTTTGAAAAATACAAATATTAACCCTTCGAAAAAAATTCGCGCGCAGACTCACTTTTGCAAATTCCGATTCTCTGCGATTTTTAAAATCGCGCATCGGCTCTCTGAAAGAACAAAAAAACAAACAAACACACCCAAGTACATTTCCTCCTTTCGAGATCACTATAAAACCTTTAGTTTTAGAAAATATTTCAGTTAACCCTTTCGAAAACGTTTTTTTCCGTAACTCTCTTTCGCTTTTTCAGCGATTTCTGCAATATTTAAAAATTTAATTCTGGGCTTCTAAACAAGATACGAATAAATAAAAATACCGAGCCTAATCTACGTTCTTTTTCCTTTTAAAATCAGGTATCAGTTTCGAAAAATTCGTTTTTTAACCCTTCTAAAAAAATGGTTTCCGAAACTCACTCGCGTGAATTTTCGTTTTTCGGCCTGTGTTTAAAAATCCGCATCGATTTGGAAAATGTGAATAGAGACAAATAAAATACACCAGATGATAGCCACGTTCTTTTTCTTCAAAACATATATTTCAGTTTTAAAAAATATGTATATTAACCCTTTAGAAACCGGTCGTTCCCGTACCTCACTTTCGCGATTTCCTCTAATTTGCCAATGTATACCCGCCCGCTGGAGGACTTTTTTATCGAATTACACAAATTCCGAGAGAAGAGGATAAAAGTGCATACATTCAGCTCTAGAAAGACGCCTTTCAGTTAAAAAAATTCAAGTATTATCAATTTCAAAAAAATTCTTTTGTGAAACCCGTTTCTAGAAATAAGCGTTTTTCGGCGCAAGCACAGATTAATCAAAGTGTAATAAATGACTTTGCTTTCGCCGTAATTATCTTATTTATTAACGATCTTAAATCAAACATCGTTGTTCATTTTGCGTACAGAATTGAATGGGCTTTCCGAATATATGATTTATTTTGAGAAATAATTATATTTTCATAGTTAAAATTCTATTCTACTAGGATATTTGTATTCTGAAACAGCCAATTGCACTGCAAATACTTGCTATACAATACCTGACTAACTTACTATACAATATTTCTCTTCGATGGATCAGAGATTATACGATATGTAAAGAGTCAACTTCATATTCGATCGCAGTCAAATAAACTAGAGAGTCAACACAGGAACATTTATTTTTAAAAGTTTTAATATTTTTTAAATAATTGTCATTTTTGCATAGCAGAAAAAAAAAGCTAAGGAATTTGCTATTTCTTTTGAAAATATCTCCCTTCGTATGGGTCCCATCACGACGGGGTATAGCTCATTCGACTCGACACCGATAGAGCTTAGTAGAGATTATCGACTTTAGTTCCGCATTTCACCACTAGGGGCGCTTTCCGAACTCTGTTTCTATGGGCCGGATCACGACGGGGTATGGCTTATTCGACTCGACATCGATAGCTTTAACGGTTTCAGTTAAGATCGTATATACAGATTGGGCCACCTGGTGGTGGAAGGTGGAACTAAAGTACACCGCAGCGCGTGCGCAGCAAGACTGCTATACGAGGCCGCAGGCAGCGGGGACCCGAGCCGGAAGTTCGTTCAGTTAGAGGTTTATACTATTCGATGTGCAATTTAATCGACATTTTACAAGATTAGAGGTTTTACAATTAAGGGCCCGCTGGCGGGCGAAGCCAGCTAGTCCTTATTATTAATGTTCGTATACGTCTGTGTGTCTGTCTGTGTGTGTATCTGTACCCGGATAAACTCTGCGAGCGCAGCGAGTAGCGAAGCGCTTTCGGTATCAAAAAATTCAGAAAAATCCGGACCTCCAGGAATTGCAGTTTCGAAAAAATCGGCCCATAATTAAGGGAGTTATTAACGAACAAAACTGTTTTAATTACTAAAAAGAAACCTACCAGGAAATTATTCCGCGCATGCCCAGAAGAGCTCAATTCTCATCTTCCGCAAAAAGAAGAAGGACAAATCGCTTCGGCCGGTTTCGTTTTACGACTGTCTAAACTCGCCGACGGCGAACCGACAGAAATACGAAAAAACTGTCAACATATTCTCAAAGAACGTACTTTTACGTCTCTAACGATCCGGTCGGTTCGAAAAAATTTCGATATTAACCCTTTCAAAAAAAATAATCAAAAAGGGTCGAATTCGTGTTTTTTATATTCTCCCTTCTTCCGAACCTCGCATCCGCCGGACTACGAAAGATTCGGATAAACGGATTTCACCAAATAAAAGATCGGTCTTTGTCCTCTCCAATTCCCCCTTCCATTAAAAAAAAATACGTCAGTTAACCCTTCGAAAATGTATATTTTCCGTACACAGTTTCGCGATTTCGGCAATTGCGACGATTTTCAAAAATTCGCAGAGGTCGTTCCAAACAAGTTAGAGAAAACTAAAAATACCAGACGAGGTCTACATTCTTTGTCCGTTCGAAATATGCGATCGTTTTTGAAAAATACAAATATTAACCCTTCGAAAAAAATTCGCCCGCAGACTCACTTTTGCAAATTTCGATACCCTGCGATTTTTAAAATCGCGCATCGGCTCTCTGAAAGAACAAAAAAACAAACAAACACACTCATGTACATTTCCCTCCTTTCGAAATCACTATAAAACCTGTAGTTTTAAAAAATATTTCAGTTAACCCTTTCGAAATCGTTTTTTTCCGTAAGTCTCTTTCGGTTTTTCAGCTATTTCTGCAATCTTTAAAAATTCATTTCTGGGCTTCTAAACAAGATACGAAAAAATAAAAATACCGAGCCTAATCTACGGTCTTTTTCCTTTTAAAATCAGGTATCAGTTTCGAAAAATTCGTTTTTTAACCCTTCTAAAAAAATGGTTTCCGAGACTCACTCGCATGAATTTTCGTTTTTCGGCCCATGTTTAAAAATCCGCATCGACTCGGAAAATGTGAATAGAGACAAATAAAATACACCAGATCATAGCCACGTTCTTATTCTTCGAAACATATATTTCAGTTTTAAAAAATATGTACATTAACCCTTTAGAAACCGATCGTTCCCGTACATCACTTTCGTGTTTCCTCTAATTTGCCAATGTATACCCCCCCCCGCCGCAGCTATTTTTTATCAAATTACATAAATTCCTAGAGAAGAAGCTAAAAGTGCATACATTCAGCTCTAGAAAGACACCTGTCAGTTAAAAAAATTCGAGTATTATCAATTTCAAAAAAATTCTTTTGTGAAACCCGTTTCTAGAAATAAGCGTTTTTCGGCGCAAGCACAGATTAATCAAAGTGTAATAAGTGACTTTGCTTTGGAAGTAATTATCTAATTTATTAACGATTTTATTTAAAAAATCGTTGTTCATTTTGCGTACAGAATTGAATGGGCTTTCCGAATATATGATTTATTTTGAGAAATAATTATATTTTCATAGTTAAAATTCTATTCTACTAGGATATTTGTATTCTCAAGCAGCCGATTGCACTCCAAATACTTGCTTTGTTTACTTTTTTCGGAAGCTCCAAAAGATATCAAAATAATTTTTTTTTTATTTCTATTTTTTATATATCGGATTCTATATAGTTTATTTAACACCCGGTTTATGACTTCGTGTTTGTGTGGGGATGCGATATATTTAAATTTGTCGTTTTAAAACGCATCCTTTTTTCATTTCGTCGGAAAGAAATGTTGCCATTTGAGTTATAGAAACTTTCTATTCGATGGATCAGAGATTATACACTATATAAAGAATCAACTTCATTTCGATCGTAGTAAAATAAACCAGAGAGTCAACACAGGAACATCACCACCAGGGGGCGCTTTCGGAAATCGGGTTCTATGGGCCCGATTACAACGTGGTTTGGCTCTTTCGACTGGATTTCGATAGCTTTACAGATTTCGGTCATGTTCGTATAGAACAGATTGCGCCCCCTGGTGGTGGAAGGTGTAATTAAAGGATTTTTCATCCAACTCTGGTTCTATGGGTCACATCACGACGCGGTTTGGCTCAATCGACTCAACGTCGATAGAGGATACTAGAGCTTATCGATTTTTGCTCCGAGTCTCACCACCAGGGGGCGCTTTCCTATCTCCGGTTCTACGGGCATGAAAACGACGGGGTATGGCTCATTCGACTCGACATCGAAAGCCTTAACGATTTCAGTTATGATCGTATAAACAGATTGCGCCACCTGGTGGTGGAAGGTGGAACTAACGTATACTGCAGGGCGTGCGCAGCACGACTGCTATACGGTGCCGCAGGCAACGGGGACCCGAACCGGAGGTTCGTTTAGTTAGAGGTTTATACTATTCTATGTGCCGGTGCGTGCGTAGCACGACCGGTTTACGGTGCCGAAGGCAGCGGGGACCAGGGTCGGAGATTCGTTCAGTTAGAGGTTTATACTATTCGATGTGCAAATTAAGGCATTATCCGATGCCGAAGGCAGCGGGGAACAGGGTTGGAGGTTCTACGGTTAGAGGTTTATACTACTCAATGTGCAAATTAAGGGATTATCCGGTGCCGAAGGCAGCGGGGACCCGTGTCGGAAGTTCGTTCGGTTCGAGGGGGGTGCGAGCCGGAGAATACAAAAGATTCGAGGCACCGAT
Source organism: Maratus michaelseni (assembly GCA_963931845.1). Lineage (NCBI taxonomy): Eukaryota > Metazoa > Arthropoda > Arachnida > Araneae > Salticidae > Maratus > Maratus michaelseni. The sequence continues at coordinate 95,921,136 of OZ007595.1, forward strand.
GTAAATTAGGGATTTTATCGATTTTAGTTACCGATGTAAATTAGGGGCCCGCTGGCGGGCGAAGCCAGCTAGTCCTTATTATTAATGTTCGTAAACGTCTGTGTGTCTGTGTGTGTATCTGTACCCGGATAAACTCTGAGAGCGTAGCGAGTAGCGAAGCGCTTTTTGTGTCAAAAAATTCAGAAAAATTCGGGCCTTCAGGAATTGCAGTTTCGAAAAAATCGGCCCTTAATTAAGGGAGTTATTAACGAACAAAGCTGTTTTAATTGCTTCAAAAGAAACCTATGTGAAAAGTCCTCCGCGCATGCCCAGAAGAGCTCAATCCTCATCTTCCGCAAAAAGAAGAAGGAAAGATCGCTTCTGCCGGTTTCGTTTCACGACTGTCTAAACTCGCCGACGGCGAACTGACAGAAATACGAAAAACCGTCAACATATTCTCAAAGAACGTACTTTTACGTCTCTAACGATCCTGTCGGTTCGAAAAAATTTCGATATTAACCGTTTCAAAAAAAATAATCAAAAAGCGTCGAATTCGTGTTTTTGATTTTCTCCCTTCGTCCGAGCCTCGCATCCGCCGGACAAAGAAAGATTCGGATAAACGGATTTCACCAAATTAAAGATCGGTCTTTGTCCTCTCCAATTCCACATTCCATTAAAAAAAATACGTCAGTTAACCCTTCGAAAACGTATATTTTCCGTACACCGATTCGCGATTTCAGCAATTTCGACTATTTTGAAAAATTCGCTGAGGCGGTTCCAAACGAGTCAATGAAAACTAAAAATACCGGACGAGATCTACATTTTTTATCCTTTCGAAATATGCGATCGTTTTTGAAAAATACAAATATTAACGCTTCGAAAAAAATTCGCGCGCAGACTCATTTTTGCAAATTCCGATTCTCTGCGATTTTTAAAATCGCGCATCGGCTCTCTGAAAGAACAAAAAAACAAACAATCACACCCAAGTACATTTCCCTCCTTTCGAGATCACTGTAAAACCTTTAGTTTTAAAAAATATTTCAGTTAACCCTTTCGAAAACGTTTTTTCCGTAAGTCTCTTTCGGTTTTTCAGCGATTTCTGCAATCTTTAAAAATTCAATTCTGGACTTCTAAATAAGATACGAAAAAATAAAAATACCGAGCCTAATCTACGTTCTTTTTCCTTTTAAAATCAGGTATCAGTTTTGAAAAATTCGTTTTTTAACCCTTCTAAAAAATGGTTTCCGAAACTCACTCGCGTGAATTTTCGTTTTTCGGCCCATGTTTAAAAATCCGCATCGACTCGGAAAATGTGAATAGAGACAAATAAAATACACCAGATCATAGCCACGTTCTTATTCTTCGAAACATATATTTCAGTTTAAAAAAATATGTACACTAACCCTTTAGAAACCCGTCGTTCCCTTACCTCACTTTCACGATTTCCTGTAATTTGCCAATGTAAACCCCCCCGCCGCAGGACTTTTTTATCGAAGTACACAAATTCCGAGAGAAGAAGCTAAAAGTGCGTACATTCATCTATAGAAAGATGCCTTCGACTTTAAAAAATTCGATTATTATAAATTAAAAAAAAACTCTTTTGTGAAACCCGTTTCTAGAAATGAGCGTTTTTCGGCGCAAGCACAGTTTAATCAAACTGTAATAAGTGACTTTGCTCTCGCCGTAATTATCTTATTTATTAACGATCTTAAATCAAAAATCGTTGTTCATTTTGCGTACAGAATTGAATGGGCTTTCCGAATATATGATTTATTTTGAGAAATAATTATATTTTCATAGTTAAAATTCTATTCTACTAGGATATTTGTATTCTGAAGCATCCGATTGCACCGCAAATACTTGCTTTGTTTACTTTGTTCAAAAGCTCTAAAAGATATCAAAATAATTTTTTTTTATTTCTATTTTTTATATATCGGATTCTATATAGTTTGTTTAAATTCCGGTTTATGATTTGGTGTTTGTGTGGGTGTGCGATATATTTAAATTTGTCGTTTTAAAACGCATCCTTTTTTCATTTCGTCGGAAAGAAATGTTGCCATTTGAGTTATAGAAACTTTCTATTCGATGGATCAGAGATTATACACTATGTAAAGAATCAACTTCATTTCGATCGTTGTAAAATGAACCAGAGAGTCAACACAGGAACATCATCGCCAGGGAGCGCTTCCGGAAATCGGGTTCTATGGGCCCGATTACGACGGGGTTTGGCTCTTTCGACTGGATTTCGGTAGCTTTACAGATTTCGTTCATGTTCGTATAGAACAGATTGCGCCCCCTGGTGTTGGAAGGTGTAATTAAAGGATTTTTCATCCAACTCGGGTTCTATGGGTCACATCACGACGCGGTTTGGCTCAATCGACTCAACGTAGATAGAGGGTACTAGAGCTTATCGATTTTTGCTCTGAGTCTCACCACCAGGGGGCGCTTTCCTATCTACGGTTCTACGGGCATGAAAATGACGGGGTATGGCTCATTCGACTCGACATCGAAAGCCTTAACGATTTCAGTTATGATCGTATAAACAGATTGCGCCACCTGGTGGTGGAAGGTGGAACTAACGTATACAGCAGACTGCTATACGGTGCCGCAGGCAGCGGGGAACCCGAACCGGAGGTTCGTTCAGTTAGAGCTTTATACTATTCTATGTGCCGGTGCCGAAGGCAGCGGGGACCAGGGTCGCAGATTCGTTCAGTTTTATACTATTCGATGTGCAAATTAAGGGATTATCCGGTGCGTGCGTAGCACGACTGGTATACGGTGCCGAAGGCAGCGGGGACCAGGGTCGGAGGTTCGTTCGGTTAGAGGTTTATACTACTCAATGTGCAAATTAAGGGATTATCCGGTGCCGAAGGCAGCGGGGACCCGTGTCGGAAGTTCGTTCGGTTCGAGGGGGGTGCGAGCCGGAGAATACAAAAGATTCGAGGCACCGATGTAAATTAGGGATTTTATCGATTTTAGTTACCGATGTAAATTAGGGGCCCGCTGGCGGGCGAAGCCAGCTAGTATATTACTAAGGTGCATTACAAGAGGCTTACTACAGAATAGTGTGTGTATAGCAGTCATCGTTCATTTACAGGGACATACAAAAGAATTCTCTACTGTCTGTTAACAATAATTCCTGGCGTTTTAAGTTGCTGAACGCGATTTTCAATTGAACTCACTTTTTGTCTATTACTGGGTGTGTATAAATTCTGTATTTCATATACAGGGTAGCACAAAAGTTCGAGAACACATTTCCGTTTATTGACAGAAACTCCAGAAGGAGAATTTTAAACTGTGCTACGCGTTTCCTAACTAAACTAAAATTTATCATCCTATATAGTATATATACAAATCTATAGATCATATACAAGGTTGAATAAAAGTACTCGGATACTTTTCCGAATATTGTATCTGTTCGAAATTCCTGAAATTATGTTTTTAAATATGTTATGCGTTTTCCAAACTGTTTACTTAGATCTTATCTTTTAGCTTATTAAATGGTATGTTTTGTCAAATTATTTTGGAAGCGTTGGAAAGTGCTACATAATCTATGCTTGGCGCATGATTTTTCGTTCTTGTTTAATATAGGCGCAAAACGAAAAATGCGCCGGAATCCTTGGATCAAGGTCGAACATAGAAACTTGTACGATATCTAATTTTTTTGTACATTGTTTTAAAATTTGAAATCTTTAAATGACTATCACAGTTGCCTCTTCCGGTGGAATATCTCCAAATTTGACAGGGACCGGCAGGTCATACTCGAAAACATATAAAAAAAATTTAGTTCAATTCTTTGCATAAATTCATACACTTTTTGATGATGCAATAATGAAAATGGAACAAAAATCGCTATCGCAGAGTCCCCTTTCGTCGGAATATCCCCAAATGCAATACTGGCCATACACTAAAACCTGTAAATGAAATTTGGTTCAATTCTAGGCATAACCACATACATTTTTCGATGATACAAAGAGGAAATACACACGGACAGACAGATATTTTGTAAAAACATGTTTTTCAGAACCTCTGACCCCTAAGACGTGTAAATCCGTCTAAAAAGATGTCGATTACAATACTTTCTTCTATTATAGATAAAAGAATGTAAAAAAAAAAAAATGATAATAATAATAAACATAATGTGGGACATAGTTGCCGCAAAGATTTTTATATTTATTTTATATTTATGATTAAAAAGTCAGTTTTTACTGTAACTTTGATGGAATAAATGCGATGATATTCTGACTTGACTAATATTATTTGAAGATAGTTTTAGTCCTTAATTTTTTTTAGAAGTTTAAACTTGCATCTACAAAATATTAGATATTGCAGCAGTTATTTCTGTAATTGTTACAGCTTCACAGACAGTCGACATATTTTAACGAGCGTAGTTTGGAGGATAATTAACACCATTGTTGTAACTCATGTACAGTTATAGCCTTAAAGAATATTTGGAGATGTATCAGCTGCGCCATGCTATTAGAAAATGTCTTAAAATTAATTTACTAATTTATAATAAAGTTTTAAAAATATTAAAATGTAATGTTGTAATGTTATGTACACACCGGTATACACAATTTCTAGAATTCTAGCATATCAAGAAATGAGCGAAAAATCAATTACAAAATTCCATCTTAACATACATGAATAAAGTTAAGTTAAATAAAATAGTGTAGAAAGAGCAATAAATCACTTTTAACAGAAGAATGCGTATCTAAGGCTGAAAAAATTTCATATCCTTTTGCACTAAATTGTGTTCCAGCATAAATTTTCTGAAACGTGAAATGCTTTTCGCTTCGTGAAATTCTTATCTGCCAATGATGGAGAAACTTACATTTTGCTTTGAAGCATTTAGCGAAAGCAGAACACCCCCGTTCAATCATGCATCAGTGGGAGAAATGTGATATCGCATAATTTTTCTTTCGTCGTTTCCATATAATGCATTTTTATAACATGTCACCTTTCATCATTAAGAATTCAGAAAAGAACAGAATACATGTTATTTCTTTGTCGTATTTTCCACTTTATTTCGAATAACATTTTGTATTGTTGTAACTTTTATGTCGGTGTAATATGCATCGCATTAAGTAGCGTATTAGTTACCTAGATTGTCAAATCTGGCGGATTTGTTATTGTGAAATACAGAATTCTCAATAGAAAGTTTGAATAGTTATTTTTGTTTTATATAATGTAAACAGATAAACAGGTAAACGAGATAAATAGATGATACTTTTAGGGTATTCCCAATTGCACAGTAACTCCACTCCCTGTATATGAGTACAGTAGACTCTCATCTCATAACCAAACTAATGTAGACTGGAGTAATCCGGATATGAGGAAAATTCGGATAAGAGACAGATATATATATATATATATATATATATATATATATATTATGAAAAAAGCATCAGAAATGCACCTATTCGACATATAGACACGTTTATTTTTAATTTTTATTATATTTACACTTTATTTTTGCAATTATAAGTTGAAGTACGTAAATTTAGTTATTTTTTAAAATATTGCATTAAATTTGCCTGTTTTGTTCTTCGCTCGACTCGCGGACGAGCTGCTACTTCATACCAGTGTCTCATTATAATTACGTAAGAAGGAGTTGATTCGCTGTACTCTTCTACGAATCGTAAGGCAACCTTTATAAAACGGAATAAAAAATGTATAAAATTCAGTGTCAACTTTAAGAAGTTAAACAAATTAGAAAAAAAAACGCTCACCTCTACTGCTTGAAATGCTTTTTCTTTTCAACGAGTACTTTATCGTCACGGTTTATATCCATATCCTTTGCATTTACTAAATTAAAAAAAATTTCGTCGGTCAACTGGTGATCTACATCACTATTTACCAAGTCAAAAACATCTGTTTCTGTGATATTGTCACAACCAGAAACTTTCCCTACTGTAATTGTTAAATCTAGGTCTTCTTCTGGATTTTCACAACATTCATTGATTCATAACATTGAACATCTGTTTCGGCATCTTTCGTGAACACATCAAACGAGTAGGCGGAATTCTAAGAACATTTAAAAAAATTGAATGTAAAAGCGTCTAATAAAATTTGAGCTTTTATCAATCCGGATATGGGAGAGTCCGGATATGAGAAGGCCGGATATGGGAGTGTCTACTGTATTTATATAATACATCTTATAGGAGCCATAGAAAAATAGTCTAACCGTAGTACAATATTTGCAGTACAATGAAAATATAAATAGATAGGGATTAAAATGTGAGGAAAGGCTTTCAGCTTACAGAGATAGAAAACGAAATGAATAAATAGGAGAATACGAAAGGTCTATTAATGTAGACTAGCTGCGCGAGCGACTAATCCGGAAATAGGAAAGCATGGTTTCATTAGTTCGTAAATAAAATTAAAAAATTTACTATTCAAACTTTTTATGAACTCGTAAATTTTGAATAAAAAATCCGCCAAATTTGGCAACATTGTTAGTTACATTACATAAACTTTTTTACAAAATTTAACAGATAAATAGAAAAAATATTTTCCAGCTGTGCTTTTCTAATTTTCAAAATGAAATTAAAATTAAAATTGAAATAAAATAAAAAATAAAAATAAAAAATGTAGATTTTATTAACAACTTGCTGGTGTATGTAACAAATAAAACTTAAAACATGAAATATGATAAAATTTATTGGGAATGAAGAAGATGTTACATTCTTTAAAATTGTTGGTATACCAATACACACGGAGCCGTACAAGAAATGAAATAACACGATTTTAAAAGCTTGTTCCCTTTATATTTGTATTTACACTAAAAAAGATTTGAGATAAATAAAGCCAAGAATTATTTTTTTGAGTTCTAGATTTTTACAGATGTAATATTTAATCAAATAATAATGTATATGTTTTCTTCCCTTATATTTTATTTGAAATTGCTATATTATATGATTGATATATTATAATATTATATTAATTATAATATAATTGATATATTATATGCCAATTAAATAAAATAAAGCGTAAATAAACTTTCTAAAAATTAATAGTATATTTTATTATTTTGTGTTTATTATTTTTGTGTTCTTTAAATATGAAAATCTTTTTACCTTATCAATTTCTCATGCGTCAACAACTGGAAATCTTACATCATGAGATATAAGTATTCAAAATCTGTTTACCGTATCAATTTCTCATGCATCAACAACTGGAAATCTTACATCATGAGATATAAGTATTCAAAATCTGTTTACCGTATCAATTTCTCATGCGTCAACAACTGGAAATCTTACATCATGAGATATAAGTATTCAAAATCTGTTTACCTTATCAAATTCTCATGCGTCAACAACTGGAAATCTTACATCATGAGATATAAGTATTCAAAATCTGTTTACCGTATCAATTTCTCATGCGTCAAAAACTGGAAATCTTACATCATGAGATATAAGTATTCAAAATCTGTTTACCGTATCAATTTCTCATGCGTCAACAACTGGAAATCTTACATCATGAGATATAAGTATTCAAAATCTGTTTACCGTATCAATTTCTCATGCGTCAACAACTGGAAATCTTACATCATGAGATATAAGTATTCAAAATCTGTTTACCTTATCAAATTCTCATGCGTCAACAACTGGAAATCTTACATCGTGAGATATAAGTATTCAAAATCTGTTTACCTTATCAATTTCTCATGCGTCAACAACTGGAAATCTTACATCATGAGATATAAGTATTCATTTATTCAGAGAAGGGGAACACTTCCGTTTAAGGGATCCACACACCTTCGGAGGTGATTTTTTTAAATTTTTTAAATTTTCTCTTTATACCAATTTTTTCTAATGACATTTAAGTTAAAACTTTGAAAAATATATAAACATTTTAGAAATTACATAGAAATGACTTTTTAAAAAGGAAAAATAATCAAAATTTTGTGAAAAATTGACATTTGTGAAAATCATGATAACTCAAAATCAAATCAATACATTCACATTTTGTAAATTACATAATAAAGAGAATCACTTTCTCTATGATATAGACTAGCCGCATTATAATAGCATCTCTATCGCAGAAATACTAATGTAATGAAAAATTCGTAAAATTTCTTGCAATTTTTTAACTTACACCAGTGTAAATATAAAATTAATTAATATATTATCATGATTGTAGTCTTATAACCTCAATAAACATTTGTAAAATAAGTACAAAAAAAATTCAAGGCATTTCATGCACAATTTTTTCCTATAGAATGTTTTGCACGCAGTAAAAATCTGAGAAACTTCATTTTGAGAAAAAGTTAAAGATAACTTTTAAATGCGGTTTTTGATATAAAAATAATTATTATTCTTTAAAGGGTTAATTATATTCTCCATGTATTTTCTTGGACATATAATCAAATTTAAATGCCAAATATAGAAAAAAAAGAATTTAAGCATACATTTCAACTTACTTCCGGCTTGCAGAACGATATTTCCGGTTGTAAAATTCTTCGTCAAGATGTAACAGATGTAACTTTAAACGTCTGAACTCGGGTTCTAATACAGATACAGCCACAGTTAAAGCAGAATTCGATAGATAAAAGATCAGATTTTAATATTATTACAATAATGACAAATCGATATTTTTATGGAAAATGACGTTTTAAAGGTGTATGGAATCCTTATGGTGTACCTTAATCATACATATCCAGTGGGAGAAAAGCAATATTGCAGAATCTTTTTTCACCGTTTACACCCAGGAGCATATTTATATCATATACAATTTATTAGTAAGAGTTCAACAGAAATTACGTTGTACATTACTTTATAAGGGAAATGGGATTTATTTTATTTAGAATTCTTCTTTACATTTATATTACTTTTACACATATGAAATACATGTCACATTGCAATATAACACAAAAACTTTCCTGAAAAATTTAACAGTTAACCTTTTGATTATGGGCCAAGACTGGCGACTAATTTCATATTTAATACTACCACAATTTATAAAATAATTCTTTGTGATCTTTTGAAAACATCCTAGTATAAGTGTATGGCATAGATTATTTTACACAGAGTGGTACGAATAGAATAACAAGTAGGTAAGTGTGATCGAAGATCGCGCAAAGGGTTTCGTTTAATATTTCTTGCAAAACACTTTATCCTTTCTTTAATAAATCGAAATAAATTTCGTTTTCTAAAAAAATAAAATAAATAAAAAGTCATGTTTTTTATAAAGTAAAAATTTCATTTTCCTTTTTCACGTGGAAATCTTTCAATAGAAAATTAATTATTGTAGAAATAATTTTATTGTGGATTTTTAATTGTTGGCAACTGCTATAAAGAAATTTGTTTAACTCTCTGAGCGTTTTGAAAAAGGGTAAAATTGTAATGTTGTTTTCTCTGCATTTTGTTTTAAATGCTAAAAAAAATATGATTCTTTCAGCATTATAAAAAAAAACTTAATTACAAATGTGAATGTAACCCTTGAGAGTATTGATCATTCTTCAATGTTTTGAAAATTCATAAAATCTATAGAATTATATTATCTTAAACATTGCATATATTGCAGTGAAACCTGGAGCTTAGTGAACGGAATATTACGTTCCACACGCTTAGAGGGTTAAATTTAATAGGAAAAGGTTGTTAGAATTTTGGTGTTTTGTCTCTCTATATTAATATAATACGATTTTTTTTATTTTTACGATTTTCAGCTTCATAGTAGGTATTGAGCTATAAGTATACAAAATTCCAAGTCTGCAAGTTATACAGTTTCTGAGAACCGGCTCTGTGACGGACAGACAGAGAAGCGGAACGAATAGGGTTTCGTGAGATCAACGAAACCCTAAAACTGTCCTAGTCGCTGGGGCATATGGTGTCCCAATCCCGCAATCAGAAAGTTAAATATATTTTTGGTACTTTTTTGAAAAAAAAGGGGTAGGTTGGATTTGACAAGAAAGACAAATTTTCAAAAGCACTGTCTGGCTGCCTTTATTTACATTTTAAAAACGTGATCAGATTGTTATATCTTTATAATCTAACTATCAATGTATTGAAACTACAAATAATGTGTTTTAATATTTACACCATTTGATACATACATTGAGAAATAATTTGTTTCATTTATACATAAATAAACCTTATAACAATGTAATGTATATTAATAACACATCGACTGAAAAGTCCCCGGTCTGGCACACAGATGGCGTTGCAATCGCCAAACCGATGCTTTTTTTTAGTAAATACTAACCTTTAAAAGGTTGCAGAAAAAATGTTATGATGATTCGCCGTGTGGATAAAACGTTAGAGTGGTTTTAGTTGAACGACTTTGTTGATAAACAAAAAAAATGGATAAACAAGAATTTCAAGAATTGTTTTTTGATGGGAAAAAACAGCGTTCAAACAAAAACTTGGCTTGATAAGCGTTATCCGGACACTGCACCAGGTAAATCAACCATTATTAACTGGTTTTCTGAATTTAAACGTGGTAGTACGGACACCAGAGATGCACCACGCAAAAGAGGTGAATACTCCGGAAAACATAAAAAAAAGTCCACAAAATCGTTTTGGGGAACCGCAAAGTGAAGTTGCAGGAGATAGCCTAGACTCTGAAGATATCCAATGAACGTGTAGGTTTTATTTTGAATGAACATTTGTCTATGAAAAAGCTGTTGTCAAAATGGGTGCCGCGCGTGTTGACTTTTGACGAAAAACAACAACGAATCGATGGTTCTGAGCTTTGTTTGGAGCTTTTTCGTTATAAAATCATGTTATTTATTATAAAATTATTATTTTTATTTATTTATTAAATTATTATTATTATTATTATTATTATTATTATTATTATTAAATTATTCTTATTTATTATTAAAGTTATGTTATTTATTAAAGTTATAAAGTTATAAAGTTATAAAGCTATAAAGTTATAAAGTTAAGTTAAAAAGTTGTGTTTTCTTTATTAGACCGGGAACTTATCAGCCCATGTGTTATTATAAAAAAGTAACTTTTGCTTGTTTGTTTGTTTGTAAAGGTTATTTCTTGAACTATCGAACCGATTTCAAAAGTTATAATAACAAATTAATGGTGATAGTCCCTTCTCTAACATTAGGCTATATTTTATGTCGGTGTCACTGTCCCAAGGGGGGTGCGGTAGCGAAAAACGTTCTAAAATTTCAATTTTTGTGACACCGAAGGGGCTAGAAATTTTAAATTTGACTTGGTAGTTACTTATAAGATGTAAATGCATGCTCTCTAAGAACAGTTTCTAAAATATTCGAATTTTAAAACGGTGAAATGAACAAAAAGCGTTCTAAAAACATTCTAAATTACAATTTCTACGGAATTTCCGGCTCTACCGAACCGATTTCCAACATAATGGTGACAGATTGATGGTGACAGTACTTGCTCTAATATAGTATATTTTATGTCGGTGTCATTACACCAGGGGGATGCGATAGCAAAAAAGGTTCTAAAATTTCAATTTTTGTGTTACTGAAGGGACTAGAAATTTTTTATTTGGTATGGTAGTTACTTATAAGATGTAAATGCTCTCTGAGAACAGTTTCTAAAAATTTCGAAATTTAAAAGGGTGAAATGAGCGAAAAGCGTTCTAAAAACATTCTAAATTACAAGTTCTGTGGGATCTCTCAAACTAGCGAACCGATTTCAAAAGTAATGGGGCCAAATTGATGGTGACAGTACCTTCTCTAATATAGGATATATTTTATGTTGGTGCCACTAGCCATAGGGGGTTGCAGGAGCGAAAAACTTTCTAAAATTGTGATTTTTGTGATATTGAAGAGGTTAGAAACTTGAGACTTTGCACGGTAGTTACTTATAAGATATAAATGCTCTCTAAGAACAGTTACCAAAAAATTCGAAATTTAAAAGTGTGATATGAGGGAAAAGTGTTCAAAAAGCGTTCTAAATTATTATTTCTAAGGAGTTGTTAATCACAAAAATTTGAGATTTGACATGGCTGTTACTTTTAGGACATAAATAATCACACAGAACAATTTAAAAAAATCGAAATTTAAAAGAGTGAAATTCACGAAATGCGTTCTAAATAAACGTGTTCTAAATTACGATGTATTTGGAACAGCTAAGGCTAGAAATTTGAAATTCTAGAGACGTAATTAATGTAATCTAGAGACGGATTTAATCTAGAGACGTAAATGCTCGGCCAGAACAGTTTTCTAAAAATGCGAAATTTAAAAGGGTGAAGGAGCGAAAAAATGTTCTAAAGTTGCAATTTATGTTGTACAGTTGGTATAGAAGCTTGGTATTTGGCATGGTGGTTACTTTTAAAATGCAAATACTCGCTAAGAACGGTTTCCAAAAAATTCCAAATTTGAAAAGGGGAAATGAGCGAAAAACATTCTAAAAACGTTCTAAATTATTATTTAATTAGATTTATCCGGGTTAGAAACTTGAAATTTAGTATAGTGGTAACTTTTAAGATGCAAACGCTCGATATAAACAGTTTATTAAAAATTCGAAATTTAAACGGGTAAAATGAGTAATCTTGAAATGTAAGTACAATGGTGAATTTTTAAGATGGAGACTCTCGGTATAAACGAAATTAAAAAAAGTGTAGAAGCAAAGAAAACGTTCTAAAATTGCGATTTTAGTGATGCTGCTGATCTATTAACTTGAAATTTGGCATAGTGGCTATTTTTAAGATTTCAGTGCTCGCTAAGAACGGTTTCTAAAAAAACGAAGTTTCAAAGGGTGAAATGAGCGGAAAATGTTCTAAAAACCTTCTAAACTAATATTTATCTGAAATTGTTTGGGATAGAAACTTGAAATTTTACATGGCTCTTTCAGAGACGTAAATTCATCTACAAAACAGCTTTTAAAAATTAAAATATTTTAATGTGTAGAGGAACAAAAAACGCTGCAAAATTGCGATTTCTGTTATATATTTGTTACAGAAGTTTTCCTAACTATAAGATTGGAATTTGGCATGGTGCTTACTTTTAAGTTGTAAGTACTCGCTTAGAACAGTTTAAAAAAAATTCTAAATTTCAAAGGCAAAATAAAATGAGCAGAAAACCTTGAAATTATATTTATTTGGTATTAATTTTAGCTCTTTTCATTAATTTAATTCTCATGTTTGCCTTATGCAGTATAAGAATGCAGTTTAATCAAAATGTGGCTTAATTAGTAACTTTAGAATTATTCGTAGCAGTTTAATTTCCGTTACTGTACTCAGGTATATAACAGAGCCACTTCATTACACGATATACGGAAATATCAAAAGTTGACGATTGGAGTAATACTATACTGCCAAATGTAGTTACTATAAACATCATATACAAATGGTGAAGATTAAAGAAGACAGTTAGCTATCCTCTGATATTCATGTATCCGCAACCATTTTTTTTTTTTACCATTCGGAAAAAAAATTGCTGCTCACATTTACACTTTAGTCTCTGGAGTAAATGGGCATAATTGTAAACAAACAGGTTTTTCTATTAAAATTCTGCTGGAAAATTTAGTTTCTACATACATTTGTTCTAGAAGAGTGAAATAACAGCTAAACATACGCACACAAAATAGGGTATATATATCTTATATAAATAAGATAACTTAGCCATTAGTAAAAAATGTGGAATTTTTTTTTTTTTTTAGTTACCACAACTGGCATTATAAGAAGTTTTTCTGTGCGTTAATGTTTAAATTATCACCAAAAAATATAAAGATGAAAGTTGCACTTTGTATAGATAAAACCTAGAATAATTCCTACTCTTTCCATTTCTTGATATATATATATATATACTCTAAAAACGACATTTTCAAAACTAAGCAAAAAATACTCAAATCTGAGTATGTCGCTTAGTCAAAATGGCTCCGAATCGATATTACTCAAGTTTGAAATATGTATATACTCATTTCTGAAAACATGCACATACTCAAGAATAAAACATCATGTGCTCATATTTGAGTCCATGTTTCAAAAATGAGTATGAACTCATTTCTATGTGCTCATTTTTGAGTATTTCCATGTTTCAAAAATGAGTTTGAACTGATTCTAATCATTTTTGAGTGTGTCCATGTTTCAAAAATGAGTATGAACTGACCTCTATGTACTCAGTTTTGAATATATACCCCATGTTTCAATACTCTGAGCATTTTTGGTATTTCAGAACTGAAAGCATTGGGTCGTCCTACTTGAAACAAAAAGCTTCATAACAAAATGAAAACATCAATTTACTCAGATTTGAAAGTCTCACTTTTCTCAGTATACTATATAATCGCTAAATAAAAGGAATATTTTTAAATGCATATGTTTCAAAATAGCTTGATTAAAATACCGACTAGTTTTACGAAAAGAAAGATTTATACCTTTTTTGTTATCCTGTGTCCCTGTATTAATATGCCTAAAATATTAATATGGACCACTTTGTGATAGTCTTATGTGCCAATGTCTAGGAATTTTCCATCTTCCATCAAAGTATTCAGGGAAGCAGAACACTTTCGGTCAATCATTCGAATACGATAACAGAAAAGCAATATCGCGGAATCCTTCTATAATCCTTTCCACATAATGCATTTTTATAACATTTCATGTTTTAACATCACGAATTCAGAAGAAAAAAAAGTGCTTTATTTCTTTGAGGATTCCTCCGTTTTATTTGAAACGACATTTTGCATTATTGTAACTTTAAGAAGTGAAAAATTTGTACTATATTGCATAATGCGTAAGTTATAAAACACAAAAGTATTCCTGCAAAATTTAGCAGTTAAATATTACTCTTTTTAGAATTTTTCACAAAATAGACACAATATAAAGAAAAATGCATTTTTGTTCTATATCATTCAGTATCTAATCCTAATTGAATATAAATCTAGATAGTGATTATTCTAGATAATCATGAAGCACTATAATAAACGTCAAGTTAATGTTAAAATTTCAATATGTAAAATAATTGAAGGAATATTTCTTTAAATCCTAGAAAAAATTCAATAAGAATATGTAAAGTTAATAAAAAGTAAAACAAATTTATTTTTCAAATTGTATAGTGGATATATTTTCCTACTTTATAAATATATAAAAAATTGTTTTATTGAACGAAAAACAGAAACTGTAACTGAGTTTTGTGCATTTATTCTATTTGAAATTAAATTAGCAATGTCAATTGTTTATGCAGGTTTTGATACGAAACATCCGTTTAGCATTTTACATTAATTGCACATTTCCATCATATGTACATTGTATTTAAGTTGTAAAAAATGACAGATATTTCTTCATGTAGGAAAATATATAACCACGAATGAAAATATACAATAGCCTGTTCCAAGTTACTAACAATTCAGAAATGCATTCTTTATCTTTAGAAACTTCAGAACCCAATATATTTTAGAGATTTACAAAAGCATTTCTAAAAGCAAAGTTTCTTTTGCTGCCCGTAATTTTCGGAAACATTTCCGAGCATCTATTACAGCGTATTAATCAGTTTTCTGAAACAGGAATATTGGTTATTAAATTGCAGTCAATTCTCAATTAAACATTTTCAGCTTCATTACTGAATTTATACATTCACTAGTAACAAATTAATATTAATTTTAATGTTAATGTTAATACTGCTACTTTATCATGTTTGTCTGTAAAGCATTTTTGTGAAACATGAAAATGTTTACTTGAGAATGGATAGCATCTTAAAAACCGATATTCCGGTTTGAGAAACATGATTAATAATACACTATAAAAACTACTTGGAAACGTTTTGAAAAATTCGCGGCAGCAAAAGAAACTTTGTTTTTATAAATGTTTCTTTAAATCTCGAAAATATATTGGTTTCCGAGATTTCTAATAATAAAGAGTGCTTTTAGGAGGACTTCTGGGTAACTCGGAAGAGGTAATTTCATATTTTCATTCGTGGTTATATTATATATTACGCGGTGGCGTATTACTGCTTATTGTACTGTTTATTACTGTTAATTTTACGGTATAATACTGGAAGTATTATACAGTAAAATCAAAAATTTTTTTTCAGTGTAGATTGTCCTTTCTTTCGTAGTTTTATTCTAAGTCTGTCATACAAAATAATCAATCACCTAATTATAGATTTCTTTTTTTATCAAATTTCATTTAAACCATAATTTCTGTTTCACAATGCTATTCATTTTTAAGACGAAAATGCGCAACTAAATCTATAAAAAAATAATATATCATTTCACTAAAAAGTGTCACAGCATTAAATTTTCGAAAAATGAAAACTTTCTGCTTTATCAAGTTCTCATATGCTAACATCTGGAAATTTTACATCACAGTATTCACGGAAGCAGAAGACCTTTCGTTCATTCATCCATGTCCAGTTGAAAAAAAAACGGTATTACATTTTTTTTTTTTTTTTTTTTTTTTTTTTACTATCGTTTCCATTGAATGCATTTTTTAATATTTCCTGTTTTTGTATTAAGCATTCAGAAGAAAATACACTGTATTTGATTTATTTGCAGATTTTTCTATTTTATTTTGAACGATATTTCGCGTTATTGTAACTGTAATATGTGCAAAATATCTATTATATTGTAGAACGCGTAAGTTATAAAACAGTTAAAAGTTTCTCTTTCGAGAAATTTCATAAATAGATGTAATCTAATGGAAAATGCACTGTGAAAACATTCTGGTAATTCTACACACAAAAAAAGAAAAAAAAAATAGTTTGGACGCCTGTAAAAAACTGTTTATTTTTCGGAAATAATCTGTATTTATTACGAATTTACGGGTAAAAACTGTTAAAATAACAGAAAGATCGTAATAAATGCAGATTATTTCCGTAAAATCAACGGTTTTTTTTCTGGCGTCCTGGCTGACAGTTTTTTTTATACAAAGTAAAGTTTTTTTTTATGTGTATATTTTTACTGTCCATCGGGATTTAATTTATATTTAATATAAATATAGGTAGTAATTATTGTTGATAATAATAAGACAATATAAACAGAAATCTTAAAGATAATCTTCAAATTTCAGTATGTTAAATAGTTGAAGTGTCTCAACTGTCTAAACATGTTCAGCTGCCTAAAGCTAAACTTATATACCTTCAAGAGTTCAAAATAATATTAATTTTAATGTTAATGTTAATTCTGTTAATTTATCATGCTTGCCTGTAAAAGATATATGGTGAACATGAAAAATATTTGCATCATAAGTGATAGAATCCGAAAAACCTATATTCCAGGATGGGAAAACTGATTAATATACAATAAAAAACGTTTCCGAAAATACGGACAGTAAAATAAACTTCCTTTTTATAAATAATTCTTTAAATCACAAAATTTTATTGTTTTATGAGGGTTCTAAAGATAAAGGGACGCTTTTCGGAATCGAAGATAAGTCTGAAGAAGTTACATTAATTTTTTGTAGAATAAGAAGCATTTTTTTTTAACTTGTGCTTACAGCTTACATATAGCGCATCTCTTCGACAAGAGGTTAAAAAAAGAAAGAACATCGATCACCACACTGAAAAAAAAATGAGACTTTCAAATTTGAGTAAATCGATGTTTTCATTTTGTTATGAGACTTTTTGTTTCAAATAGGACGACCCAATGCTTTCAATTCTGAAATACCGGAAATACTTAGAATACTGAAACATGGACATACACAAGACTGAGTACATAGAGGTGAGTTTATGCTCATTTTTGAAACATGGACATACTCAAAAATGAGTAGAATCAGTTCAAACTCATTTTTGAAACATGGAAATATTCAAAAATATGGACATAGAAGTCAGTTTATATTCATTTATGAAACATGGACATACTCAAATATGAGCACATGCTGTTTTACTCTTGAGATTGTGCATGTCTTCAGAAATGAGTATATACATGTTTCAAACATGAGTAATTTCGATTCGGAGCCATTTTGACTATGCGACATACTCAGATTTGAGTATTTTTTTTATCAGTTTTGAAAATGTCGTTTTTAGAGTGCAGTAGACGTTTTTTACTTACCCATCATACGTAGTATCATAATCGTTTTGAAAATCGAAAAAATTTTTTTTGACGGATTTACACGTTTCAGACACTGGAGATTCCGAAAAACATATTTTTAGAAGAAAATTTTTGCCGTCCGTCTGTGTGTCTGTGTATCTGTGTGTGTGTCTGTAAACGCTCTATCTCCCGAACAAATTGAGATAGAGACTTGCCATTTGGTATGTACTTAGTATGTAATAATGGGAAGAAGCCTTTTTCATTTCAATAACCTCGATTAACCGGAACATTTTTTTCGGACTCTCGAAATATTCGTTCTGATGAAAGGTATATAAAAATTTTCGAAATTGTTTATTTTAAGGAGTAAATATAAAAGACAATAAAAAACATAAATTTTTCATAAAACATGAAGTCGATCGGATAATTAGTTACCGAGATATTTGTAATCCTATTTTCCACACTCTTCGATTTTTCATGACCCTGTATTTCATCCAAATTTCACTTCAAATATATATTTTAATTGGAAATTTGACGCTTAATCAGATGCAATAAACCGCTAGTTAATAGGAGTATTATTTTTGGAGTTATAAGGAAAAACCTCTTTCAAGCAATTCAGTAATCGAGCCTTTTTATGACGTCATCAAGCCACGATTTTATTTGAATATCAATGCATTTTATAAATAGTTTACACATTTTTATTTTAATATTTTACATTATACATATACATGATGGGTAAGTATTACGGTGGCCCCCAACGACTAGTTTATATTGGAATTTACTTGAC
This sequence comes from Maratus michaelseni, assembly GCA_963931845.1. NCBI lineage: Eukaryota > Metazoa > Arthropoda > Arachnida > Araneae > Salticidae > Maratus > Maratus michaelseni. The sequence continues at coordinate 95,939,790 of OZ007595.1, forward strand.
AATTTAAAACACTGAAAATGTGCGTCGGGTAGATTTATATACATATGTATCTTTTTTAAAGAAGCTCTTGTGCAGATGGAATCCGACAAGAAGATAGCTCTTTAATTATTTTGTTGTATTATTTCTAGGTATTTCAGACATAATATTCATTCACCTAAGCATGAATTTTTTTCTGCAAATTACATTTAATACTGGCGTATCAAAATATCGCCCCACCTTTAAGACATGAATGTGCAATGAAATCTCTAAAGTATTAATAATTTATTTCAACTAGTCCCGAACTTTTTTTTTATCTCATAACTGTTAAAACTTAAAAATTCGTTATCATATCGCCCATAAAATCAATATTTTTCGTCATTTATTGTACGTCAGCTGCTTGTGAATCGTCGGGTTACCTGGTTGCAAACGAGCAGTCGATGTGCAGCACGACTAGGAAAAGTCCTTCTGTCCTGTATTGGTGGGAGAAGATAGTCTCCATATTCCTTGGTTTTAAGATTTTAGACAATTTTACTGGAAAACGCTAAGATAAAATACACGGAACCCGATTATTGAAGATTAAATTCCCAGTTCTCGTTAATATTGAATTTGGTTCAGAATTTTGCCAAATTAGTCAGTTATAGCCAAGTTGGTTTCATTTATGGCAACTTATTTTGTCTCCCAGCACGGTGAGAATTTTATGCTGGTGAATATGAATATATAGTGTTAAACATACAAGTATTGGAACGATGTTTACAACAATGAAAGAAAATTTGCCAAAAAGCATGTTAACTAAAACTCATAAATTAAACCCTTTTATGGAGGAATCCTACTGTCTTGTATCAAAATGTCAGCCAACCTAAACATTCAAACTGCTATATCTCAGCCATTTTCTAAGATAAGAGGCAAAACAAAAATTGATCCGGAATCCTTGGAACAAGGCCAAACATTTAACGGAAAAAACTTTTAGGATTTCTAATTTTTTGGTACATCTGTTTGAATTTGAAATCTTTAAATGGTTATTATAGCGCCCTTTTCCGGCGGAATATCTTAAAATTTAACTGGGACATACAAGCCATAGTCGAAAATATATACAAAAAAATTCATTCAATTCTATTCATAAATTCATACAGTTTTCGATGATACAATAATGAAAAGGGAAGAAAGTTGCTATCACAGCGCCCCCTTCCGGCGGAAAATCTCCAAATTCAAGTGGGACCTGCTGGCCATAGCCAAAAACCTACAAATGAAATTTAGTTCAGTTCTATACATAACTTCATACACAGTTTTCGATAAGGGAACACACACACGGACGCACGCGGACGGACAGACATTGACCCCTAAAACGAGTAAATCCGTCAAAACCGGAAGTCGAAAAAAAGTTCGATTACAACACTTTCTTCTATTATAGGTAGAAGAAAGTAAAAAAACAGTGTTCCAAACTGTTAAGTAAGTGTAAATGTTTCTTAATGTGCGAAAATATAGGGTGATCCCGAATTCATGGTACAAACTTTAAGTGTTGGTTATGGACACTGTAACAATCATTTATTGTATAGGAAACCAGAAGCAGAAATCCATTTATTTAGTCAAAATTACTTACAGTCTTACTCTCATCCGAAATCGCGTTTTTTGTTCATAACTTTAATAGTAGTGACGATACTTTAATGGAATCCTTACTATATCCTTACAATTCAAACAAAGATAAGTCTGTTGCAAATTTTGTTAAACTATCTTCACTACTATTAAAGTTATGAACGAAAACGCGACTTCGGATTGGAGTGAGACGCCCTGTAATTTTGACTAAATAAATGGATTTCTGACTTTGGTTTCCTATGCAATAAATGAATGTTAGAGTGTCCTGTACCAACCCTTAAAGTTTGTACCATGAATTCGGAGTCATCCTTAACCACGAACGAAAATATGCAAATACTTTCCCAGCTATCCGTGATTCTGAAAAGCATTCTTTATTATTAGAAACCTCAGAAGACAATATATTTCGGGATTTAAACAAGCATTTATAAAATATTTTTATAAAGTCTATATATTTAAAAGCGAAAAACGCATTCTGTCAAATTCCTATTCTCTTTTCCACACGAAAATCCTCTCATTGCGCATGTTTCAACGTTTTTTAATTGAAAGCTTCTCCTCTCAGGAACGGGAAACGTGGTGTTTAGCCCTCACCTGTTTAGCCTAAGGGGTTTGAAAAGGAATGATTGAAAACGGATGGCGTAATATGGCCATTGCGTTGAAAGTTTTTTTTTTAAGAACTCATGTTTTCACTATTAAATATGCATATTTTTTTGCAAAATTTTAAAGAGAGTTTGGATACAGTTATATTTATAAACGATAGAAATTTCAAAGAGTTCGGAAGATGAAAACTATTTTTTATTGCTACGTTAAAGGAGCCGACGCGAAAACAAACAAACAAACAAACAAAAAAAGCGAGATGAAAACATTTCTTTTACAACTCGATAAACATATTTTTTCACGGACTGTAAAACCATTTTATTTATAACTAATAAAGATTTCAAAGAGTTCAGACAAAAATAACAATAAAATGAGCGCTTTTATCACTAAACATCAATTTTTTCGCGAATTTATCATTTTAAAATATAATTTCATACAAAATCGGTTTAAAGATATAAAATAATAAAAACTTTATGTTTTTTTTTTTTTAAATTTATTATCATGGGCCTGGACAACGCCGGGCAGGTCAGTTAGTTATATTTATAAAATAATTTATAAAATATCATATTTTTCTTTTTAAGCCAGTGATTTTCGGACACGTTACCGAGTAGTTATTATAACGTATTAATCAGTTTTCTCAAACCGGAATGTCGGTTTTTTTATCCATTGCTATCCATTCTCAATTAAAACATTTTCAGCTGCATTACTGAATTTATACGCGGAAGTTTAACAAAATAATATTAATATTAAAGTTAATTTATCAAGTTTGTCTGTGCAGCATGTAAGGTTGAACAATAAAATGTTAACTTGAAAAACAATAACATCCGAAAAGCGCATATTCCAGGTTGAGTTAACTAATTAATAGACTATAAAAAGAAAAGTACCCAGTTAAACTGATGGCAATGACCTCACAGGCTATTCACACTAACTGTATATTATACTCTCACTTCAAAGAATAATGCCCCTCGGAAAATAAAGAAATGAACTATAAATTAAGGGGATTATCCCCCCGTTCCCCTCTATATTTTAACCAATGAAACCCCAAAACTAATCAGAGAAGCGCCTTATCACAATGAACCTATATACAAAATTTGAAGCAAATCGGATAATTCTGCATGAAAAACCCATTTTTCTAAATTAGGACCACATTCCCCCTCTTTATACTTAACCAATGACCCCCCCCCCCCAAAAAAAAAACTAATCACGGAAGCGACTTATCAAAATGAACCTATATACAAAATTTGAAGCAAATCGGATATTTCTGCATGAAAAACCCATTTATCTAAATTAAGGGGGGGGGGGTTATTAGCCCCTCATTCCCCCCCTTTATACTTAACCAATGAACCCCCAAAACTAATCAAGGAAGCGCTTTATTACAATGAACCTATATACAGAATTTGAAGCCAATCGGGTGATTCTGCATGAAAATCCCATTTATCTAAATTAAGGGGGTTATTAGCCCCTTGTTCCCCCTTTATACTTAACCAATGAACCCCCAAAACTAATCAGGGAAGCCCTATATTACAAGGAACGTATATACAGAATTTGAAGCAAATCGGGGGATTCTGCATGAAAAACCCATTTATCTAAATTAAGGGGTATTAGACCCTCGTTCCTCCCTTTATACTTAACCAATGAATCCCCAAAACTAATCAGGGAAGCGTTTTATTACAATGAACCTATATACAAAATTTGAAACAAATCGGATATTTCGATCAAGAATTATCGCGTTACGTACATACATACGTACATACATATACATACGTACGTACATACAGAACTTGCGGGCACATTAACTCTTCGGCTTTGATAGCCTGTAGATAATAAAAACTACTCGGTAACGTTTCTGAATGTAAGTGGCAGCAAAAGAAACTTTGTTTTTATAAATTCTTCTTTAAATCTTAATAACCTTAATAATCTTAATATTGAATTGTGCTTTACATTGGTTTCTGAGGTTTCTAAAGATAAAGATCGCGTTTTAGAATCGTAGGTAGAGGTTATTCTATATTTTCTTGGATAGATATAAAATTTTCCTAGATTAAGAAACATTCGTCTTTTATTACAAAGCAGATTTATTTTACTGAAACATGAAAATCTTTTCACCTTGTCAGTGTCTCTTGTGCCATCATCTAGTAATCTTATGTCTTTTGTCGACGTGTTTAGAGAAACAGAACATTTTTATTCATTCTTCCATATACACTGGGAGAAAAGTGATATCACTGTATCCTTCTTCCGTCGTTCCCACCTAATGCATTTTTATAACATGGCATCATTTTTCATTAAGAATTGAAGAGAAAAAAATGATTGTGTTTTATTTCATCGGGAATTATTCCGGTTTTATTTGAATTGACATTTTGCGTTCTTGTAAATTTAATATGTCTTATATCGGTTGTGTACTACTAGTTACGCAGCGTCAAAATTCCTGAAATATGTAACAGTTCCTTTTTAGAAATTTTAACAAAAAAAAAAATGAAGGGAGTATATTTAAAATTAAGTTTTTACTGTCACTCTGTATCTAAGTTAATATATTTAAATACAAAGGAAAATATAAAAAAATAAGACACTTTAACGCTTGTATTCACCATCTACCTCAACTATCTGTTAAATGCAAAACCTCGGTCGAACGCTCAAATGAAATTCACGATTAACCTGATTGGAACTGATCGCTGCCGAAGTCCAATCAGATAAATGATGAATACCATTTGAGCTTTCGTCCAAGCTTTTCGCGTTTAACCGACAGTTGAGGTAGATGGTGAATACGAGCATAAACAGAAAACATTAAGATCTCTTAAAATTGCAGTATGTTGAATAGTTGAAAAAGTAATGTGTGAAGCATTTGTTTGTGCATTAACAACTCGAAAATTTTTTAATGCGAATGTTTAAAGTTGATAAAATCGGTAGTCAAGAAATATATGTCTACTTTCTATTATAAAATTTTAATGTGACGATTGTTTAAAATGAATTTACGAAAGGAATTTATGAAACGAACATATCAAACTTTTTTTTGAAACGCTTAAATTTGGATTTTATAGAATACTGATGGTAATGGGATTTTAGTTATGTTGTGACAGTTACCAAAAGCATGATTTTTCTTGAAGAGGGTGTATATAACATTTATAGTTATTTTACAGGGTCGCACAAAAGTAGGGCATTTTAGTGGCATTATACTATCTAAAACTCTGCGAAGTTTGTATACAGTAGAATCCCGATTATCCGAATCCCGGTTATCCAAAAATCGGCTTAACCGAAAGACCTTAAAACTTTTTTTTTTTTTAAATATGAAAAATTTTATTTTTAAACAAGCATTCTGTTTATGAAATAAATAAACAGCGTCAACTAACTTATTTGGACCATTGCGTAAATGCAGGCATTTTATTGCATACACACATACAATACTTAATTTTTTTACAAAATATGTTGTTCTTTTTGTTTTTGTTTTTCAATTTTGCATTACTTCAATGCTGCCTTATCACGCCACCTTTTAGACAACTCATCTGACGCTGTTGCATCTTCCTGAACTTCAATATACTGAAGTGCCAGTATCATGAACATAGACCAAAATGAGTCATAAGGACTTCTAACGAAATAGCCTTTCAAAGAAGAAAACCGTTCCTCGAAAAATGTTTCAAATAGGTGACGCCTATGTAGGACAATTGATCTATACGTCACCAGTTTGTCTGCTTCTTCAAATAGTCTGGTGGGTATCCGATATACAGTTTCGATTTGTTGGTGGTGGTGGGACTACCTTAGCAGAGATGTTATGCCGGCTGCGCATAACCGTGCGCGCAGCTACCATTAAGTTCGAAAGTCGCGACACGCTATTAACACTATTTCGTTAGAAGTCCTTATCTATTTCTATGTTCGTGGCCAGTATCAACTCTTTTCAACGCGTTGAGTACTTCATGCTTATAAAAACCAGTTTGCGTTTTAAAGTATTACTCATCGTAAATGAAGTTTGGAGGAAATTAAAACGCTTGTAAACAGGAAGATGAAATCGCTCAGAATAAGAATTCTTGCTTCACCTTCAAGCACGAATGCTTTACCTGGCTGGGGGGGGGGGGGGGAGTGAGAAGGTAGAGTAGCGTGAGTAGTGTCATCTGGTACAGTAAAATTAGGAAGCCTCTCGGTTATCCGAAAATTCCTATGGAACCCCGGTCCACCGAAAATCCTTTGGTCCCATGTTTTTTGGATAATCGATGTTTTACTATATTTTGCTAAGATTTTTTGCAGCATTTGCTACATTGCACATGTATACGGTGTAACATTTATTGTTCTTTTACAGGCAACACAAAAAATTTAGATGCATTACACTTTATCGTAACTTTTACTGTTGTAAGAGTTGCTTTCTATGATCTTTATTTAACTTATAATGCTTAACCCATGCTTAAACTCATTTATATATATATATAATAAGATCGTGTAAAAGGAATAAAGCACGACGATTTAGGCATTTTTTTTCAACTTATTTGATGATAAAATTATTTTAAAATAATTATAAATTTTTTTATTATGGGCCAATGTTTAAATATTCAAAAGAGTTATAAGTTTGAAAATCAAACTTTGGATACCTAAAACTTAAAATAAATGTTATTCATATTATTTTTTTTATCTTTCCAGTTATACTATAAAGAGCCCACATTAGTCAAGCGAAGAAACTCGTCCGCTAATGCTAAATCTATGGATTAAATCTTTACAGATTTCTTGTTTGTATTTTAATATTTTAAAATGTTATTTTGCATAGTATACTTGAGCTCGATGTATGAAGTTGTGCGTTTGTACTTTTTCTATTCGGGTTACAGTTTTTTAATATGCAGACACTTTCACTTTTGGAACCGGTTCTGGAAGTGAAACTATCCTCATATAAAAAGACTGTAACCATAATCGAAAAAGAACAAACGCACAACATTAGATATCGAACTCAGGTATGCTATGCAAAAAACATTTACGTATATTAAAATACAAGAAATCTGTAAAGATTTCTTGTATAGGCTTAATATTAGCGTTCGAGTTTCTTCGCTTGACAAGTGCAGGCTCTTAAGCAGCTAAATTTGTAAAAAAATAACATGTAATTAAACTGTGCTGCCCCATTAATTTAATAAAATATAAAAACATTTTCGCCTTGTCAATTTCACATGTGCCAACATTTGCAAATCTTACATCTTGTGTCTAAGTATTCACAGAAGCAGAGTACTTTCTTTTATCTATATCCTGTGGGAGAAAAGCGATATTGAAGAATCTTTCTATCGTCGTTTCTGCATAATGCATTTTCATTTCATGACGTCTTTTATCATTAAGAATTCAAATGAAAGCGGATCACGTTTTATTTCACTGAGGATTATTTCGATTTACTTGGACTGATATTTTGCATTCTTGTAGCTGTAATATGTGTAAAATATGTATTCTATTCTATAAAGCGTTTAAGAGGATTAAAAATGTTTGAAATGACGAAAACTGACTGAAGTATGATTGTAGATAAGAAAGCCTGTAATTAATTTAGACTATTACTTATTTTGGCGTTTATTAATTTATGTTCTAGACTCTACAGAAATAAAAATGTTTGTTAAATTGTAAAAAAAAAAAAAAAAAAAAACAATAACGAAAATTTCTGCATTGTTCGTAAAAATTAATCTTGCAAAACTAGTTTTGCCACGATCTTCAAGTTCAGGTTACATATTTTTGAGTCATATATTTTTTTCACAGGTCATGTATTTTCTTCTTTTATACTGCTTATTGCGTTGTTTTCCGATTATACCTAAAACAAAAGCAATCATGTGAACAATACCGCCCTTCATTGTTCGTCACCAGCGGAGGTGCGCCCCTGATTACTGAGCATATAGATGACTGCCTTGTGAAAATATGTAATCCTGCCGAATAACAAGTTGACTAATCCATACTCTTTTTATCAGTGTACTCCCAATAAAAATAACTTTAAGAAAATTATTTGAAAATATACAAAAGTTATAAGAAGCTTTACATTACTGTTTAAACAATCGCAAAAAAATAGATAGAGATAGAAATATAACATAAATCAGGTAAATAAAAAGTAGAGTATGTTTTGTTAGTTTTACCTTCTGCAAGTAAGCCACGGAAAAGCAAGGGTCGTTGGGGAAACTCGACATATGGCCGATGACCCGGTTCCCTCTATGGGGTTCCGGCTACGGAGCCGTCGGTGGACTCTAGCGATTCACCAAGTATTTTCATGGTAATCTTGGGATCCACCTCTGATCTTGTTATCCACCGTGTATCGTAACGGCCTATGTCGTCAACACGTGGTTTCAATGGAAGTGGTCAGCAGGTGCCGACGCTTCCACCGGTCGCAGCCCATACAGAAGGACCCTCCTGGTCGTGCTCGGTAAAAGTCCCTCAGGACTTGGGCGCAGCGGTTGACGCGCGTGACGGACGCCACCCTGGTGCCTGGCAGCGCAGCTCAGTTTTAACTTTTGCAGATATAATATTATTTAATCGCCAAATAATGCAAATTTTATTTATTGCATTCAATTATTGCTATATCATAATACCGATCAATTCAAAGAAAATAAAGTGCAGCTAAATCTCTAAACTATTATCTCATTTTATTAAACAGTGTTCCTCTAATAATTTCCTGAAAAATATAAATGTATTCGCCTTCTCAAATTCTCAGGTGCAGACATCTTCGAATCTGGCATTTTGTGTCAAAGTATTGACAGAAGCGAACACTTCTTTTGAATCATCCGCACCCGTTAGGGAAAAAGGATATCGTAGAGTCTTTCTTTCAACGTTTCCACCTAATGCATTTTTATAACCTTTCATATTTTCGCATTATTAATTCACAAGAAAATACACTTTTTATGTCTTTGAGGGACATTTCTAGTTTATTTGGAATGACGTTTTACATTCTTGTAACTTTAACATGCGTAAAATATGTATTACCCTGTATAATGTCTGAGTTACGTACATAACACAAAGCCATTCCTAAAAAAGCTAACAGTCAAGTATTTTTCTTTTCAGAAATTCTAACGAAAGAGATGTTGGCTGAAGAAAAATATAGGATTTTACTGTCAATATGAATCTAATATGAAGTTAATATATCTACGTAGTAGTTATTCTATATAATAACCAAACCTCTATTGTTAGAAAATCTTTTAGATAAGACAAAAATCATAATATGTTCAACAGTTAAAGACTAATATAGTGGGGAAATTAAAGTCATGAATGCCTCAAGTAACTTCTGACTGTATAAAGCAAGAACTGTTGGCCTGCCTACAGTAAAATGACTACGCACTATTACATGAGAGTGAACTGCAGCGCCTAGTAGTGTCGAAATTTAGAAGGTATCGATCATATCTCGAAAACTATGAGAGAGGATGTTTGTCGCTTTATCATCTGCGCCCGGCAAACTGAAAAATGTTTTAAAAATAATTTAATAATTCATAATTATGTTCTAAAAGTATTCAAATGCTGTATTGTCATCCAAAACACGCCTGCGTATAGAATTTTTATAATTCTAGCCTATCAGGAAGTTAGTGAAAAATCGAACACAAAGTTCCATATTTACATACATGAACTCAGTTAAGTTAAACAAGAATGGAAAATCATGCGTCAAGCATAGATTACGAAACACTTTTCAACACATTCAGAATATTGTAACAAAACTTCACAGTTTACCTACTAAACAATTTAGAAAAAGTATAGAACATTTGAAAACCCAATTTCAACAATTATTACCAATAGTTAAACAAAATATCCGAATTCTTTTGTGGAGCCCCGTATATGATCTATGGATTTGTATACGCAGTATGCTAAAATTTACTTCAGTTAGGAAATACAGAGCACAATTGAAAATTCCCCTTCAGCAATTTCTGTCAATAAACGGAAATGTATTCGATATTTTTTGAGCAGCCCTGTATATGATTTGCAGGATTTATATGAACAATTAATATGCAAAAAATTAGTTACATTTGAAAACGCGTACCACAACTGAAAACGACCTACCAGCAATTATTGTTCATAGACAGTACTATAACCGAATTCCTTTCCGTGTCCCTGTAAATGAACGGTGTATTCTGTGATTATCGTATTCTACAGTAAGAGGCTGCTAGGGCACCTCAGTGAAATGTATCAATTTGAATATTTATAAAATAGTGAAACATCACTAAAATACGCTGCAGATGATTTTTCCCCAGAGACCGTAATGTAATGGAATTATTTTGATTGTCCTTGTAAATAAACGATACATTCTATGCACACCATATTCTAGAGTAAGAGCTTTGTAGGGCACCTAAGTAATATATAACAATTTGAATATGGATAAAATAGCTAAACATCATATTAAAATACGCCGCAACCGACTTCTCCCCATAAAACGTAATGTAACGGAATTCTTTTGATTGTAGAAGAAACATAAATGCTACACACTTCATTTTCAATAACAAACATGCCCTAGTAAACTCCAATAACATATATAACTTTCAAGGAAATCTTAGTATATTTACGCAAGTTAGAGCACGGACAGACGGCAGACAGGCAGACAAACCGAATGCATAAACACTTTTCAACTATGTTGGAAAAGTGTTAATAAAAGAGTATAAAAAAATAATATCTCATTTTATTAAGCAGTGTTCTGCTTTTATTTTCTGGGAAATGTAAATTTTTTCGCCTTGTCAAATTATTTTATGCCACCATCTGGAAATTTACATCTTGTGCGGAATTATTCCCATAAGCAGAACTTTTCCGTTTAATCATGCAATATCCACTGGGAGAAAAGCGATATCCCAGAACTTTCTTCTATCGTTTCCACTTAAACGTATTTTCATAACATTTCATGCTTTAACATTAAGAATTCAGAAGAAAATGTACTTTATTTTATTTCCTTGGGGTATTGTCAAGTTTATTTGGAAAGACGTTTTACGTTATTGTAACTTTAATGCGTGTAAAGTAAGCATTCACTGAGAAAAATGACACTTTCAAATCTAAGTAAATCGATGTTTTCATTTTGCTATGAAATGTTTTGTTTCAAATATGATGACACAATGCTTTCTATTCTGAAATACCAGAAATTTTCAGAATATTGAAACATGCACATGCTCAAAACGGAGCACATAGAGGTCAATTCATACTCATTTTTGAAACATAGACCTACTCAAAAATGACTAGAATCAGTTCAAATTCATTTTTGAAACATGGATTTACTCAAATATGAGCACATACATAGATGTCAGTTCATACTCATTTTTGAAACATGGACATACTAAAATAGGACCACATGATGTTTTATTCTTGAGTATGTGCATAATTTCAGAAATGAGTATATACATGTTTCAAACTTGAGTAATTTTTATTCGGAGCCATTTTGACTATGCGATATACTCAAAATAATCAAATTTTAATTGCTTAATAGGCGTAAATTAAAATTTGATTATTATTTTTTTATTTTTTATTTATTTATTTTTTATTTATTTTTAAATTAAAATTTGATTATTATGAATGCAAGGCGTGAGAAATTTCCAAAGTATTAAATATGATATACTCAAATTTAAGTATTTTTTGCTCAGTTTTGAAAATATCGTTTTCAGAGTGTTGTATTGCGTACCACGTTAGTTTATAGCTCATGAAATTTACAAAAAAATTACCAGTGAAATATTTCTCTCTCTCTCTCTCGCCTTTTGTTGTTTTATTTTTTTTTTCTTTAAATCGTAAAAGGAGATGTAGAAGTATGAAAAATCTCGATTTTTTCTGTCAGTATGTACACTGCTGTCCAAAATTTAAGGGACAGTGAACGGACACTTTTGTTTTTTACACGGTTTGTCGAATATCTACTGAAATTCTTGACGAATTGTCCTTGCATTTCGAGGATGTAAAGTGCATGTTTAAATTCAAGAACTGTAGAAATAGTATACTGCAATTAAAAGATTAATATTTGATGAGATATGGGCATTTGCATGAAATACATTTTAACTGCGCATGCGGGAACTATACCAAAGACTTCTTTTTAGCTCACAGGCTATCAAAGCCTGAGAGCTTATGTGCCCGCCGGTTCTATATGTATGTATGTACAGTCGTGGAAAAAAAAAACTGAACACCCCCCACTAACTCTGCAACAAATTATAGTAGAAGGAAGTGACTGGTACCAAACGATTGGAAATAAAGTCTACTTTTAAGTGATGTATATAAAATTTGCTTAGGGGGCCATATACATATAAAAACACACCCAAACTTTGTTTCTTTCAATAGCAAGACCCAAATTTGACAACATATTTGAAATCTGCAGTTCAAACTATGCCTAGATACCAAATTTCATTAAATTCCTACGATTAGTTTCTGAGAAATTAATTACTTTATAATGAGCATATTTAAGGGGCTGTATCCAAATTGAAGTTCGGTACTCGATTGTTGAAATGCTGCAGAATGTCACCTTTTAATGTATTATGTTTTACCGATATGACCATTTTACTCACTTAATAAGTTTCGGTTATTGTTATATGCTGTAAGATAATGTTTACAAGTGTTGAATTATCCGATTTTAACCCCTTGGGGACGAGCGACACGTATGCTTGACGCATAAGATGCTCAGAATCCTCGATTTTTCCCACCAGTTATTTTTTATTGCAAGCTTTGCCTTATTATATCTTAGCATTTCCACAATTCAATTAGACGAAAATTTCTGTTTTGAAAAACCGGTGGTAAATTATTAAAAATTCTGTAATAGACTCTCGTCACGAAGGGATTAAAAAACCATAAGATAATTTGTAATTAAAATAGTCTTAGAATATGTAAACGTTATTGGAATTTTACAGGTGCTTTTATAATGCTTTTTCTCAGATTTTGCATCTATTTAACTCGCCTTTTCTTTAGTTTATTGGCAGAAACGTGAATAATATTAACAGATACAAAATTTAGAATTAAAAAAAAATAGTATAAAGCAGCGTAATAAAACAAAGTAAAAATAACAAAAAAAAAAAAAAACGCAGATAAATTGTTTTTTAGTCTGAAAATAAATCCAGACATTGCTTTTTTTTTTAGTAGCGAGAGAGGGGGGGGTGTCTTGTTTTGAGATATGTTCGCAGAATTTACATTCCGATTTATTTGAAGACCTAAAACTAAATATATGTTATAAAGACATCTGAATAACTTTACATCCGTTATTCTCCTTCGGAATATGTGTAATAATTCTATGATTAAACCTATTCTGGTAGTTCATTTGAAATTTTACAATTAACTCATTAATGCCTCCTGGCAAGAAAACTTGCCATATGACATTTATAATTTTTTATTATTATTATTATTATTAGATTTTTTTGCACACTGCTAGCGATTGGTAAATAATCTTGCCTATCAGAAAACCATAAAAATAACTTGTAATTTTTTTTCAATTAGCCTGTTTAATCGAATAGATTTAAATACGAAAGTTATAGAAGAAATATTGTAATTTTTTCTTCGCAATAAACTACCAATATAAACCTTACCTATTAATCCATGTTGAAACAGTTTGAAGAGACACTTGAAAATGCCCAGCTATATAACGAAAACTTCTTCCAGCTTGCCACATGCCAATCATTTTGCCTTTCGTTGCTTCAGTTAATTGTGGCGTCATTTTGTTTCAGCAAATACTCTACACATATGCATTTATAATAAACTTCACTTCAAACATATATACTGAAGAAAAAACAATATAGCTTTATTAGACTGGAAAAGAAGCTATAAATCCATTTAAAGGTAACAAAAATGATTAAGTTTTTACTAAGGTAGAACTGATCATATTTTTCAAAAATGAGCTTTATTAATTTAAAAATAAAAGCGAAACTATTTTCCATAAATGAAAACATATATCTCATGCAAATACGTTTTACGTAATTTTAATGAAAAATTTTAAAGCAGACATTGAAAAAGTAAAAGAAATATATATATATATATATATATATATATATATATATATATATATATATATATATATATATATATATATATATATACTAATAAAGGCTGTGGTTCTGGTGCCTCGCTATCTTATATCTTACTACAATCACAGGTCGTTGTCAGAGTTGTTTAACGTAAGATCACGAAGCATTGAAATACGGTTTACGCATTGTTTATAGTGTAAGACAGACTTAATCTCTAAGTTTATCAAGCCACTATAATCCCAGCCTATGAGTATAATAATTTCTCAAAGAGGAATGAGAGCTCTCCGACCCGAATATCGATTCTTACCACTAAATTTTAATAGTATTCTCCAACGTACAGAATTTCAGAAATTTTATCCTTGAATAAGGTAACAAATAGTATTAAAATTTAGTGGTGTCAATCGGGATTTCGAGTCGGAGCGCTCCCATCCCTATTCAAACTATGCTATAATGCACATCATAGACGGCCCCTTAAAGCAGCATTTTGTCGTTTTTTAAGCATAATTTGAAAACTACTTGGAAAAAAAAAATTGAAATTTTGAATACACATAAAGCAGGACATAATAAATATAAATCCATCAAAAAAATTGTAGGTTGCAATTCATAATTTTTTCGAATATTAATTTCATAATTCATAATTCATATTATAAAATTTTAAAAATTGCAAATTTGACGTAGTTATGTTTGGGTTTTTGAGTTTTATAACCAAGCAAAACATTAGCACATTAGGATTATAATTTCAGGAGATATTAATAAAAATATGAAAATGTAATTTAACATTAGAAGCTCTAAAATTTGAATGTTTATAACTCAAAAACTTATCATCCAAATGACTTAAAATTTTGTATCTAGGCATAGTTTGAACCGAAGATTTAAAATATCATGTCAAAAGTGGGTGTTGACATTGAAAAAATTAAAGTTTAGGCTGGTTTTAATATGTAGATGGCCCCTTAAGCAAATTTTAGATACATCACTTAAAAGTAGACTTTATTTCCAATCGTTTGGTACCAGTCACGTCCTTCTACTATAATTTGTTGCAGAGTTAGTGGGGGGTGTTCAGTTTTTTTTTTCCACGACTGTACGTACGTATGTACGTAACGCGATAACTCTTGATAGAAACAGCCGTTTTGCTTCAAATTTGTTTATAAGTTCATTATGATAAGGCGCTTCCCTGATTAGTTTTGGGGATTCATTGGTTAAGTATAAAGGGGGGAACGGGGGGCTGAACCCCCCTTAATTTAGATAAATGAGTTTTTTCATGCAAAATTATCCCATTTTCTTCAAATTTTGTATATAGGTTTATTGTAATAAACGTCTGCCCTGATTTATTTTGGAGGATCATAGGTTAAATATAAAGGGGGGGACGGAGGGCTAACCCCCCCCCCCTTAATTTAGATAAATAAGTTTTTCATGCAGAATCATCCGATTTTCTTCAAATTTTGTATATAGGTTCATTGTGATAAGACACTTCCCTGATTAGTTTTGGTGGTTCATTAGTTAAGTATAAAGAGGGGAACGGGGGGCTTACCCCCCTTAATTTAGATAAATGGGTTTTTCATATAGAATTATCCGATTTTCTTCAAATTTTGTATATATGCTCATTGTGATAAGGCCCTACTCTGATTAGTTTTGGGGGTTTCATTGGTTAAGTATTAGGGGGGGGGATGATCCCCCTTAATATATTGTCGATTTCTTTATTTTTCGAGGGCCTTATCTCAAATTATTTGAAATAAGAGTATAATATACAATCAGTGTGAATAGCCTGTGAGCTCAATGCCCTCAGTTTAACTGGGCAGTTTTCTTTTTATTTTATGATTTGGTAGTCAATTCTATAGAGCTACTCATATCAAAAGACCAGTCAAATATCGTGAAAAGTCAGAAAGTTAACGGCAATATAGTGAGCTAATTGATAAATTGGAGGGTGGGGGGGGATGCCTTATCATGCAATTGGAAATCCAGCTCACTATATATCCGATATCTTGCAGAGTTTTCACGATATTTGACTGGTCTTTTTGTATAAGTTGCTCGATAGAATTGTCTAAAAAATCTTGAAAAAAATATCTTTGGTATAGTTCGCGCATGCGCAGTTAAAATTTATTTCATACCCATACTCATCGAATATTCAATATATTAATATTTTAATTGCAGTATACTGTGTTTACCGTTGTTGTAGTTAAACATGTGCTTTATTACTTGAAGCTTTGTTACTTGTAGTTAAACATGTTGTAGTATACATCCTCGAAGTTTAAGGACATTTTGTCAAGAATTTCAGTAGATATTTGACAAACCGTGTAAAAAGCTAAAGCGCCCGGTTACTGCGCCTTAATTTTTGGACACCAGTGTATTTAATCCTTTTAATCCTAAGTTAATGCAAGTCTACAACGTAAAAAAAATAATAATAATAATAAAAATAATAATTTAACAAATTACAATAACCATTGGAAAAATGTTCTGAAAGATTAAAAAAAACGTACTTTTGTGTTATAGCGGCAACCACAGTTATGATTATGCCAAGGTTGCAGTTATGATTTCGCCAAGATCATCGCAAAGCTTATATATGCATCCTATATGCACATATATATATTCCAAACACTCCTATATGTGCGTCATTATATATATATATATATGTATATATACGCGTCATTATACACATATTATTTACGTCTTATATGTCATATATACATCATATACGCATGTCATGTATATACATCATATATGCATCATATAGGACTATAACTTGGCCACATACGTCAAGAAATGTTATATATATATATATATATATCATATATTATTATAATGTCATGCATGCTTTATAATTTGGCGATAAATCTTGGTGGCTTGGCGATTCTTCCTTGGTGGCCGCTATGACACGAAAGTACCAAAATTACAAGATATTAATGAAAACAGAAACAAAAATATTTTATCGGGTCCTTCATACAATAACTTTAACTCTTGTTTAGATTGGTGTCTGAGCTAAAGGTATTTTGAAGAAATTAAAGTTGAGGACCACGATTTCTGCTTTATAAGGCGATTTCTCATCCGAAGACAATTTTTGAATTCGGTTATTTTTCATATCTGATAATTAGCATCTATCCGTTTTGTAACTTTAACATTTTTGTAACGATTTTATGCATTTCTATTGTCTATTCAAAGAAAAATTCTTCTAAAGTTACAAAATTTCGTTAAAAACGCTTTTAAAAAATAAAGTGACGACTTCAAATAAAGTGACGACGTCAAATAAAATGACGACGTCAAGAGGTCCATTCTCGACCGAAAACAACAATCATTTTTCCAATTGTTAAAAAAAAATAAAAAATCCCTGACGGCTCGGCCTACAGGCATAGGTAGATTTCGAAGACGCAGACCGTGGGGTGCCTGTTTGTTGGGAATTGCGGAAGAAATGACCTTTTTGCCATGATGCGGCAGTTGGAACCACCTACTTCGAAACCTAACTTATTTGCAAGCGGAGCCAGCAGGGATTTTTTTTTCTAATTTTTTTTTTTTTTTGCTATAAGAGTTGGTCCTATAAAAAACTTGTCAATACCAAAGTTTTAGATAATATTAAGAGGATTTATAATAAATTTAAGCGGATTTGATATCTTGTGAATTCACGAAGCTATGAATTTTTTTCTTCTAAAACACCCCCTTTTTCCCCCCCTCGGGGCCATTTTTAATTATATCAAAAATCTGTCATACATACATTTTTGGCCCTTCTCCTAGAAGTAATAATAACTTTAAACGGATTCGATAATTAAGATCGATCATAATTCGATCATAATTAAGAAATTATGGGTTTTTTTCTGTTTTCACAAAAAGCCCCCCCCCTCCTCCCCCTTGGTTCGATTTTGCCCATTAACGAACTTGACCGAGATTTTATGCCCCTTGATTTTATGTATCAGTTTCGAAGAGATTTGTGCAGAATTATTGCAGTTATCGTGTCCATAAAAAAGTGGCATATGAATATGCCACTTTTTTATATATATATTTATATATATAAAAAATATATATATATATTTTTTATATATATATATTTTTTTATGATATATATATATTTTTTATATATATATTTATATATATATATATTTTTATATATATATTGTTATGAATTTTGTAAATATTTCATTCTTTTTAATTTATTTTATTTTATTATTGTGAAAATTGCAGTATTATTAATGTATTTCCTATTGAGCATCATGTAACTCAATGCTAAAGGCCTCAGATGTTTTGCAAGAAAAAACAACCTTACAGCATCGGTTTTATAATGGAATTCTATTGGAAAATCGGCAAGGAATGGATTTATCGCCAAGTTGGCGATGGTTTTGGCGACTTATTTTTGTCGCCAAATTTGGCGATATATCGCCAAATGTCGACAAGTTGGCGACGGATTTGGCGACTTTTTGTGCAACCCCCCCTTATACCTTTACATTGGGATCCTTTCTCGTTTGGGGTACTCTATCGAGAGTTAAAGCACTTTCTGGTAATTTCTAGCATCCGAAAGCTCTGGAAAATTCTACAGTTATCTTTAAAGCCTATATAAGGGACCTCCACCAGTTCAGTTCAGTTAGTTCTCTGTCAAATGCGATTGAATACGCACGAGAGGCTTTGCATTGAGAACTGTGTTGTCTAAGAGCGATTTAGTATTGAATAATACGCTATATTGTTCTGTGTGAAATTTTGCTGTGCTGTTATTAGATTTGAAGATTACTTAATATTTGTGTCTTTGAAAAGATCTTGGTGTACTTATCGAACTGTTTGGAGTAAATAAAACCTGTTGATTGTTCTTATATATTGGCATCAATCCTTTCGTACCCCGAGCTCACAACATTTGGTGTCAGGAGTGGGGTTGAATGCCGATTACCATAGCAATGGAGGCACAGCTGACTAAATTATTGGAGAAATTAGGGGAGATGGATGAGAAAATGACTGCCAACCTTGGCAAGTTGAAAGAAGAAATGAAGAAGGAAATGTCAGCGATGGATGAGAAAATGACTGCAAATCTTGGCGAGATGGAGGAGAAAATGACTGTCAACCTTGGCGACTTAAAAGATGAAATGAAGAAGGATATGTCAACCAACCTTGGTCAGTTGAAAGACTTAATAGAGGATAAAATAACATCTTTAAATGACAGAATTGACTCCGTGGAAAACAAATTTGAAGGAAGATTTCAAGAAATGGAAGAAAATGTTCAAATGACAGCCAAAACCGTAGAAGAAAGAGTAGAAGAAAAAGTTCAAAAGATCGCCAAGACCGTTGAAGAAAGCATAGAGAATGTAAAAAAAGATTTGGAGAAAGTCAAGAAACAGAAGATAACTGCTGGAAACTATTCCGAAGAAATCAAGTATCCAGATATGCTTCCTCGGGCCTTTATTAAGCTCTCGACCTATGACGGAAAATCCTCATGGCCAGTTTTTAAGACACAATTTGGGATTGTAGCGGACGCCAATGGATGGGATTCCCAGACAAATACTTGCCAGTTAGCTGCTTCTCTACGAGCTGATGCTGCCGACGTCCTGCAGACTTTGCCTGCAAAAGAACCGCTGGATTTTGAAACGCTCGTCAGTGCCTTAGAATTGCGCTTTGGCGAGAAATGCATGAAGGAATATAGCAGATTCCAGCTCAAATCTCGACAGCAGAAATCCACTGAATCCCTGCAAGAACTTGCTACGGATGTCGAGAGACTTTCCCATCTTGCTTATCCTGACTGCCCGACTGAAACTAGAGAAAGTTTAGCTCTCTAACATTTCATCGATGGTGTGCGTGACTTTGAGATCCAGAAACAACTCCGGATTGCAGATCTCAGTGACTTAAAAGGGGCTTTAGTTTATGCCCTGAAATTCGAGGCAGCCCAGCAAGCTACAAGGAAAGATAGGCACTTTGTGCGAGTAGCCAACATGCCTGAGACGTCGGATACAGCTGTGGAGCGTTTACAGCAGCAGATGAAGGACGTGATGAGACAGATAAACTCCTTGATGGACAACAAACTTGGCAGAAATATCAAGTGCTGGAAATGCGGTGGAGAAGGCCATATCCAAATCGACTGCCCAAGACGACCCAGCACTGAAGGTAATAGCTCACCCGCTAACGGAGGAGCAGGAAAACTGATTAATGGCCATCTTGCGGGGCGGAGGTTTCCAGATCTTAAGAAGCCTCATTTTCAAGTATGTGAAATTTCTGCAAGAAGTTGCGGCGAGAACGGAGTTTTCCTAGTCGGAAGTGTGAATGATTTGCCCTGTAATATGATCATCGATACAGGAGCCAATGTGACCATCGTTCGGAAAGATCTAGCTCTGCGGCTAAAAGGAAAACTCCTCTGGACTCCGCCCCGTGTTATCCTTCAAACCGTGACCGGGGATATGATCGACATACATGGAAGAATGAAACTGAAAATAAAGTTTGGGAACGCCGCTTATCATCATACAGTCTATGTGGCCGATATTTCAGACCCTTTCATACTCGGAATGGACTTTTTAAATGAGCATGGATTTACACTGGATTTTAAGAAGAATGAGTTACGCTCTGCTCAAGAAGATATCACTATTTTCAAACTTGGAAATGAGTCCGGGTCTATTCAACGGATCACAGCCAAGGCAGATGTTATCATCCCTCCTCGGACCGAAATGATGATACCTGGATTAACTGAGAATGAAAGTAGTTTTCAATGTGGCTTGGTTGGATATCCTGAGAAGAGCCCAAAAGGAGTGCTAATAGCATCAGCGCTGGTAGATCTGTCGAGAGATGTGGTACCCGTGAGGATGGCGAATGTAAGTGAAAAGTCTAGAATTATCCAGAAGGGTGAAGTGCTTGCTACCTGTGCTCCAGTCACCTGTGTTTGCAAAGACCCGAGCTTGACGTTGTCGGAGCCGCCTACAAGTTTAACACCTGAAATTGGAAGAAATGAGAATTTATTTCCTGAGCAGAGACATGCCGCAGAAAGACTGTTTCAGGAATTTACGGATGTGTTTTCACAAAACGAGAATGATATAGGTCGCACTTCTCTGACACGTCATAGAATTGATACTGCCGACCATCCACCGATTAAACAGCATCCAAGACGCTTGCCGTTTGCAAAACAAGAAGAGGTTTCTAAGCTCTTACAAGAGATGCAGGATAGTGACATCATCGAACCGTCATCAAGTCCGTGGGCCTCTCCCATCGTGTTGGTCCGAAAGAAAGATGGCTCCACAAGATTTTGTGTGGATTATCGTAAGCTTAACGATATCACGAAGAAGGACAGCTATCCTCTACCAAGAATAGACGACACGCTAGATACTCTTTCAGGACATAAATGGTTTTCCACGCTGGATTTGAAGAGTGGATATTGGCAAGTAGAGATCCATCCTGATGACAAAGAGAAGACCGCATTTACTACTGGACAAGGACTTTGGCAATTCAAAGTTATGCCGTTCGGGCTCTGCAATGCTCCAGCAACGTTCGAGCGCCTCATGGAGACAGTGTTAAAAGGCCTGACTTTTGAAGCTTGTCTCATCTACCTAGACGACGTCATCATTGGTGGCCGCACGTTTGAAGAACATCTGGAAAATATTCGAAAAGTGTTAACGAAGCTAAGAGCGGCGAATTTAAAGCTGAACCCTTTGAAATGCAAGTTCTTCCAACGGGAAGTAAATTATCTAGGACACATCATTTCAGCTGAAGGTGTTCGAACAGATCCTGAAAAAGTGTCCGCAGTAAAGAACTGGAAGCGTCCGGAAAATGTCCATCAGTTGCGAAGCTTTCTGGGACTATGCACTTATTACAGAAAGTTTGTCCAGGGGTTCTCCAACATCGCAAGACCATTGCATAGGCTCACTGAAAGCAAGCAGAAGTTTCTATGGACACAAGAATGCGAGAATTCCTTCCAGCGGCTGAAAGAAGCTCTCACATCCTCTCCAGTCCTTACCTATCCGCACCCTGAGAAACAGTTCATTGTGGACACGGATGCCAGTCATGAAAGTGTCGGCGCTGTACTTTCCCAAGAAATAGATGGCCAAGAACGAGTCGTAGCATACTGGAGCAAAGCGGACCAGAGCGGAATTATTGCGTCACTCGTAAGGAGTTATTAGCTATAGTGAAAGCCATAGAACACTTCCATCACTATCTCTATGGCAGGAAATTTCTCCTTCGTACTGATCACGCATCCCTAACATGGCTGATGAATTTTAAGAACCCAGAGGGCCAAGTAGCCATATGGATACAACGGCTCCAGGAATACGACTTTGACATCAGGCATCGCAAAGGCTCATCGCATGGAAACGCCGATGCCCTATCAAGAAGACCGTGTCCCGAGAGCTGTCGCTATTGTTCCAGAGCGGAGAGCAAGTATAATCCCGAATATGTCATACGCCAGACGAAGACTTCACTATTGACGCCACCAGATCCCTGGAGTGATGAGAAGATTCGAGAAGATCAAATGGCAGACTCTGAGATCAAACCAATCTTGGAGTTATTAGAATCTTCTAGCACGAAGCCCAGTTGGAAAGACATCTCGACTTACAGTCCTACGACGAAGCAATATTGGGCTCTTTGGAACTCTCTCCACGTCAGGAATGGTGTCCTGTTCCGAAAATTCGAATCGGAAGATGGGAAGACATCTCGGTGGCAGTTGGTACTTCCTCGATCCCGAATCCCCGAGGTCCTCAAGGAATTACATGGCAGTCCCACTGGTGGCCATTTTGGAGTCATGAAAACATTGCACAGAGTCCGAGAGCGCTTCTTCTGGGGTAAAGCGAGAGCTGACGTCGAACAATGGTGCAAATCTTGCGATGCATGTGCAGCTCGGAAAGGACCAAAGGAACGTAGCCGAGGAAGACTACATCTCTACAATGTAGGAGCACATTTTGAACGCATCGCCCTTGACATCCTAGGTCCTCTGGCAAGAAGTGCTGATGGCAACAAATACCTCCTTGTTGTCATGGACTATTTCACAAAATGGCCTGAAGTTTATGCCATCCCTGATCAAGAAGCTTCTACGGTAGCGGATGCCTTGGTACACCAGTGGATATCAAGGTATGGAGTCCCTCTCCAAATGCATTCGGACCAGGGGAGAAACTTTATCTCTGCTGTGATTGAGAGTCTCTGTCAACTTCTCGGAATGGACAAAACTAGGACGACGCCTTTACATCCACAGTCGGATGGCATGGTTGAGAGATTTAATCGTACCATCCTCAACAATCTCTCACTTCTAGTCTCAAGAAACCAACAAGACTGGGACCAAAAACTCCCCTTGTTTCTTCTCGCCTATCGCAGCGCCGTCCATGAAACAACCGGCTATTCCCCGTCTCAGATGCTTTTCGGTCGTGATCTTCGTCTACCTTGTGATCTGATTTTTGGTCGCCCTCCAGATGCGCCTTCATCGCCAGAGGGATACGTGCAGAATCTCCAGGCACGATTTGAAGACGTCCACAACTTGGCTCGAGAGCGGATCAATATACAGACGGAGAAGATGAAGACCAGGTACGACACGAAAGCCACGGGACATAAATTTAAAGAAGGTGACAAGGTTTGGTTTTATAATCCGACTCGACACAAAGGACTTTCTCCCAAACTGCAATCGCACTGGGGCGGTCCTTATACAGTCCTAAACAGACTGAACGATGTCGTAATTCGGATCCGAAAGTCACCAAGTTCGAAGCCTAGAGTCGTTCATTACGACAGGCTGGCTCCATACTATGGCCATAGTACTTAGTTCATTGATTGTAAATAGTGTAATGTAAATAATGTAAATTAGTATGACCATGGTCTTGTATATAAGTTAATGTAATAATTTCTTTTGCTTAGCATTATCATTATTAATGTTATTATTATTTAAATACTTGTATGTAATGATGTCTATGCTTTAATTTAATTTAATTTAATTTTTCTTTTTTAAATAAGTGTATATTTTGTATAATTCAGCATTATGAATGTGTTTAATTGTTATTTTCCATATTTGCTTTAAGTGCTTTGAATAGTACAGCATTTGTTGGTAACGGGTTTGCTTTCCGATCAAAGGTTGAACTGCCCGGGACGTGCAGTCCTTGAGAGGGGGGCAATGTTATGAATTTTGTAAATATTTCATTCTTTTTAATTTATTTTATTTTATTATTGTGAAAATTGCAGTATTATTAATGTATTTCCTATTGAGCATCATGTAACTCAATGCTAAAGGCCTCAGATGTTTTGCAAGATAAAACAACCTTACAGCATCGGTTTTATAATGGAGTTCTATTGGAAAATCGCCAAGGAATGGGTTTATCGCCAAGTTGGCGATGGTTTTGGCGACTTATTTTTGTCGCCAAATTTGGCGATATATCGCCAAATGTCGCCATGTTGGCGACGGATTTGGCGAATTTTTGTGCAACCCCCCTTATACCTTTACATTGGGATCCTTTCTCGTTTGGGGTACTCTATCGAGAGTTAAAGCACTTTCTGGTAATTTCTAGCATCCGAAAGCTCTGGAAAATTCTACAGTTATCTTTAAAGCCTATATAAGGGACCTCCACCAGTTCAGTTCAGTTAGTTCTCTGTCAAATGCGATTGAATACGCACGAGAGGCTTTGCATTGAGAACTGTGTTGTCTAAGAGCGATTTAGTATTGAACAATACGCTATATTGTTCTGTGTGAAATTTTGCTCTGCTGTTATTAGATTTGAAGATTACTTAATATTTGTGTCTTTGAAAAGATCTTGGTGTACTTATCGAACTGTTTGGAGTAAATAAAACCTGTTGATTGTTCTTATATATTGGCATCAATCCTTTCGTACCCCGAGCTCACAACAATATATATATATATATATATATATATATACACTGCTCAAAACAATTAAAGGATATTTGAAGTTTGATATAAAATAAAGATATAAACGAAATTTTTTTGCCGAAAATAGAAGAAGAGAATCACAAATGCAAATTTTTCTGGTTTTCAAACTGTGGAGTATGCAAATTTTGAATTCGACGTCAAAAATGTCGCTTCAGCGGCAGCGAATAAAATTTGACTTTCAACTGGATAAAAGAGAATGAAGACAAGGATGATCGGTATTCAGTGATTGTTTCGATGAGTACGATGTCTCAGCGAAGTCATTTGACAGATTCAGAAGCTTGGAGAATTGTTGGTAGGTTAGAAGGGGGCCAAACTCAAGCCGAAGTAGCGCAAGCCACTGTAGTGTCACAAAGTGTCATTTCCAGGATCTGGAACCGTTTTTTGGAGAGTGGATGTGCAGGCCGAAGACCAGGGCAAGGTCGTAGACGGGCAAAAACGCCCAACGAAGATCGGTATTTAGCGTTAACAGCTCGGAGACACCGAAACATGAACGCTACTTTTCTCCAACAACACCTTCGCTCGGCTACAGGCACCACGATTTCAACTCAGACTGTCCGAAACCGGCTCCATGCTGTAGGTCTGTATGCTCGCCGACCCATGGTATGTGTTAGATTAACATCAAGGCATCGTCGCGACCGCAGGGAGTGGGCAACCGAGCATGTCAACTGCAGGAGAAATGAATGGAGCAATATTCTGTTTTCTGACGAGTCCCGTTTTTCTGTGCATCCGGATAATAGGCGTATTTTCATCTGGAGGGACCGTGGCAGTAGGAATAATCCTGCGTTCGTGCACGAAAGTGTCAGATTTGGCGGTGGAGGAGTGTTGGTGTATGGTGGCATCTCCATTGACGGTGCGCACTGACCTCTACATAATTCGAGATAGAGCTCTGACTGGTCGCCGATATAGGGGTGAGATCCTCAGACCTATTGTAGTCCCTTACGCTGCAGAAATCGGAGATAACTTCATTTTAATGGACGGTAACTGCAGGCCACATCGTGCAAACCTGGTGGAGGACTTCCTTTTCGAGGAAGGAATCGTTCGAGTGGAATGGCCAGCGTGTTCTCCAGACATGAATCCAATCGAGCACGTTTGGGACGCTCTAGGAAGACGAGTTTCTGGCCACCAACAACCCCCACAAACTCTCCAAGAATTGAAAAGAGCTCTTCTGGAAGAGTGGGGCAGAATACCCCAACTCGTCATTAATAGCCTCATTGAGTCCATGCCTCAAAGGTGTTCAACGTTGCTGGCCGCCCGTGGAATCCATACCCCCCACTGAAAATGATTTTCTTTGAAGAAAACACCTTTTCTTATTCTTTTTTTCTCATATGCACAAATTGTGTTTTTTTCCTGTTGTACACAAATGCGCAATAAAATGCATTTTTTTCTGCCAAACATGTGTAATTTATTCTTATAACCTACTATGTCTGTCGACCATGTATCAATCAGCTAAAAAGTTTCCCAGATACAAAATCCACCTAAAACTGCAATATCCTTTAATTGTTTTGAGCAGTGTATATATATATATATATAAGAAGCTAATCAAAGTGATTTATGAGCCAAATAGGCAAAATTATGGTATCATATGAAAATCAATAATTTCAGCTAGATAATTATTGAAAAGAATATGTAAAAACCATTCCATACCAATTTGCGCAATGCAGCAGAATTTTATAGAATGTTAAATAATTATAATATCTTTGAATTTCAAACAAGCTATGGTAAAATTATGATTGCACTTGTTAATTTATTAGCTATGTGGTATTCTGTCTACACATTATTATTAATTATCTCTTTGGAGATTTAATTAGAATGTCACAAAAACTTGATATGTTTTTTGAAATTCAAAGATATTATAATTATATATATATATATATATATATATATAAAGTTTTGACCTGGGGGGTGGTTTTGGGTTCTGGGAGTCATGATCGGCGTAGATCTGCAAAATTTTTTCAAAAATTCCAACTTAGGTGAGAATGTAATAGGTAGTATTTCTTACGAAATCTACCTAAAATACAACCACAAACAAAAATATAATATAAGCTTTTGGAATTTATTCGCTATTCCGAAAGGAGTCGCTTCATCTTTAGAAAATTCAGAAACCAATAGAATTCGAGATTTAAAGAAGCAATTATAAAAACAAAGTTTCTTTTGCAGTTCGTAATTTCCGGAAACGTTTCTGCGTAGCTTTTACAGGATATTAATAAATTTTCTCAACCTGGAATGTAGGTTTTTCAGTTCCCAAATAAATATTCTCATGTTCAATAAATGTATTTAACAGAGAAACATTCTAAATTAACAACATTAACATTAACACTAAAATTAATGTTGTTTTATTACTCCTGCATGTATAAGCCAAATTACAGCGAAAAATTGATAACATTTGAAAAACCGAAAATCCATGTTGAGGAAACTGATTAGTAATACATTTTAAACGTTGCTCGGAAACGTTTCTGAAAATTACGAGCAGTGAAATAAACTTTGTTTTTATAAATGATTTTTTAAATCTGGAAAATATATTTGTTTCTGATAGACCGGAAGGCGGCAGCACAAACAATCACCTCATCGATTTCACGGCTGAAATTCCAGAATTAGTTAAAACTCGATTCGCATATTAAAACGCAATCGGTCTGCCAAGTCATATCTTGGTGGAAAACACGTAAAAACTCGATTTTACCGGTTGACTCGTAGGTTTACCATTGTGTTTTCCTGCACCCAAAAGTATGAAAACATGGAGAACTCGGTGCAGGAAAGCACGATGGTAAACCTACGAGTGAACAGGTAAAATCAGGTTTTTACGTGTTTTCCACCAAGATATGACTTGGCAGACCAATTGCGTTTTAATATGCAAATCGAGTTTTAACTAATTCTGGAATTTCAGCCGTGAACTCGATGAGGTGATTGTCTGTGCTGCCGCCTCCCGGTCTATGAGGTTTCTAAAGATAAAAGAAGCTCTTTTCTGAATCGGGCTTAGCTCGAGAGAGGTTGTATTATATTTTTATTCATGTTTAAATTATACTTTTATACATTAAGATGCATTTGTATTTTTTAATGCACGTAGTGATTAATGTAGATAACAATGAAACACTATAAACAGAAAAGAAAAAAATAATCTTCAAATCGCAGTATACCTGTATTTTTATAGGTTTTTTTTTTTTTTTTGTATAACATTTTATGTTCTAGCATTTAGAATTCAGAGAAAAAACTCCGTTTTGTTTCTTTGGGAATTATTCTGATTTCTTTTGTTTGACATTTTGAATTCTGGAAACTTTAATATGTGTAAAATATGTACTATTATATTCTAGAACATGTGAATTATATATAACAAAAGTGTTCTTAAAATATTTAACAGTTAAATGTTTCTCCTTCAAGAAATTTTCAGAAAAGAGATGTAAGTTCATGAAAAATGTAATGTTTCCTGTTAATCCGCATGCAGTTCTACAGTTTTGTATATCTACGCCGTGATTGTTGTAGATAAATAAACAAGTTGAAAATTGTACGTTAAATGTGACAAATGAGGTGCGTTCGTACTATAATTAGTTTTATAAATATTCATATCTTAGTGCAATAGCTATTGCACACTCTTATGCAAAAATTAATGAATACAAAATTTGTTTTATGTGCAGATTTTCATGTTATATATATTAATTTTATTTTATAAAATTAAGTTTTAATATACTTTTACAAACAATTCCTTACTATTCTATTACATTAAAATTATACTATACGCAAGTATCCAATACACTACAATGTAATAAAAACATCATCGTTATTATTTTAGTGAAATGAATTATATCGTCTGTCATTATATTATGATTAATTTCCGTAATAAAATAAGTACATTTTAAATTGGTAACATTTTACCTTTTGTTGACATTTACTGAAAATTTTAATAAGAAACTAAGCCTAGCTTTGAAAATTTCAGAACTTGAAATCCCTACTTAGACTCTTTTTCCATTTAATGTCTATTTCTCCGGAAACATCTATCCAAAAAACTGTCGGTAGATTATAGGATTGCTATAACTAAACAATTGTAAGTATACAAATTCGGTTTTTAAATTTAGTAATACCTAAATAATATGACTCCATCTTAATTATGACGTCATCATCATGGTAACTTAGAATCATTACCTATTATGGGATATCATTGAATTAATTACGTTTGATAGGATTTAATCGAATAAAGAAAACTTTTATTAATATCTTTTTAAGTTTTGATCCGAGTTTCATAAAATTTGAAATGACTCGACAAAATTCTGCAACGATTATATATATTAAATTTCAAACTATTCGGTTGCACTCTTACATGCGGAAGACAGACGGCCCAGACGACGACTATAGGTGCTACGTATTTATATAATTACCAACGCACCTAAAAACTGTAAGTAGAAAAGGGCACGATAAATCATTTTATGTTAAAAAGATACGGATAATGTGTTGTAAACGTAAAACATTTGTGTGAATCTCAGGAAAAATTCCATTGAAAGTTGCCAAATTAATCAACAAGAATTAGAAATCTTGCGACAAGCATAGATTATGAAACACATTCCAACATTTTCAGAATACTTTTAAAAAACTTCACAGTTTATTAAGGCAAAAGATGATGTCTAAGTAAACAATTTGGAAAACGCATAACACATTTGAAAACCCTATTTCTGGAATTACCATCAACAGCCGAAAAAAATACGAATTCTTTTGCGCAGTCCTGTATATGATCTATAGATTTGTATCTATACTACATAGTATGCTAAAATTTAGTTCAGTTAGGAAACACATAGAACATAGAACATTTGTAAATTTCCCTTCAGCAATTTCAGTTAATAAACGAAAATGCACTGGAGATCTTACGCTATGATTATTGTAGATAATAATAATAATAATATTAATAAAACGTAAACAGAAAAAAGCGAAAAAAATCGAGCTATGTTAAAAAAGATAAATGATAATCTGTTGTAAACATTAAACATATGTGTGAAGCTCAAGAAAAATCCCATTAAAACGTGTAAAATTAATTAAAGAGGAAGATTAATTATGTTTTTCAAGTAATTTGATCAAAATACTTTTCTGCTTTATGAATCTATAAAATGTCACAAATCAAACGTAAGCGAGATTTAATGACTGAATTAAATATGTTTAATTTTAACTGAAAAAAGGGAAGAATGATAAAAAAGTATTTTGCTACACTTTTGATCGATTTAAAAATATAAAAATTGTATGTGACAATACATGTGCACTCGTAGGTGGAATAGCTAAAAACGTCATTTATTCTAAATTTCATTAAACGTGGGAGTCATTATATCTACCGATTCTAGTAAAATATGTAACGTCATTTGAAAGAGAATAACAAACTGATTTATTCTAAATTCATTAACAATGAGAAAAATACATTTTTACAGGTTATAGTAAAACTAGCAGAACTACCCGGGTTTGCCCGGGTTAACATAAATTAAAATACAACAATACGACAATAACAATGACGACAATATGATTTGTGCATACTCAACCCTAAATCGATAAAAAAGACAATTAAAAAAAACGTTACTTTAACTCAACCATAGTAAAATTTCTCAGCTTTATAAATGAGAATTCGCGGTTTCTTTGCGCATACAGTATAAAAATATACGATTTCCCTGACAATGAAAAAAAATTACCAAATGTCGTAACATTTTGCTAAATTCGCTTTCATATGGCATCTATCTATATTATAAAACAAAAACATATCCATGCGTAATATTGACATCATATTGACGGTAGCAACTACCTAAAAATTAAATTTTGCTTGTACTGCATATTTGTAACTACTAAATATCGCATAATTTTATTTTTTTAAACTATCAATTAGAAAAAAAATGCACTTTCAAATGTAGTTTGAAAAGTTTATCTCAATTTACTAATTTTTTATGGATTTTAAAGTAATTTTAAAGCATGTATATTTTTAAATCTGTGTCTAATTCAATTACGAAAGATTAACTTATTTGATGTTTATAAAGTAAAGACATTTATTTCTAAACATAGCACATTACATTTTTATGCGGTCGAATAAAATAATAGTACTCTCAATGTTATTCGTTTGAAATGCGTATCTCAATTTACTGATGTTTTATGGATTTTAAAGTAATTTAATATTCTGGAATATTGTACGATGAAAGTATGTTAAACTTATACTTTGGCGACCAATACATTCTGTGGAAATTACGCTTCTTTGTGTAATTGCTATAAAATACTAATATTTTGTGAATGAAAACTGGCACATGATTTAAAATATGAAGACACTTTCACCGGGGTAGATTTTCCTCTGAACCGATACGTGTCTAGTAAAAACAAATTCTTTCACTTCATGAATCACGTTCAAATATGCATTTATATTTATAGATAATGTGCATGTTTGTCAACTTAACGTAGGCATAACGTTGAGCTAAATTGCTTGAAGTTTCGCCAAGTTTCTCGTAATTTTCAAATAGTTAAAATACATTATATTATGTGTAGAGAATAATACATTATGAATTACTAACTCCGCAAGAATTGTTACTTTTCGCCTACAGTTAATTGAGTAAAACGACTTTACTTGAGTGCGTGACGTCACATGCACATCTGTATTTAAAACATGAAAGCGATTAAAGAAATCCAATACTTACTGTACCCATAGAAAAATTTTAAACAGTATTATTAAATACTAAATTTAACTCCGAAATTATATTTACAATGTAATTTAAACAGAAGTTGCTAAAATTGCTTTTTGAAATTATGTGATTTTTGATGCAAAACATTATTTTTCAAAAATACAGTGTTCTTTTAACCCTGCAGTGCTCGCACGGTGTCCCACAGATGCCAGGGGTGTTTCTTTTTTAATTGCTTTATAAACAGATGGGCGAGCAAGCTTGTGTTACTATCTACCTTTCTGTCAACTAAACACAAGTAAGTAGAAATCATCCAAACAACGCCATAATCATTTTAGTGCTGAGAGGAAGAGGTTATAAGCTGATGTGCATTGCTGGAGTCTAGGAGACGCCACGCGACCGTTTTTGATTCTAAAAGTAAGTATTTTTAAAAAAATATTTTTTATAGTATTTTTAATTTTTATTATCAACAGCTGTCCTTAGTAGTGTTTTTTTTTTTTTCGTTTTAGTGATAGGTAAAATAAATTTGTTGTGAATGTATTTAATTCTAAATGTAAAAATAATGTATATCTTCTGGTATTCATAATTTTTATGGACAACACTTGTTTTTATTACTTATTTTCATACCTTTAGAGTCAAGATGACTTCTCAGAAAAAAATTAATATGGCAAATGAACGTGACAGAGGAATAGTACTACGTATGCTGATGAAAGAAGATGAATCAGGTGATGAGTTTGATAATTATAGTGATACTAAAGAAGGTAGAGTGGAAACAAGAGAAGAAAACACAGACACGGAGCAAGAAATAGACTGTAATTATAGCGATAGTGATGATTATATTGCCGATAAGTTTTTCCTAGGCCGGAATAAATCATCAAAATGGTCAAAAGTTTTCCCACCTAAAAATATACTTACAATGTCGCTAGAAAAAGGAACAGAGTGCCTATGGTCATATTTTATAGTATGATAAATGTAGCAGCTATATGCTCAAATAATATACCATGCAAATAATTAATCAATCAGCACCAGGTGCAGTGAGTTTTTAAAACTTTTGGATCGTAATCTAGCTGATGATTCCATGCGTCGACGTTCTCAATGTTCATCATTACCCAGAAACCTAAAGTAGGATATTCAGAGCATTTTCCCAGATGAGGGTACAGTTCAACCTACAGAAGAGGCTCGAGCTACTAAAAGGCAGAGATGTCACGAATGTGGTCGTTCCAAGAATAGGAACACCAAATACAAATGCCGCAGTTGTAAGAAAATTTCTATGTGTAGAACACGCTTAGCAAATTTGCGTTGATTGCTAATTTGTGCAACTAACTAAATGAGACAGTTTCACTTGTATTTTTCATTTGTATTGCATAAGTTCAATAAAATGAAGTCTCACTATAAACTTGAGTTTTGTTATTCGTGTTTGTAATATGACACCACAAATATATATGTTTTACTTCAATAATCCCTTTGCATTTATTAATTGGAATTGAATGACCTAAATAGGGTAAATGTACCAATAGTTGGCCACTTAATTTTTTTTTGTATATAAATCTTAACGTAGAATTTTTAAAAAACGACACAACATTTTTAACAGTGATATATGTTAAAACATACGTTTCTTATTATGTTTCAGCAATTATTTTTAAAAAACACGGTAATAGTTTTTTTTTAGACAAAGTTAAGTTAAAAAAAGGCAAGTTCTTCAATAGTCGGCCACTTTAACTCTAATGTTCGGCCATCACTGCACCAATAGTCGGCCACTTCAGAATTTTGTTTTACCTGAAAAACGACTCTAACAAATTTGACTAAATTTTGCATTCTACCATTTTCGGTTATAAGAAGATGATTGAGCTATCTCACATGTTCGAGAAAATTAAATTAGTGGGTCATTTAGGGTCACTGCGGGTAAAGCTAATTTTATTTTATCTGCTAAATGGCTTTAACGATTTTGACTAAGTTTTGTATCCTACATTTTTGGGATACAATACGACCATTGGACTGGGTCGCATGTTCGAGAAAATTTCATTAGTGGGTCATATGGGGGTCACTATGGGTCAAATAAATTTTATCTAAAAAACGGCTCTAACGATTTTGACTAAATTTTGTATCCTACCGTTTTGGGGTACGAAAAGACCTTGGGCTGGGTCACATGTTTGAGAAATTTCGATTAGTGGGTAATTTTAGGGTCACTACGGGTGAAACTAATTTTATCTAAAAACGACTAAAACGATTTTGACTAAATTTTGTATCCTACCGATTTGGTGTACGAAAAGACTATTGGGCTGGGTCACACGTTAAGGGTCACATGTTAAGGTCCAAGGTAATTTTATCTTATCTAATAAATGTCTTTAACGATTTTGACTAAGTTTTGTGTGCTACCTTTTTGGGATACAAGAAGACCATTTGGCTGGGTCACATGTTCGAGAAAATTCGATTAGTGGGTCATTTGGGGGTCACTATGGGTCGAACAAATTGCATTTAAAAACGGTTTAAGCGATTTTGACTAAATTTTGTATGCTACAGTCGACTGAAAAAAAAAATAAATAAAAATAAATAAATAAATAAACTCTGGTACCCCTTCCGGTCGTGCTCAAATTGAAGTTAGATTAAAGTGGGTTTTGAATCGAATTATTCATTTTGAATCCCGCAGTGGAAAAGCGAAGGGAGGGGCGGTCCCAACTGCCGCTTTCCAAACTAGTTGTTTTAACACTTTTCAACAGAATTGAAAAGCAAATAATGGGGGTACCAACTGCCGCATCTAATTGAGTTGCTTTTAACACTTTTCAACATAGTTGAAAAGCAAATATACATACATTCGTGCATCAGCGAAGGGGCGGTCCCAACTACCGCATCACGGCATTCCGATCTAGTTGTTTTAACACTTTTATGCATTTTGAACATGAAATACATTTAGTATGTAGTTTATTAGTATACGAGTTCATTTTGAATCCCGCAGTGGTTCGCGTAGGGAGGTCCCAACTGCCGCATTCCAATCTAGTTGTTTTAACACTTTTCAACAGAATTGAAAAGCAAATAATGGGAGTACCAACTGCCGCATCTAATCGAGTTGCTTTTAATACTTTTCAACATAGTTGAAAAGCAAATATGCATATATTCGTGCATCAGCGAAGGGGCGGTCCCAACTGCCGCATCACGGCATTCCGATCTAGTTGTTTTAACACTTTTATGCATTTTGAACATGAAATATATTTAGTATATAGTTTATTAGTATACGAGTTCATTTTGAATCCCGCAGTGGAAAAACATAGGGAGGGGCGGTCCCAACTACCGCATTCCAATCTAGTTGTTTTAACATTTTTCAACAGAATTGAAAAGCAAATAATGGGGGTCCCAATTGACGCATCTAATCGAGTTGCTTTTAACACTTTTCAACATAGTTGAAAAGCAAATATGCATACATTCATGCATCAGCGAAGGGGCGGTCCCAACTGCCGCATCACGGCATCCCGATCTAGTTGTTTTAACACTTTTATGCATTTTGAACATGAAATATATTTAGTATGTAGTTTATTAGTATACGAGTTCATTTTGAATCCCGCAGTAGAAAAGCGTAGGGAGGAGCGGTTCCAACTGCCGCATTCCAATCTAGTTGTTTTAACACTTTTCAATAGAATTGAAAAGTAAATAATGGGGGTACCAACTGCCGCATCTAATCTAGTTTAAGAAAAAGCTACTGTGTACGAGCATTTGCGACTTAAAAGTAACCCCGATATCGAATATCAGATTTCTATCCCTATTAATTGTAAATAAATCATAATTTAGAATGATAAACAACAATTACTGATAATTTCAATTTTTTAAATTTCGAATTTTATAGAAACCATTCTTTGCGAGAGTTTACATCTTAAAAGAAACCTCCATGCAAAATTTGAAGTTTTAAACCCAACAGTATCACAGAAATTGCAATTTTAGAAAATTTTTAGTTCCTTTTAAATTTCGATTTTTTTTAGAAACTGTTCGGGTACGATCAGACCACTTACGTATGGAAAAGGTTATCCATGTCTAATTTCAAGTTTCTATTCTAAAATTTATAAAAAAAAAACCTAATTCAGAACATTTTCCTCTCATTTCAGCATTCTAAATTTCCAAATTTTTAGAAACCTTTCTTAGCCGGTCGCTTATGTCTCTAAATTAACCACCATGTTAAATTTTAAGTTTCCAGCACCAAAACTATCACAGATTTTGAAACTTTAGAATGTTTGTTTGGTCCTATACTCCTTGAAATTTCGTTTTTTTTTATATAAACTATTTTGTACCAGCGTTTACATATTAAAAATGACAGAATTGGCAAATTTTAAATTTCTATCCCTAGTAATTCCATATAAATCGTAATTTAGAATGTTTTTACAATGTTCACAGTTTTTTTCATTTTCTAAAATTCCCCCCCTTTTTTAAGTGCCTTGATCCAGAATTTACGTCTTAAAAGTAACAGACATGTTAAATTTCAAGTTTATATTCCTAACAATTCTACATAAATTGTAATTTAGAACTTTTCCCACTCATTTCACACTTTAAAATTTCGAATTTTTTAGAAAACAACAACCATGCCAAATTTCAAGTTATTATCTCCTTCAATATCACAAAAAGGGCAAGTTTGGAATGTTTTTTGTTCATCCATCTACTTGCGAAAAGTGGCTCTGACGTAAAATATAGTCTATGTCGGAGCAGAGACTGCCACCTTTACTTTTGAAATTCTTTCGGTAGTTCCAGTAGTTTCCCCTACAAACAAGCACGTAAAAATGAGTTATATATATATATATATATATATATATATATATATATATATATATATATATATATATATAATATTATTATTATAGATGTAGAGATAAAGTTATATCTACCAAACAATTAAAAATAAACTCAAAAAAGTATAATAAGTTATGTATTCAGTATTCAGCTCCTGGTGGCCGACTATTGGACATGTAAGCAAAATTAATACCCAATGGTCGGCCACATTAAAATTAATTAAAAGGAACAAATTTATTTACTTTTTATACTCAAAAACATTAGTTTATTTACCCTGCTAATACTCTAGCCTTATAATTTTAGAAAAAAATAAAAAAATAAATTAATACTTGCCTTTTAAAAAAATTGCCATCAGTTAACAAAAAAATAGGGAAAATGGTGATTTGACCTCTATCTTGAAAAAAAAAATGGCTGATTACAAATTCAATAAAAATACCCGCAATTCTTTGGTGATGGTTTGTGACTTATGAAAGATGGCTGCATATAACCAAATTGTAATATTTCATTTAGAACCAAAAATAAGCTATGCGTAAGGCATTTTATCTCAATGTGGCCGACTATTGGTACATTTACCCTATATATTATTACAGCAAAAAATATACCTGGCGTCTGTCAGACGCCGCGGGACCTTTAACGTAACAGTATGCCACACGAGCACTGCAGGGTTAAGAATTGGATAATAATTTCAAAGCTGGTGAACTGAAAATGTCGCCACGTTTGTCGAACTTATACAAATTATATTAATTTTTAAAATTAAAATAAATATTTTATATTTAAAAACATGCATTAATTTTTTTTTCCGATAAACCATTTTACTTTTAATCTCTTTTGTTTTAACACCCAGTTTTGAAGAAAAAATAATGGAAAATACTGTATTGTTTTCTTTAAATCCAATTTTTATTAATAGGGCATCTACTGTCCACCTGCATCCAAGGAATTTAAATATGCCTCCTTTGTTGAGGGTTAAGCTGAAAAAAGTTGCGATGTAATGTTTGCTAAATGTCAATATTTGACAGACTATTTTTGATTATGTAGAATAAATTGAATCATGAAGTTTGAATGCGCAAAAATATGTTTTTATTTCTTAGAAAATTTACTTTAATATTAACAAACCAGTGGAAACAATTTGCCTTTGTAAAATTAGGAGCTAAGTTATTTATTTTCCTCCTAACACATTTAAATATATATGTACTATGTCGTTTAAAGCACTTATAGTAATCTTTGTAATATGCGAAAAAAAAATCACAACTGACAAAATTGACGTCAGTTTCGGATTTCATATTATAGCGAGTTAATCTGAAATTGGTTTATAAAAATATTGTCCATACACAGTTCCGTTGAATGGCAACGGGAAAGAAATTGCGTTAGAAATTGAGGAAAAAAATAGATTTCTATTATGACTATAGCTATGGGAGATGTTTAAAAAAAGTGGTAAAAAAAAGGTCTGAGAAATTTTTTAAGTTGACAGTAATTTTACTCGTGTTCTAAAGCATATGTACAGCAAGTTTTGTTCAAATCGGACAAAAACTGTAGATTTGTATAAGGAACATACATACATACATACCAAGAACTGCTTTTATATATACTTGGGCATCAAACCCGGGCTTCCCGGGATAGAGAATATATGTGCAAACCATTTATTTATATTTTTTTATTGAAAACTCTAAAAGATTTTGCACATTTAATAATTTTTTAGATTGTCCCCTAGCAACAACAAAGAGCGTTTTTATGTGAAATATGTCAATTATATATTCAAATAAAATTTTGAAATTTATTAAAAGCCGTCATTTCGAATTGGCCTCGTGCCAGAAGTTAATAACCGAAAAACCGCTAAAAATGCCGTTATATACAGCAGTTTTTCTTATTCTGATAATTTCAGCGGTTTTAAGCGCTTATTTCGATTACATGTCTGTTAAATTTGTGTTTTATTTATACTATTTTATCGATTGCTTAATGAAGTTTTAATTTCGTTATGCAATATTAGGTGGAAACAAATGCTGAACTCACGGAGGAAGATAGATAGAGGGGAAAGTAACGTTGAAATTTTACAATACAGTTTTTCTCCTTATAGATGGCGCCACGGTAAACTGACGGCTATCCTAGCCTGCTTCTGCAATGCTTTTCAATGCGAAAAGCATTCATTTTTTAAATGTTTTTGATTGAAAATTTGAACTTTAAAAAAGTCATACAAGTAGAAATTTCATTAAATAAAGTTTTCTTCACACCATGCATATATTTTAATAGATATTAGGCGTTTCGATTGCTTTTTATAACTCTTTAAATAAGAGTTCATCCTGACAAAAACATCTGAATAGTCATTTAAAAATAAATATCACGGATATTGTACTGCGAAGAAATACGGAATGGACGTATAATTTTTAGAGATTAAAAGTATTATTCAAATAAAAACAGCTTCAGATTACAGCCAAACAAATAGCACTCTATAAGACAATTTAAATGACCATGTCAATCAGCCACAGACATTAGCATTCATTAAGTATAACATTTTAAAGACATATACACTAAGATCGATATACTAGAATAAAAATTTCTTAGTTTAAAAATGATTACATACATATAACTTTAAATTAAAGTATAATAAAAAGCACTCACCTTTGGAGCTCTAAACATACTTTAAAAAAAATTTCCTTCGATTTTTCTTTTGTTTATCTCATCATCATAGCCCGATCTACATCCCGGAATAAAACATTTATACCCCATCTTAAATTTATGACATATAATTGCTATAATTAAAAATAATCGAGTAAAATACTTTCGGAATTTAACATGTAATCTAATGACAATTTGTTTAAAGGCCGCCGCCAAATTTTACAGCGCCCTCTTTCGTTAAAAAAAATATGACTTGCATTTTCGATATCCTCGCCTATTCTAGTTTCCCCTCCAGCTTCTTTCTCCGTGGCTGAACTTTTTATATTGTTGAAAGTGCAAATGGATTAATATTTTGTAATCGTCTGCAAGCGATAGAGATAGATTTTTAAAAATTCATGATTGAAATGTAATTTAAATGCTATAATAAATCAGTCAATAAAAAGGCAGTTTTCAAACAAATTGCATTTGAAAGTAGATTTCTTTTCCTATATAACGATGTACAAATTAAAAATGTGCGATGTTTAGAAATTAAACAAGAACGAAAAATCTTGCGTCAAGCATAGATTATGTAACACTTTCCAACGCTTCCAAAATAATTTTACAAATCATTATCGTTTAATAAGTTGAAAGATAACATCTAAGTAAACAATTTGGAAAACGCATAACATATTTAAAAACGTAATTTCAGGAATTTTCAACATATATTTCCAACATTTACAATATTCGGAAAAATATCCGAATACTTTTATTCAGCCCTGTATATGATCAATAGATTTGTATATATACTACATAGGATGCTAAATTTTAGTTCAGTTAGAAAACGCGTAGCAGAATTTAAAATTCTCCTTCTGGAGTTTCTGTCAATAAACGGAAATTTGTTCGCGAACTTTTGTGCTGCCCTGTATAGGATCTACAGAATTTATACACACCAAGTAATAGACAAAAGGTGAGTTAAATTTAAAATCGTATTCAGCAACTTAAAACACACTTCTAGGAATTATTTTTAACAGACAGTAGAGAATTATTTTGTGAGTCCCTGTAAATGAACGATGACTGTTATACACACAATATTCTGTAGTAAGCCTCTTGTAATGCACCTTAGTGATATATATAAATTTAAATTTGTTTAAAATAGTGAAACATTATTTAATTAAACCGCAAACGATTTTTCTCCATAGACGTAATGTAACGGAATTCTTTTGACTGTCCCTGTAACTAGAATCTAGATAAACTATAAGTGCTACACACTTCAGTTGAAATAGGGAACATGCTATAGATAACGACAATAACAAATAAAAATTGCAGGGCAATCCGAGCATATTTACGGGAGTTAGAGCATGGACAGATGGCCAGACGGCCAGACAAACCGAAGTCATAAACACTTTTCAACTAGGTTGGAAAGTGTTAAAAAAATGCAGTAGCAAAAATTGTAAAACCGAAATTTCATCTTCAACTGTTGCCATTCGCAAAATGACGTCAGCGTTACACACGAACACGTTTGTCCTTTATAGTATAGATAGATATTTAACTTCATTGAAAGCAGAATAAAGCACTATTACACTATATTGCCAAAGATGACCGGTCACTTGCGATTTTAGACGTTTTGTTAACTATCTAGAAATATACATGAGGAATTAAACTGAAACTGCAAGTGTGTAAACAATATAGTATAAGTTATATATTTCCGTGAAGATTTTTTCACGAAACCCCATAGGGGACTGTCAACAAATTGAAAAACAACGAATATCTTTTGGATAACCCTGTAACAACTAATGTAGCAAAAGCGTTCAAACTCGAGATTATTAATAAGTGGCTTATTGTAATATACTGTGTTCATTTTTATGAGGATAGCATGTATACCCGTAGAGAAATTAAGGTTTTTATAAAAACAGTCTCAAATTTCGCCAAGTTTTTTGCTTATAATTTTCAGGGTTCTTAATATAAAAAAAAGTTCTTATCAGAAAATATGACAAACAACATTGTACATAATACTGTGCAATCAGAATTAAAAAATAATAAAAATTGGATGAAAAATGAGCAGGTTTACTAAAAAATATTTCACTGCGCATGCGCGAATGCTATCAAAATATAATATGCATAATGTATTAGCTAAGTATATAGAGCAACTTTTGTGAACGTCTGAAAATCATAGCTTGAAAATTCTGAAAATTATCGCCGATAGAATAAGCTCGAAATCCGTTGTTCCCAAAAGAAAGCAAAAAGATGAGGGGTTGTATTTAATATAGTAGTACGAACAATATTGTGTACACTATCTTGGCACTAATCAACAGATATTTAATACAACCCCTCATCTTTTTGCTTATTTTTGGGGACAGCGGATTTCGAGCTTATTTTATCGACGATAATTTTTATAATTTTCAAAGTATGATTTTGACACTTTCACAAAAGTTGCTCTATATACTTAGCTAATACATTATGCATATTATATTTTGATTGCATTTGCGCATGCGCAGTGAAACATTTTTTAGTAAACGTGCTCATTTTTCATCCAATTTTTATTATTTTTTAATTCTGATTGCACAGTATTACGTACAATGCTGTTTGTCATATTTTCTGAAAAGAACTTTTTTTTATATTAAGAACTCTGCAAATTATAAGCAAAAAACTTGGCGAAATTTGGGACTGTTTTTATAAAAACCTTAATTTCTCTACGAGTATACATGCTATCCTCATAAAAATGAACACAGTATATTACAATAAGCCACATATTAATAATCTCGAGTTTGAACACTTTTGCTACATTAGTTTTTGCAGGGTTATCCAAAAGATATTCGTTTTTTTTTCAATTTGTTGACAGTCCCCTATGGGATTTCGGTAAAAAATCTTCACGGAAATATATAACCTATACTATGCTGTTTACACACCTGTAGTTTCAGGTTAATTCCTCATGTATTTTTCTAGATAGTTAACAAAACGTCTAAAATCGCAAGTGACCGGTCACCTTTGACAATATAGTGTATATATGTATCCTATTTTTATCACTTTCCAATATAGTTTAAAAGTGTTTATGAATTCGGTTTGTCTGTCTGTCTGCCGTCTGTCTAATTTTAACTATAATTTTGTTTCCGAATCCGTCGCGTACAGGAAGCACGCATGTTTTTGGGCTCCTGGTTTTTGCAATTTTAAAACCGGAATTCCTGAGATTTTTTTTCAGATTTTTGAATTCCCGGAAAGAGAAAAACATTTCCTATCCGTGGACATTAATTTTTCAATTGTGCGACCAACGGTTAATTAGTTATGTACTAATTAGTGTAATCAAGGGACCACGTGTTGAAAGAGCTAGCGGAAGGACACTCTCGTCTTTGCGGACATACGCTAGCAGACAGGACCGCGGGAGAAAGATGTTCGCCCGGTAGAAACGGAACAGCCACACCTGCCTTGATCAACATAGCAGCTCTTTGCAGGAAGAAATCAGCAGCAGCAGTAATTACGGTAACTGGTACCTGGCGGGGATTGCCTATGTAAGTATAAATCTTAATTGACCATCTTTTAAACACTGGCGGCTGATGGGTACGCCAAAGCGATCTC
This sequence comes from Maratus michaelseni, assembly GCA_963931845.1. Taxonomy (NCBI): domain Eukaryota; kingdom Metazoa; phylum Arthropoda; class Arachnida; order Araneae; family Salticidae; genus Maratus; species Maratus michaelseni. The sequence continues at coordinate 95,982,167 of OZ007595.1, forward strand.
AATTAGTGAATTAATTTACTGATTGCGGCAGTTTTGGAAGCTACATCCCCAGCCATCTCGGGTTAATTAGGTCCTTTACCTAATTGCTCATCGCGAAGTAGGCCCAGTGTTCTAACTCAAAAGTTTAGGACTCAACGAGTCATAACATCATATCAATTAGCAATCCTTAATTCAATGAATAATTCCCCCCACTCCCTTTTCCGCCCCCCAAAAAAATAAATAAATATTTGCCCTTTGTTATTTTAATAGTAACTTAAGTCCTTAGCGTATTCAACTATCTTTTTCTCCCCCATCCATATTAAATTCAACTAAACAGCCTAAACAGCAGTTTAATAATTAAATCGTAATTCCTCTCTAATCCTCCCATTAGAACAATTTAAAACTAATCTCTTCAACTAAGCATTTACATAACTAAGCTAAAGTGTAAAATCTAACCTCCCCACCCCCAGTTTTAATCTCATTTTATAGTTTAATTAGCTAAGAATCAAATAATTCATAAATATCTAAATAAAACCCCGGGGAAAAAAAAAAATTCAAGAAACTAAACAGTTTCTCAAGTACCCCCAGAATATTTTCTGTAACCATACATGTCTAACTAGACATCCAATTTACTTTAATAAGCAAATTAACAGGTAAGCGCCCTCAAAAAAAAAAAAAAAAAATCTCAAGTCAAAATAGCAACAATTTCTCTATGCATAGGAAGTTTCAGTTACATTAAAGAATGCTCACATAAGTGAATTCAACATTCCAGTGCAGATTAAAAGAAGGGAGTGTCAATCATTCAATAATCCTAACTTCATTACAGCAACCACTAGCTCATTGTTGGGTGTCAATCACCCACTAATCCCTACTTCTACCAGCGATTCCCTCCCCACTTTCTAAAGCCCCAAGGCATTAATCTCCCAGATCAAACTCTTAAAGTCTTTCAGTTAACCCCCCCCCCACACACACACCGTTAGAAAAAGATGTCTATAATTGTAATGTTATTTTCATGTTTCCCCCTGCTGGGAATAAAACATAAATAAACTAATAAAAGGGTAACTAGAGACACCAAATACAAAAAATGAAACTAAGCACACGTGCAAGTTCCCGCGAAAAAACAATGACACCAATAGACCAAAAGCGCAATGCGTCAACAAAAACCACCCAAGGCTCAAAAGGCTCAAAAACAGAAGTAAAAAACACAAAAAAAACGCCAGGAGCAAGTAGTACACCTGGAACTTCCCAGAAAGAGCAGGTAAAAAGCAAAGCAAAAACCTCCGAAAAAGTAGGAAAAACAAAACTAAAGATGACAGACATTGAGGGATTTTACGAATTGACAAAGAAAGATACGTGCGAAGAGACAGATTCAGATGTGGATAGTGTAATGACAGAGCCAGATAAAGAAACTGCGGTACTACAAGACACAGAAGTCACGAGGTTAAGAGGGGAATTAATAACCCTTTGCGACATACCAGATGGATCTAAAAAGAGATCCCTAGAGATAGAGAGGGCTATGATGGCAATAAGCTACATCAAGATGATACAATCAAAATCAACAAAGATACCAGCATCGACGTGTGAAGCCATGGACCAAGCTCTGCAGGTAGTGATAAACTCACTGACTGAGATGGAGTTGAGGGCAACACATGCCGAGGCAAAGGCAGAAGCCTTGGAAATAGTAACAGCAAAAAGAGGAACCCAACCAATGGAAGAAGAGACAACATCGCTACCAGCACAAAAGGCAACAAAAAAGACTGCAGTTGCTCACAGTTATGCACAGGCGGTCAAAGCCGCGACGGCAACTGTAATTATTCAGGCTACAGAAGAGCGGACAGCAGAGGAAGTAGAGCAACAAATAACAAATACGATAGAAAACAAGGAAGGAGTCAGGAATGTCAAACGGATTCGCAACGGCATAAAAATTGTTTGCGAAAACGCAACGGAAGCTACGAGGATAAAGGAAGCCCTGGCAGAGAATGAGGAGAGTAACAGTGGCCTGAAAGTAAAAACAGCCAATTTAAGGAAGAAGAGAATTATCATCTTCCATGTACCGGAGTCGGTGGAGCCAGCCATAATCAAGCACAAAATATGCAGAGAACTAGGCATCGACATAGAACAAAACGAGGACAAAATACAGTTGCTAAAATCGCTACGGGCACCAGCAGGGCGATTGCATATACCGGTAGCGCTCCCTGAGCCCCTGGCGGATCACCTTCTCAAGGAGAGAACGATCTGCCTGGGACTCAAGGAATGTCCGATAAAAAACTATGTGACGATCCAAAGGTGTCACAAATGTCAAGGTTTTGACCACGTGGCGCACCAGTGCAAGCAGAGTCAGTACTGCCCGATATGTGCAGGTAGGCACAAATACGAAGATTGCCCAAAAGGAAGGAAGAGGTGTATCATCTGCACTACATTTAACGAATGGAATAAGGCGCACTTACCGGCACAAATCCCTATAGACCACACGGCTCATGATGGGCAGTGCAGGGTGTACAGAAAGCTCCTCAAAATTAGACAAATTGAAATTGAACAAGGAAGACAAAAACTAACTACAGGTAATGATGTCCTAAACGACAAAATCACATTAAACACAACTAGGGGTGTGACACGGGTGCATAGGAGGTCACAGGAGGAACTTAACAACAGGCAACAAAGGACACACGAATTGAATTATGTTCAATATCAACGCCGCTAACACAGACGCGTGCCTAAGCGGCACCCAAGACAATCCAAACCTGAATGAAAATAAAAATCCAAAAGAAAACTCCAACAATAAAAATCAAGACAACATCAAACTAATACAAATAAACCTACATAACAGTCTCCATGCAACACAAACACTTATGGGATATATGGGAGACAAACAAATAAATATTGGACTCTTACAAGACTTTCACCAAAATAAAAAAACAGGAAAAATAACAGGTTTCAATAATGGTAATTGGAAAATAACAAAAACAAAAAGAAATCGATCAGCAATAGTAACTCACACAGGCACCAATCCAATAACAATAGCAGAAAAAGAATACACAACAGCAATAAAAATCGAAAATAAAAAAGAAACAATAACAATAATCAATGTATACGCACCCCCCTCAGTAGAAGACTTCGAAGATGTGCTGCAGGAGGTAGAAGACACTCTGAAAATAGCCAAGGGCGAAGTACTACTGACGGGGGACTTTAACGCACACTCTCAACAATGGGGCTATGCGAACTTAGATGACAGGGGGGTAAAACTTACAGACTTCCTCCTCCTGAATGCCCTCTTTGTACAAAACCCACCACACGCAAAAGCGTCGTTCAGCACCATGAGAGGTAAAAGGAAGCTAGAAGGATGGCCGGATCTAACAATAGCAACAGCTAAATTAGGAGAAAATATAACAGACTGGGAAGTAAGCGACGACGAATCAAACAGTGATCACAAATACATAAAATTTAATATAAAATATAAAAATACGTGTTATCAAAGACATAGATTAGAAACAAAACACGGCAAACACGCAAAATTCGAGAAGAAAATTAAACAAATCAGAAACAAATATACAAAAGAACTAAGAAAAGCAACAAATATAGATCAGTTAGACAACATAACTCTAAGATTACAGAGAGAAATAACAGCAATAGCATTCGCCTGCTACAAACATAGAAAAACTCCAGAATTAATGGCACCACCATGGTGGTCACAAGAAGTCAAAATAGCAAGAAATAGAGTAAGGGCGTTCAGGAGAAAATTCCAGGAACAACAAGATGAGGAACTAAAACACAAACAACATATAGAATATAAAAAAGAACGCGCAAAATTAAAGAAAATAGTCCAAAAAGCCAAAAGAGATACATGGAAAAAATACTGTGAGGAAGTCACTAATACATATGGCCCTCAATATAAACTGGCATCAGGCAAAAAAACAAGCCCATCACGATTAGAAAACATCATGCCCAACAATCAAGAAGTAACCGTCAAAAAGACATTAAACTACTTTCTAAACAACCTATATCTAACAGATCCATCAATAGAACATGAATTAAAACCAGAGACACCGACATTTAATGAAACAAAACCACAGCTTATAACAAAACAAGAACTTAACAGAATAATCAAAAACATAAAACAAAACAAAGCTCCGGGCTTTGACTACATAGACCATAACCTAGTGAAAAGAATACACACAGCAGCACCACAACTACTACTAACATTATATAACACATGCCTTAACTTCAACTACTTCCCAAAATCATTTAAAATAGGCACAGTAGTCCTATTTCATAAAAAGGGAAAAGATCCAAAAGAACCAAAAAATTACAGACCCATATGCTTACTACCTACACTTAGTAAAATACTAGAAAAAATAATACACGGCAGGATATCACATCATCTAACAATCAACAAATACTGGAGCGACAAACAATATGGGTTCAAACAAGGGTTATCAACTGAACACGCACTAAATAACCTAATAAAAACAATAAAGAAAGACAAAGAAGACAAATACCAAACATTACTAATAGCAATGGATATAAAGGGTGCATTTGATAATATCAGATGGCCTATTATAGCCGAAAACTTAAAACAATCACCATGCCCCACTTACTTAATAAATTGGATACTAAGCTTTTTAGAAGATAGATACGTATCCTTAGAAGAAAACGGCATTAAAGTAACAAAACAAACATTTGGCGGCTGACCACAAGGCAGCTGTCTGGGACCACTGCTGTGGCTGTTAATAGCAGATACAGCCCTAAAGAAAAACTGGGGTAAAAATGTAAGAATACAGGCCTTCGCAGACGACTATATTTTAATAATAAAAGCAAAAACAAAAGAACAATTAGTAAAACTAGCAAACAAAATAATAAAAGAATTTTATGAATGGGTAACGGAAAATAACCTAACGCTTAATTGGGACAAAACAGAACTACTGTACCTTAATAGAACACACACAAGAAACCTACCAACAGCAGACACATATAAAATTGAAGGAATTAAATTCAAAGAAAGGGAATTTGAAGGAAAAGAAAACATTAAGTATCTAGGTGTAATCATACATAAAAACCTAAATTGGGAAACACACTGCCAAGCACAAACAGCCAAAGTAAGGAAAGCGTTTTGGATGATGGGACAAATGGCCAAACGGGGTTGGGGATTGAAACCAAGCATCTTAAAAATATGGTATAGAACAGTAGCTGAGAAAACACTGACTTACGCAGCCTCAATATGGGGACATAAGCTAAACCAAAGAAGTAAACAAGTACTAACAACATGCCAAAGGCATTTTTTGCTGGCTATAGTTAGGGCATATAAAACTGCCCCAACAGCGGCCCTTCAGGTACTTGCTGGCCTGATTCCAATTCACCTCCAAGTTAAATACGAGGCAGAATACGGCACAATATCTCGTTTAAGAGAAACGACAGAAATACACGGAACCACTATCCACCATACAGACTATATAAAAAAGATTAATGTATGGGAAACACATCCCGCGGACACCATAGAACCAAGAATAGGCCACAATTACAAGGACATAGTAATATATACGGACGGTTCAAAATTGGAAACAGGCGCTACGGGTTCGGCATTCGTAGCTTTCAAAAATGAACAAAAAATAAAAACATGGTCAGCTCCATTAAGGAAGTACAACAGTGTTTTCCAAGCCGAACTACTGGCTATACTAAAAGCAGCAGAATGGGGAAATAGCACAGGGAAGGAATACAGCATTCGCTCGGACTGCATGTCAGCCATCCAATCACTCAGTAAACCCTTCAATGTAGTAAAATTAATCGATACAATACAAAAAACAGTAAAAGACTCAAACAATAAATTCAAAATTAGCTGGGTCAAAGCACATGTGGGTATCCAAGGAAACGAGGATGCCGACGAATTAGCAAAAAAGGCTGCAGAAAACCAAAGTAAAGAAATTCCATACCATCTAGAAAGACCGATATCAAACTTAAAAAGAAAACTAAAAGAACTCACTATCAAACAATGGCAGTTCGAGTGGGATTATGGGGAAACGGGCAGGAAGACATATGAATACTTCCCAAAAGTAGATTCTCGCAGAATCATCAGCTGCAATCTACTAAGTCAAATTTACACGGGTCACGGAGCATTCCCGGACTACTTACACAGGTTTAAGCGCAAAGACGCACCAAACTGCTCATGCGGGGAGTTGGGAACCCCCAAACACTATCTAACAGACTGCCCACTAACCCAAACACTACATCTGATCCACATCACACCGAACAACGAAAAAATATGGCACAACCAGTTAGCGAACAACAAACAAGTACAAACAAAAGGAAGAGCAGTGATGAGATGGTTAGTAGAAAACATCGATCTCATATCACAATAAATACACCTTCCCAGCAGCGAGATTCCTCAAAAGCATATCCCACTCTCAAAAGCCATCCATTTGGTAAGTATATTTTCTAATATATCTTTAAAAATTAAAAATTAAAAAAAAAAAAAAAAAAAAAAAAAAAGTAGCAATGGAACCTCTTTGCTACGCCAAAAAAAAAATCGATTTTTTTCAGCACTAGTGAGAAGTGGAAGTCATCTGTGACGGACTGAATTTCACCAACTGATGAAGGCAAATAGCCAACAAAAAGTGAACAAAATAATTAAATGGTGAATGCACAAAGCACACCTGCCAAAGAAAGTTAATGGGGAAAAAAACAGTGTCAAATCAAGTGAATACAGCCTCATAGATACATGACGGACTAACGGCCACGGAACAAGCCCCACTCCATTAGTGCGACAAGTTTCTCAAACAACAAATCAACAAGTTGCACAAAATTCAAAAGCAGTGATAACAGCCATTAGGATTCAATGGACTGATCGCAAAAAGCGTATTCACGAAGGGAAAAAAAAATCAAAATCCCCAAAGCTTGGGTGAGATAAAGTGACAAAGACAACAAAAATGAGTGTGCAACATCCAGAAATGTGACAACCACCAGTAACAGAAGTTACAATGTGACAACCACCAGTAACAAAAGTTACAATGTGACAACCACCAGTAACAAAAGTTACAATGTGACAACCACCAGTAACAAAAGTTACAATGTGACAACCACCAGTAACAAAAGTTACAATGTGACAACCACCAGTAATAAAAGTTACAATGTGACAACCACCAGTAACAAAAGTTACAATGTGACAACCACCAGTAACAAATGTTACAACGTGACAAAACGCACGATAGTGACATAATAACCAGTGAAACTCTCGAAAGAAGACCAAGATTCAAAATGGGAAAACCAGCTCTAGCACAAGCTAGAGGTAAAAATATATCAAGAAAGAGACAAAAAACCAATGAATGATAGACAAAAAACAACCCACAACAGGGGCGAGCCTATAAAAACGCCAAAAAGCCTTGACAGAGACAAATACAACAAGAAGGGAAATCAGCCCATAAAAGAGGCGATAAACACTACAGCGACAACCCACCATGAACGTGACAAGCCAACAGACATGGTAAATATGTAAATCTATGTACGCTAATGGCACCTGGTGCATGTAAAATCCGTCGTGGGTGCAAAGCCCTCCAAGTTACCTGTGAATAATACCTCTGGGGGTGCCTAGTCAGGTGAGGGTCTCGTCACCTGATCAAGGTTCTAAATTACGAGACCTATTAAATCAGTCAATTCAACAAAGTTAAACAGAAACCTTGAACCGGCAAACAAAGATAGCGGTAGCAAATCACAAGAGAGCAAGCACAGCAGCGATGTGAACAAATCAATAGTCAGGTGGATCACAGCCATGCTGTGATCAGGCGATTTCCGCCCCGCACCCAGGTACTAACCCGTTAAGCTAGGCATTCATGCCGGGCAGGTAGGGGCCTGGTTAGCGGTATATAAAAAAAAAAAACTATAATTTTGTTACATATTATTTGATATGTATATATGCTATAGATAATATACAGGGCAGCACAAAATATATCGAATACGTTTTAGTTTATTCACGGAAATTGCAGAATAGGAATTTTTAACTGCGCTATGCTTTTACAAACTAAACTAAATTTTAGCATACCATGTACTATATATATAAATCTATAGATCATATACAGGGTTTAACAAAAGAATTCGGATATTTTTCCAACTATTGATGTCAATTGCTGAAATTGGGTTTTAAAATTTGTTATGCTTATTCCAAATCCGGGTGCTCTTCCGGGCATCGCTCCCTGGGCGCATAGTAAACAAACCTGTTGGGCGGGACTAGCTGAGCTTAAGCCGAATGGTAGGCCTCCCCGCCCGGTTTGACCTTACCTTGTTTACCTTATACAGAACAACTTCACCTTATTAATCTGTTAAACTTGTTAAAGTATTCAGGAAATGTTAGAAAATGTTTCATAATCTATGCTTGACGCATAATTTTTCATTCTTGTTGTATTCGTACGCATTCTGAAAACCACTTAAATAACATTATTTAGAAAGCTGTAAACAAAAGATAATAGTACTTTTGTATAAATCTAAAGTTTAAACAACTGTAAGAATTAATAATACACGGAAGCTTATTATCTTCGGATCTTAAACCATTTAGCAATACTTGTAGATTTTTATTAATTAAAAGTTGTTGTTTGATGTCACATTTCATTGGCTATTTTTTAATATTTTATTATTAAAAAACACCTAAAATTTTTTAAGTACGTTTAATTTTAAAATGTTAACTTCAATTTATCTTAAATCTAATTGTAAAAAAGGAAGGGAACATCAAATTAGTTGGATGAGGCAATCCCAAAACTTTCTTCAATCTCATACATGTTAATATTTCAAAACTTTCTTCAATCTCATACATGTTAATATTTCAAAACATTCTTCAGTCTCATACATGTTAATATTTCAAAACTTTCTTCAATCTCATACATGTTAATATTTCAAAACATTCTTCAATCTCATACATATTAATATTTCAAAACTTTCTTCAATCTCATACATGTTAATATTCCAAAACATTCTTCAATCTCATACATATTAATATTTCAAAACTTTCTTCAATCTCATACATGTTAATATTTTAAAACTTTCTTCAATCTCATATATGTTAATATTTCAAAAAGCGTAATGCTTTTAATTTAGGCATTTTAGAATCCGAAAATGCAGTATAGCAGCGCCACCTGTTATATGATTTACACGAAAACCTAATCAGTAGCAACTTATGTCAATGTCTAACTGAATCTAAAGTTTGATGAAAATCCGTGAATTAGTTCTTGAGATAGAGCTATCTTGAAAATCGTGAATAATGCAGTATAGCAGCGCCAGCTGTTGGGCGATTTACACCAAAAACTAATCAGCCCCAATTTATAACAAGATCTAACTCATTTTAAAGTTTTATTACATTCCGTGCATTACTTCTTGAGATAGAGCGCCCACAAAATTTTTATAACATACTGACATTTTCTAAAAACAGTCAAATTGTGTTCAGTATCTTCTGAAACGTATAAATCCAATGAAAACCAAAAATTTTCACGAAACTATTACTTTTTCCTTGTAGAGATAGAAGAAAGTAAAAATTAAATATTGTGTTTTTCATGATTTTGTGTTGCAGCAATAATTTCCTAAATACGAAAATTTTGTCGCCTTACATACACTGTAAAAAAATACAAATGCTTCTTAATCTACGAAAACATAATATAACCACCAGCAAATATATAATATAACCTCTTTCGAGATACTCACTATTACGAAATGCGTCCCTTTATCTTTAAAAACCTCGGTAAGCAATAGATTTTCAAGAAAACATTTTAAAAAAACATTTGTGAAAATGAAGTTATTTTTTATGCCGTAATTTTCGGAAACGTTTTCGAGTAGTTTATAAAGTGCATTAATCAATTTTCTCAAATCGAAATATTAGTTTATCGGATCTAATCAATTCTTGGGTAACCATTTTTGAATTTATACATGCAAGAGTAGAAAAATAATGTTATTAATTTGCCATTTAACATGTTTGTTGAACATGAAAATGTTTACTTGAGGATTGATATCATCAGAAAAATCTATATTCGGAAGAGATAATTGATTAATACACTTTAAAAACTACTCGGAAACGTTTTCGAAAATTGAGAGAAGCAAAAGAAACTTGGTTTTTGTAAATTATTCTTTAAATCTCAAAAATCTATTTGTTTCCGATGTTTATAAAGGATAAAGAAACGCTTTTCGTAATAAGGGGTAACTTGGAATAGGCTATAATTATATTTTCGTTAGTGGTTATATTATATTTTCATGGATTAAAAAACATCTGTCTTTTTTACAGTGTAATTTTTATGATATGGATCCCCGGATTTTATATCAGATCTCGAAGCGTACACGGAAACGTAATCTGCACATCTATATTATATTTTCGTTCATAAAGAAAACATGTCTTTTTTTAGAGTGTAATTTTCATGATATGGATTCCCGGATTTTATATCAGAGCTCAAAGCGTACACGGAAACGTAATCTGCACATCTAGTTACCCTTATCCAGTTTATGAAGATAAAGGAACGCTTTTCGGAATAAATGGTAACTTGAAATATAGACTATATTATATTTTCGTTCGTGGTTATATTATATTTTCGTTGACTAAAAAACATCTGTCTCTTTTTACAGTGTAATTTTCATGATATGGATCCCCGGATTTTATGTCAGATCTCAAAGCGTACACGGAAATGTAATCTGCACATCTAGTTACCCTTATCCAGTTTATGAAGATAAAGGAACGCTTTTCGGAATAAAGGGTAACTTGAAATATAGACTATATTATATTTTCGTTCGTGGTTATATTATATTTTCGTAGATTAAGAAACATCTGTCTTTTTTCACAGTGTAATTTTAATGATATGAATCCCGGATTTTATATCAGATTTCAAATAGTTTCCCTTATCCAGTTTATAAAGATAAAAGAACGCTTTTTTGGAATAAAGGGTAACTTGGAATATAGACTATATTATATTTTTGTTCGTGGTTATATTATACAGGGTGATTTTTTTTTAAGTTGTGAAAGAAAAACCCTATAACAAAAGAACCACTGATCCAAATGACATGAAATTTCACCAGTATGCTCCCAAAGCAATGGGATTTTTTAGGCGTGGTTAAAAAAAAACTTAAAAGTGGACCGACAGATGGCGCTGTAAGTTAACAGATACAAAGAATATCATCAGTAGGAGGAAAACAGTTGACGGTACTTTGAGTAAAATAAAACTTTATTACGCATATCGAAAACATTTAGAATGAAATAATTGCTAAAAGGAACTGCAAACACTTTCGCAGAAACAGAACAAAATAAAAATATGGAGTAAAGCATTTGAACGCACGAAAGTCAACTGCGAAACTAACGAAGTGATTTTCAGTGTGTTGTCCACCGTTTTCAGCTACGAGTTGGAAACGTGAAATCGCATGTTCCACAACAGAGCAAAAAGTATCCGGCTGGTGTTGTGGATCTGGTGCACAAAACGTGCCTTCAGGTCAATTAAGTTCGTAACATCACCTCAATACACAGCATTTTTAGGTACCCCCCAGAATCAGAAATCGCAGTGTGTGCGTGTTTCACCTTTTTTATCGCCACTGCGCGTGTGTCGTGCGCAAGCTTGTCTCCCGAATTCACTGCATATACAGCGCCATCTGTCGGTGCGATTTTAAGTTTTTTTTCAACCACGCCTAAAAAATACCCATTGCTTTGAGAGCATACTGGTGAAATTTCAGGTCATTTGGCTCAGTGGTTCTTTAGTTATAGGGTTTTACTTTCACAACTTAAAAAAAAATCACCCTGTATTTTCGTAGATTAAGAAACATCTGTCTTTTTTTTTACAGTGTAATTTTCATGATATGAATCTGCGGATTTTATATCAGATCTCAAAGCGCACACGCAAACGTAATCTGCACATTTAGTTTACCTTATCCAGTTTATAAAGATAAAGGAACGCTTTTCAAAATAAGGGGTAACTTGGAATAGTCTATATTATATTTTCGTTCGTGGTTATATTATATTTTCGTAGATTAAGAAACATCTGTCTTTTTTTACAGTATAATTTTCAGGATATGGAGCTCCGGATTTTATATCAGATCTCAATGCATACACAGAAACGTAATTCAGTTTCCCTTATTCAATCTAAATAAATCTAAATAAAAAAGGATATCACATAATCTTTTTTGTGACATCTTCAGCTAATGCACTTCTACTATTCGTTATCTTTTCTTTTTTTCATTAAGGCATCAGAGACAAATAAATTGCATTTCTTTGTTCTGGGAGATTTAACGGTTTACTTGGAATTGCTGTTGATATTTTGATACTTCAGGCGAAAAATATGCGTTGCATTATGAAATGGTTTAATCATTTAATAAAAACTTTCAGAAAAGTTAAACAGTTAAAAGCATTCCTGGTTGCAAAGTAAGGATTATGGCCGATTTTGTATGAAATTATATTTTTAAAATAAAAATTCCCGAAAAGACATTAAAAGTGCTCGTAAGAAAACATTTTCTTGTTTTTTTTTGTTCACGTAGGGACGTTTCAAATTTTGTCTTTTTAAAATTTATTTTTGTCCAAACCCTTTCAAATTTTTATCAGTTATAAATATAATGGTTTTGCAGCCCGTGTAAAACTTTCGTGAATTTTTTTTTTATCTAGTTGTAAAAGAAATAAGATTTTTTTTCTGGTTTTTTGTTTGTTTGTTTGTTTTCGCGTCGGCTTCTTTAACATAACAATTAAAAAAAATAGTTCTCATCTTCCGAACTCTCTGAAATTTCAATCGGTTATAAAAATAACTGTATCCAAGGTCTCTTAAAATTTTTTTGAAAAAATATGCATATTTAGTAGTGAAAACATGAATCGAAACAGAGCGAACCATGCCGAAACACACCGAGCTTTTTTTTTTTCGAAAATTTCTGATTTTATTTTATTTAAAATACTTCTGCCTGTTCGAATATTTCGAAAAGTTTATAGGTGGAGTAAATCTTGTCTACCGAGATGTTCTAAAAAGATTGTGTCTAAATACGGACGTTTAGTTACTTTTAGCGTAGAAAAAGTTCGTCACCGTGAGGCGCGAAGTGACCTGCGTTCACCGGTATTTTTGAAAATGTTAAAATTCGTATTTTTAAAAGCCAGTTTCACCGTTGATGAGAAGGAGATTGCAGCTTTTAGAGCTTATTTTTGGTCTGTCGATACCTTTAAAATGGCGCCCTGGAGAGGCGTTGACATAAAGAAAAAAATGTGCTTCGAGTAAACGATTTTGAAAACAGTATTTCAAAACGTAAACAACAATATTTTTTCAAATTGTTTGCAGCATTTAAGACATAAGAGTACGATATTTCTGAATAAGTTGTCCAATTTTAACTGTTCCCAGTGATTTTGCCGATTTAAGCAGATTTAAAATTACGAAATAACGTTAAAAAGTGCATGTTCGCTTCTTCATTTGCTCTCGATGCATAAATCGGGTTCTGGACATGGGCGAATGCTTTTGTTGGCTCGCAAAGAAAGAGATGAGTTTTTAATTAATATCTCGATTAAATATCAAAATATTAAACATCCTATGCATCAGGGCATATCTTAGACTACCTAAACCCAAATTTTTAGATCAGTGCGAGCTGTAGATTCCGTTATCCATCGCAAACAAACACACAGAGAAACAACTTTCTTTTACTAATATAGATAGTAAAGATTCATCTTAAAGACAAATCTACTACTTGTAGTTATATGTAGAATTTTGCGCTTTTTAACGTTTCTCCTATCACAAGTTGTGGCTCTGCACTGTAAAAAAAGACAAGCGCTTCTTAACTAGATCTTTTCTTTTTAAGGTTTATCAAAATATAAATAACATCTTCAGTGTTACCTGCGATTACATAAAGCGTTCTTATATCTTTCGAAACTCTGAAACCAATATATTTCGGATAATTAAAGAAACATTTCTGAAACAAATATTTATTTTGCCACCCTTAATTTTCGGAAACGTTTCCGAGAATTGTACAATACATTGATAAATTTTCTCTACCGAGAATATGGAAATTCCGTATGCTGTTAGTCCCCAAGTAAACATTTTTAGTTGCGTAAAAGAATTTATACATGAAAGAGGAACAAAATCATGTTAATTTTAATGTTATTGCTAATAATTTTAACGTTAATATCAATGTTGTTAATTTTTCATGTTTGTTAAATATGAAAATATTTACTTGACAATTGATTGACCCCTAAAACGAGATTTCGGGTTGAGAAAACTGATTGGTACTGAAAAGTACTTGGAAACTTATTCAAAAATTACGGGCAGCAAAAGAAACTTTTCTTTCAAAAATGTTTCGTTAAATCTTGGAAATACATTTTGGTTTCTGAGATTTAGGAGATAAATTCCTGAAATAAAGGAACGCTTTTCGGAATCGTGTGCAACTCGGAAGAGGTTATATTATATTTTTGTATATCTTTTATATTTTGTATATTTTTGTATATTTTTGTATAAGATGAGAACTAGATTAACAAACATTTGTCCATTTTTTTATAGTTTATTTGTGATATACGTAAATTGGATTCACGCACCTCCAAAAGGCTGAGTACCTTTTACGTTGTTTTTCTTAACAACCAAACACTATAATCGAATATTGGTTAGTTGATTATGGTGCATATATATCAATAACGTTCCCCGTAATTGGATTATTAATTGGATTATTGTAATTAGATTAATTTGTAATTAGATTACAAGACAATTCCGATTAAGTTTTCAATTGTATAATCCAATTAACCTGTAATGGATTACAAGATGATTCCGATTATGTTTTTAGTTGTATAATCCAATTAACCTGTAATGGATTATAGGTGGATTCCGATTACGTTTTTAATTGTATAATCCAATTAACCTGTAATGCATTATAGGAAGATTCCGATTACGTTTTTAATTGTATAATCCAATTAATCTGTAATGGATTATAGGTGGATTCTAATTACATTTTTAAGAATATAATTTAGATTAAATTGCAATGTGTTACAAGTTAATCTCAGTTATGTTTGTTCAGAATACAATTTGGTTAACGTGTAATGTAATGCAACTAAATCTTAATTAAATTCTATAAAATGTATTTAAATTAAACTGCAATCTATTACGAGCTAATTCTAATTGCATTTTTAACACTTTCCAACAAAGTTGAAAAGTGTTTATGAACTTAGTTTGTCTGTCTATCAGTATTCTAACGCGAGGGTAATTATACTCGGATTTCAATGCAATTGATATATGTTATTGAGGTTTACTGTGGTATGATTGGTATAGAAAATGAAGTATGCAGCATGCAATTTACAGAGCCACTCAAAAGAATTCTTTTACATTGCAGCCTATTAGGAAAAATCGTTTGCGGTGTATTTTAATGATGTTACTGTATTTCAAACATATTGAATTTCATATATATCGCTGAGGTGCATTACAAGATGTTTACTACATATTATGGAGTACATAGCATTCACCGTTCATTTACAGAGACACACAAAAATTTCGGTTATAGTACTGACTATGAACAATAATTACTAGAAATACGTTTTTTTCAGTTGCTGCACGCGTTTTTGAATGTAACTATTTTTTTTTATATTGCTTGGTTTGTATAAATTCTATAATTCATATACAGGACTGTACGAAAGTTCTCCAGTACACTGACCTTTATAGACGGAAATTCCCGAATGGGAATTTTCAACCGTGTTAATAACCGAATTAAATTTTAGCATACTGCTATGTAGTATATATACAAATCTATTGATATTATGCAGAGCTTCAGAAAAAAAATCGGATATTTTTTCGATTATTAATGATATTTACTGCAATTGGGTTTTCAAATATGCCATGCATTTTCCAAATTCTGTACTGAGTCTGATATACCGATTTCAGCCTGTTCATTATTGTGAATACTCCATAATTTTACAAAGAGATAGGGTTTTTTTTTTATTATAGGGTTTTTACCCCCCAAAAATGTAAATATATGAGTTTTAAACTATTATGAAATGTTAAAAAATACTTACCGCTCTCAAAAGAACGATTTTACAGTATTCTTAAACTATAGATCTTAAATATCTCTGTGGTTTAATTAATTAATATAATGTATTTAATTTTTATAGATAATCTAACGATTGAGAATGCAATGTTGAAAATGAAGGAATATCAGATTAATCCATCCCGTGGACGCACGACATTTCGGTTCCGACACTTTGGTCTTGTGTTTAAGTCGCAGTACTTCGATCCTGACATCTGGGCCCCCAGTGCCATTTCAGTCCCACAAAGTGACATAATTTTAAAGAAGACATTGTCTTTTTTTTTTTCCAAAACCACGTGAATTTTACTACAGTGCGAATATAAGGACCCCATAATCACAAACACATATAACTCGAAACCAAATTATCGACATCAACACAAATATCGAATGATAATCGTAACCGTTTTAGAAAAGATGGGTGAGGTGCTCAATAGATTTTTTTATAGAAGCCCTCGCATATTTTGGTGTATCAAAATATAAGATGCTGGCAAATTAAAACAATTATAACTTAAGCTGTAATTATCGTAGAACACTGATATTTTGTATGGTAAACGTAATCTTTAAAAAGGGGAGGGGGACGTTGTTGGTGTTTTTAACAGAAGCCCCTTACTATTAGTATAGCGTAAATATAAAGGCCCGATAACCATACACACTTATAACTAGGATCCAAATTGTCGCAGAACACACAAATTTCATATGGTAAAAGGAATCGTTTAAAAGGAGGAGGAAGGGCTTTTTGTTGTCCTGTTTGCAATTAATAATCTTTTCTTGAAATTAATCTAGTGTTTATAGTTTAAAAAAGTTTTATATTTAATATCGAAATTCATCGAATTTCTGTTTACGTTTTCGTGCATTCTTTTGATGGAAAAATAATTTTTCACATGTTTGGGTAATATTGGAATATATATGTTTATTTATTTATTATTCTCTAATTGATTAAAACAGTTTAAAGTAGAGTCATCCATCGGGTTCGTCATCAGATTTCCACGCAGCCCACGAAGACTTATTTTATCAGCGCATTTTTTATTTTAAACTTTTTGAAATTACGAATATATTCAAAGTGATTCAGTATTTATGGTTGAAAAACATAAAGTTTTATATTTAAAATCCAAATTCATCGAATTTCTGCTTGTATTTTTATGCATTATTTTGACGAAAAATTCATTTTTGTATGTTTGAGTTATATTTTAATATTTTAGTTCTAATTAATCATTATTTTGTAATTACTTAAAAATACCTTAAAACGTAGTTTTGCATTGGGTCGGGTAACCCGATTTCTACAGCGGAATAATAATTTAATATTTCTGATTTATATTCTGTTTATGTGAGAAAGTGTTTCATAATCTATGCCAGTTGCATAATTTTTCGTTCTTATTGTGTGTGATAAAAACTGTCTTTCATCGTACATATTTAGGGTTGCGGGTATTAATTAATAAAATTTAAAATTTCTGAATAATATTCTGTTCATGCTAGAAAGTGTTTTATAATCGATGTCGGATGCATAATTTTTCGTTCTTGTTGTATCAAATTTATACCGTGTCTGATAAAAAATATCTTTTATAGTACATTTTGAAAATGTGCCATTGAAATTACACGTAATTGTAACTATAAGTTCTCAATTATAATTATAATTACACCATAATCATAATCATAGCATTTTAGTTATGATTACAATCCTAATTAAATTTTAAATTCAGATTATGATTACATGTAATTGAAATTATAATCTGTTACATGCAATTATATTGTAATCAGATTACAGATTCATCAGATTTTTCCCAACTCTGTGTAATCATAATCATAGCATTTATAATTACAATTACAATCCTAATTGAATTTCAAATTCAGATTATGATTACACGTAATGGAAATTATAATCTGTTACATACAATTATATTGTAATCAGATTACATATTAATCAGATTTGAATTTTCCAAACTCTGTGTAATCATAATCATAGCTTTAACAATTACAATTACAATCCTAATTGAATTTCAAATTCAGATTATGATTACATGTAATTGAAATTATAATCTGTTACATGCAATTATATTGTAATCAGATTACAGATTAATCAGATTGCAAATTTGCCCAACTCTGGTGGAAACCATGAACAAGAGAATTTTAATTAAGAGTTCAGTTCGAGAAAAAAAGAGAGAGGTGTCAGACAACTGCTCAGAATACAGGGTACGCCAAGTATCCAGGTGACTGTATAAGATGCTGAGGTGCCAGACTTCCATTCGAAATAAAGAGTGCGCCAAGCACCCGCGTGACTGCATGAAAATCCGGCCGCAAGACGCTCCGTGGTGATAAAGAAACCTTTTGAGATGCAACCTATGTTCTGGATAAAATCCTACTGAAACAAATCTGACTGTTAATTATAATGTACTTTACGGACATTGATGTCTAATCTGATTTGATTTAAAATATGTGATCAGCATGTCGAAGAACCTATAAACATTATTCAAAATTTTAGATTGTAATTCCAACATTTTTCATCATCTTTTTTTACGCAATAAAGTGATGTTTCAGATGTAAAGATTTATTTTCATCGCTTAGTCCTACAGCTATTAAAACATCACTTCTCGGATTACCTATGAAAGGGCGTTACAATATGTAGTCCCTTCTACAGCTCCTACCAGCTCTACCAGATCTTTTAGCAGTTAATAAAAAAAAGCAACTTTCCTATCCTGAAACTTTAACAATGTAGATACGTATTTTTCGGAAAGTTAAAATGAGTAAATAAAGAGAAAGTCTTCTTTGCCTTCCTTCCTGCATTAAACGAACGCTTAGCAAAGCTCAAAAATGAATCATTACGAGTGATTATTACACTCCTGATTCTGTAAGTTTTTCAGAGTAAAAGGGGCCAGATGTGTTATAATATGTACTTTATGTCTCTCGTTTTGTTTCTTAATATAAAACTTCTCAAACCTGCCGCTTGCAATTCAAATGTATACGGTGTAGTTTCAGTAACTCCAATTAATAAATTTGATGGCTGGATTTGAATTCAAAATTGATATTTAATGAGTTATCCTTTAGGTATTTTATAACTCATGGTTTTGATTTTTGGATTGATACACTGCAATCGAATCTCGCGGATTTTCATCACACTTCTTATGATCATCATGTAGGTCAGATATTACTTATTTCTGGTCTCGGAGTCGCTTCCGTGGCAATTCCGTTTTACCCTCTTATCTTTAATAAAAGCCGCATATAGCCAATTGCATTATTGATTTTTAGTGTATCTCTGTTTTATAGTGGTGTTATTTATTAACGCAGTGTTATCGATTGTCCGGCTAAATCTGTTTTAAAAGGAATAAAACCAACTTTAAAAATGGTACAAAAATACACAAAAAAGCAGCAAACATGTTTCGAATCCACAAGCGAGATTCTTATTCATTGCTAGAAAAAGCAAGATTGGGCAAAGGGACAGAGGGGCGCCGGCTTATATACCCGATGCGGGTAGACAACCCCCCAAAAGCAACCAATAAATAAGAAAGCAGCATGAAGCAACTAAGTGTACATGTAGCGACATCTACCGGAGAACAAAAAAAAAACAAAACAAAAAAGGAAATTTTTGTGTATTACAAGGTGACAAGAAATAACTTGAACAAAGTTTCAAACCAAAAATCTGTAGCTACCACTAAAGTTATAAAGTTATTGTCATAGGGAATTGATTCTAAAAAGCTACTAAACAGGTGTAAGTAAGTTAGTTGGGATTAACCATTATGGTTAACAAACGATCGGCTATACTTGAATTACATAAGCAAGGAATGAAATAATGTGAAATTGTTCAACGATTGAGAGTACCTAAGCAGACGGTTTCATACACAATCAAAAGGTTTCAAGAACTCGGACATGATGGTGACAGGCCAGGAAGAGGAAGAAAGCGCACAGTTAACACATCAAGAAACCGGGTAGTTATCAAAAAGCGAGTTCAACGAAATCCTAGGATTTCAATGAGAAAGGTTGCTATAGAGATGAAGATCAACAGAGAAACCGCACGTTTGATGGCAAGAGTAGAGTTTGGTCTTCACCCTTAGAAAATGAAAGAGGCTCAAAAGCTAACAGCAGAGAACAAACGCACAAGACTTCAAATGTATAAAGAACTGTTAAAACGGGCCGCAGGTGATCGATGGCAAACATATGTCTTCACAGATGAGAAACTGTTTTCGATTGAACAAGCTCACAATAGCTATAATGATAGAGTTTGGTCAGCAGAAGCACCTGGACCTTCTTGCATTGTTGAACGCCGCCGTCAACGACCACAATCTGTAATGGTTTGGGGTGGGATATGTGCTAGTGGGAAAACACCACTTGTTTTTGTTGATCAAGGCATAAAGATTAATCAACAAACATATCGCAAACTCATTTTAGAAGATGTTGTCTTACCTTGGACACAAACGTTCTTTGGAAACAAAAGATGGCCCTTCCAACAGGATTTTCCGCACCTGAATACAGAGCTAAAGGTACTCAAGATTGGTACAAGACACATTTTCCTGACTTCATTGGAGCTCAAGAATGGCCACCGTATTCCCCAGATTTGAACCCAATGGATTATTCTGTTTGGTCCATCTTTGAGACAAGGGTGTGTGCTAAACCTCATAAAAATTTAGCATCCCTAAAGAAATCCTTATGCAAGGAATGGCATAAAATATCAGTAAGTTAGTTGCGGCCCATGGCCGAAAATTTTGTGACACGTTTAAAGCTCTGCATTAAGACTAAAGGTAGCTACTTTGAAAATTTATAAATATATTAGACGAAATAATGTATTCGTATTTATTTTGAAGTTTGGTCGTAATATTTTCACTGACATTACAGTTATAATGTATCATGTGTGTCCAAGTTATTTCTTGTCACCCTGTATTTGTGCATTTTTAAAGTTGGTATTCTTCCTTTTAATATTCTTGCACAATGGATTTATTTTCTATTTTTATAAATCTGTATTATTGAAAACTAATAATTAATTTACGTTATCCAGTTTAATATTCCAATGTTTAAAAGACCTTTCTTCCTCACGGAAACTACAAATTCTTTGATAAAAAAAACTGCTTTTTCTTCATCATAATATCCAATTGCGATGATTCAGCAACAAATTCACCCTTTAGCGATGAAATAAATGCTGTAATTTATTTTAATTCACATTATACAAACGCTTTTAGAACGAGCTGTGTACCACTTATTCCAGTCAAATTAGGTTTTTTTTCTGGACATAATTCCCAAAATTTTAAAACTTTTAATATTGTTTGGGAGTGTCTGCAAACTAGAAGTCCTGTAGAATGGGGTGTGAGTGGAAGAAGGGGAGGTAAAAGAAGGTACTTTTTTTTGTTTTTTGTTAGTATCTCGTAATCTATAGATCCCACGGAAAAAATTGATTTTTCCCAAAATAAAGAAAAATAAATTCTCTACAAAAAGAGTTTACGAGATAACCGTATTCAAAAATGAAGAAATTTGCCAAAAGTTACATCAGTGTCAGAGAGCGAGTCAATACTGCACTTACATTGTTCCTACCTAACTGAAATTTAAATTAGCGTCAATCAATGTTGTATATATTGAAGCGGAGGATATTCTAGGCATATATTGCGGTCAGTAAGACCGCCTGACATAAACGCAATTGATCATGTCTGAAATGCAGTCGGTATAGATGCACCGCAGTTTTCTTAACCTGAAAAATAGGTTTAGAAACACAGGTCAATTATCAGGTAAACATTTTCCCTGTTCAACAAACATGTTTTACAGACAAACATGATACATTAATAACATTAACAATAACATTAAAAAAATATTATTTTGTTACACTTGCATATATAAATTCAGTTAGGCAGCTGAAAATGTTTAATTGAGAATTGCTAGCATAGAAAAAAACTGATATTCCGGATTAAGAAAACCGATTAATATGCTATAAAAACTACTCGGATACGTTTCATAAATTTTTAATATCTTTTGTAATAAATTTTTGTCTATCGTGAAAACCATCTCTTAACGTAACGTTAAAAATGACTCTCCTCATAAGTAATTCACTTTAAAATTTTCCTATAACCAATTTTTTTGTCTTAAATAAATTATTGATCTTACGATGACTTCGAAACCGCTTAAGATCCGAAGGAAATATAATTTCTTTATCGATGTTATCTAAACCACACCTTTATTATCCATGCACCCAAATCAATATATCGATATAATAGAGAATGATATTAAATCCCAAACTGTGATAGAAGAAAATGCCACGACTAATGCCATAATAATTTATAAGTAAGTTTTGTAATGCATAGAGTTAAATAATATGTCAATTTTATATGCTCACGAATGTACTTTAGAATATTAATAATGAATTACTTTTAAAGAATTTTAAATACATTGTCATGTATATTTAATAGCAGTGGATCCCGTTTTTATGAACAAAAGCGATTATTGTTTCTCTTCTTATGGGCTTGACAGAATTTGTCAAAACCTTATAGCTATCATGTTGCCTGACTATGCATCAAGTGTTCGGTAAAAATATAAATGTTGTGATTTACAGACATATCGCACATCAGCTAAAGTAACGTCACAACTCAAAAATGTGCATTTTTGAGTTAATACCATATGTAGACTGTCAATGTTTGAATTTATATTCATGCAGAGAATTATTTCTGCATAACCAAATACTGCCATCAGATAGCAGAAACAATTCATAGTGCCCCTTTGTCAACTCCCTCCCCCCCTTATCTGCATCTTAGTCGGTCAAGATGAGTTCAAACTATTTCTGCAGCATTCCTAAAATGTATAACTATACCTTTGCAACATTGGACAGTTTCCTAAAAATGTCAGTGGATGGGCTCCTTTAGGATTCAAAGTTTTCATTTTTAGATTTTTCTCATACTGAAAAGTTAGGATTTTTTTGTCGTGACGTTATTGTAGACAACGTGCGATATATTAAAGAAAATAAATGCGATAACATAAAATTTGCAATATCCGATTGAGCTATATTTATAAAATTCATAATATATTACACATCACAATCTTTCTTTAAATACGATTATGGTAACATCAATTAACAGCAATAGTAGCTGCCTCGATTATGAAGTATTATTATTTCTGAATAGTAAGCGTCGCTTTATTTAAACGGAGAATTTATGTTATAAATAATCGGAAAATTACTATTTACAAACAGTGGTGACTTTTAGCCGAAGCTACCAGATATGCTAAGTCGGGCATCGCTGCTTCCCCATGAAATATTTTTGAGATATGATCTCTGTCCGAGAAATGAAATTCTAAAGGATCAGGGTCCATAAGCCGTGTTTTTGGCCCATGAAATAAGACAAAAATTCGATTTTGTTATACTGACTTAATTATTTCACTTTTTAATATTAGAAGGTTTATCCTGTACGATTTCAACAATAGTTTTTGCATTTTTTTCGGACTTATATGACTTACACTAGCTTAAAGTTCGTATTATTCGTAGTCTTTGATGAAAAATACGTAATTTCTCCAAATTTTACCTCAACTATTTATATAACCGCAATCGTGCAACACTTTCTTCTTTACATATATTATAAAATGCATCAAAATGTACAATATATGTAAAAATAAAAGTGTTTCAAAGCTGCGATCATAGTAAGATATTAAAAATGGAGAGTTAAATAACTGCATTCCCTCATGTCACTAAGAGACTTTAGGATGCAGCAACGTGTTTAAATGTGCTAAAATGAAAGTAACTATTGGTAATGTGAAGGAATGCAGTTTTTAGCGTTAGTAGTTCCGACTGAAAACTATAGTTGTCCTTCTCTTTAGGGTTTCGTTCCTCTCACGAAACCCTATTAGTTCCGTTTCGTTGTCTGTCTGTCACCAGAGCCGGTTCTCATGAAATATATAACTTGAAATTTTGTGTACTTATAGCATAATACCTACCATGAAGCTCAAAATAATAAAATTTGAAAAAATCGTATTATTTTAATATATAGGGATAAAAACCCAAAAATCCAACAGCCTTTTCCTATTAAACTTAAACATTTTTCGTTATAGCAGTTGACAACAATTAAAAATCCACAATAAAATTCTTCCTACAATAATAAATTTTCCATTGAAAGATTTTCATGTGGAAAATGAAAATGAAATAAAAAGTTTCACCAATTGAAAAAAAGATTAATATGACGTCATATTGGTTATAAAACGGAAATTTTCAAACATTTCTCAATAATACAAGGAGTACAATAAATAAATACAGAAGGCAGCTTAATATGATGTAATTAGAGAATTAAAAAGAAAATTAATCTGACGTCTAATATTTTGAAGGTCTCTCTCTATACAACACATGTTTAATTTTGAAATAGATTTTTTTTTTGTTAATATCGCATTTAGTCCACATGACAGATATTATTATGAAAGAGTATAATAGCGGGACCGGTGCAGATTTTCGAAAAAACTAGAAAAATAAACCGGTAATTTTTACTTTATAAAAAACATGCCTTTTTTTTTTCTTTAATGAAATTTATTTGATTTTATAAAGGAAAAGATAAAGTGTTTTGAAAGGAATGTTCTTTTCAATTTATTGTGCAATCTTCGATCACACTTACCCACTTGTTTAATCTTCTGGTACCACTATCTGTCATTCTGCAATTGGCAATACTACTTGTTTATTTATATATTAGTTATGCTATCAAAAGTTTATTTTCTATTTTACAGCTAATTTGCCGTAAAAGTTATCTTCATTTATTAACTATAAATTGCATTTCTATATGACTAAAAGCTTTTCCGTAATGATTTGATGTGAAATGATAATAATTTAATGTAATCTAAAAAACCAGCACTCTTTAAAATTACATTTTTGATTTTAAGCTGTTATTTATTATATTAAGCTTCATAAAATTGGAAAAAGCTTTACTTATGAAAAATTTAACTAAAAAAAACATTTAAACGGCTATCTCAATTATTAAGAAAGCTATGAGCAATAATGTGAGCGCGCGCACGATCGATACAACCGACCTCGCCGAAAAGATTCTGCTAAAGATTATACTCTTTTATTGAAGCTGAGGAGGGTGTACAGTATAGCGCAGGAAAAACATATTGAGTATAAGTTGAAAAAAAAAGTATATTTTTTTCTTCTGAAACTTTGCGTTTTTCTGGAAACTACATTTTTCAATATGGGCAGTAGGATAACTTGGATAATTTTTAACATTTTTCGGTAAATTTTGCTCTTATCTACGCATAATTAAATTTTCTAAGTTGCCATCAAGTCATTTTTTGAAAATTTTATTTATTTTATATTTTTCCAATAAGTTTTAAAATGAAAATTTAAGACGTACATTAATTTTTTTTTTCAAAATATCGCAATTCTCTTATTTTTCCAAAAATGGAAAAATTTAGCCAATAGTCCTTAGCTACAACCTTATTTTACAAGGAAAACTGATATTTTAATAATTTTTCGTTTCTACAGGAAGTTAGGATGCTGTCCATAGAACCCGAATATTTTGGTACTGGTCAACATCGGCTGCAGGTTTTTGACGTAATATGTGACCAAATTTAACAACAACAACATATGTTTTTAAATACTTTAAGCAATAAAAAACAACGTGGAATTATTAGTTTTTCAATTAATTTAACTCCCTTCCTAAAATAAATAAATAAATATATTAAATAAATTCTAAAATATGTTAATTTTTCGCCGTCAAGAACATATGTAACCCCTTAAGTAATTTGGAAAGATTGACTAACATTCTGAAAAGAAATAAAGTTTGTTCAATGACACGATGGCTCAAAGGTAGGGGAATTTTTTTGGGAAGATATACCAAGGGTTCGATTCCGATTTGGGAGAGAAACATCATAGTATATAAAAAAATATAAAAATAATTCATATCATTCATATTCAAATTCATGTCATTTAGTATTTTTATATCTTTAAATTGAGTTTGTTTTACACTAAAAATTTCGGTATAATTTTTCTGGTAACTAATTGATTTCTGGTGACTAATTGATTGGAAACGGTTGTTCTCAATACATCTGCTTGTAAGTTATTAACCACTTAAGTACCACGAAGTATACCTGCGTACGTCATGAACTCTTCATTTGCAATACGAGGACGTATGTGCGTACATCCTCATTTTAAATCCAGATTGCAATGTTCTAACCAATTCGCACCGGAAAATTCTATCATTCAGTTATTAGACATGAATTCCAAAATCTAATGTAAAATAATTGACGGGCAGAATTTTCCGGTACGAATTGGTTTTCCCAAACGAAAGGAACTTTCCGAACAACCCAATATCTGGAAGTCAGTATACTATCACTAAATTGAATATGGTGCTTAAGGGGTTAATTTAATTTTTCTAACATAATAATATCTGTCATGTAGACTAAATACGATATTTTAAAAAAAATACTTTATATAAAATAGATATTTCAACCTATTGCGTAATCCTCTGTAATCCAGGTCCTACTGCCAAATTGCGTATTTTAGAAAGTGAGACTTTTTGTGACAGTTCTTTAAAAGTATCTACACTGATTTTAAACTATATTGTTGCTAGCAAACGCCCATGTTTGGAGCTAACCTTGCCTACAGATTATGGAAGATTAGTTATTTTATATTTTACTAGCTGTTACCCGTGACGTCGTTCACGTAATATTAAAAGAAAAATAAATGCATTAATTAAGGTAAACGTTTCACCCCCGAAAATTAAATCATATGTAACTCTCTTTATAACAAAGTCCGTTTTTTCGAATATCTGAACAGGTACGATAGCGGGCGAAGCCAGCAGTTATACTCTTTCATAATAATATCTGTCCTGTGGAATAAATGCGATATTTAAAAAAAAAAAGATTTCAAAATTAAACATGTTGTACACCTTCAAAATGTTAAAATATGCGAATATTTCCATAATCGGGTTTTTATCATGATTCAATACGTTCCTCAAACTCATATATTTACTATTCTCTATTACTCATATTGATACTCGTTTTGTATTATTCTCAAACATTTGAAAAATCCTTTAAACTTCCAATATGACGTCAGATTAATTTTCGTTTTAATTCTCTAATGACGTGATATTAATCTGCTTTCTGTACATACACATACTCATACTCGTTGTATTATTGAGAAATGTTTGAAAATTTCCGTTTTTATTACCAATATGACGTCATATTAATATTTTTTTCAATGAGTGAAACATTTTATTTTATTTTTATTTTTCACGTGGAAATCTTTCAATAGAAAATTAATTATTGTAGAAAGAATTTTATTGTGGATTTTTAATTCTTGGCAAGTGCTATAAAGAAAAATGTTTAAATTTCATAGGAAAAGGCTGTTAGAATTTTGGTTTTTTATCTCTCTATATTAAAATACTACAATTTTTTCAAATTTTAATATTTTGAGCTTCATAGTAGATAGTTAGCTATAAGTACACAAATTTTCATGCCTGTAAGTTATATAGTTTCTGAGAACGGCTCTGTGACGGACGGACAACGAGCGGGAGTAGTTTTAGCGTTTCGTGAGATGAACGAAACCCTAAAAATACTTTTTTCCGAGCTGCCCTAATTCAAGGAACTCAAATATGGTGTCCAAAACGGGTCTTGTCATTTGAGAATGTAAATATAGACGATAGAATCAAAATTTATACTCATATTCTGAAAGTAAACAAACTTCCGAGATTCTCCTGGACAATTTGGCGATTAAAAAGAATGGGAGGTTCTCCCCCTCTCTCTCTTTTTTCTTTTTTAACCTTTAACGTACATTGTACATTTGATAACGGAATCTTGGGAACTTTATTTTAGCTT
This sequence comes from Maratus michaelseni, assembly GCA_963931845.1. Lineage (NCBI taxonomy): Eukaryota > Metazoa > Arthropoda > Arachnida > Araneae > Salticidae > Maratus > Maratus michaelseni. The sequence continues at coordinate 96,009,857 of OZ007595.1, forward strand.
AATAATAAAAATAGAAATATTTTTAAAAATCTACCCTTTTTCCTTCTTACGGCTTTAAAATTATGACATTTTTTAATCATCCTTTTCTTTCCTTTTAAACTATTTAATTTCATTGATGTTTCATTTGAATGTAATTGTATTATGTGATCTTTAATATTGTAATTCTGTATACCATGGCTTCCCACGTGTAATCTGAAAATGCTTTACTTTAAAATATTTGCTTAAATGTGTATTCAATATTCTTCATAACAATAATAATAATTGTAGGATTGCACTGGCTAAGAAACAGCGGATATATGTTTAGAAATTTACTGAGGTCGGGCCTGATTTTACCGATATTTGCTTGTTTCAGGCCGAGACCGAGCTTTTAGCTTTGACACCGGGTCAGGGTAGTTTGCCCGAGCTGTATCTCGGACATAAAATTTCAGTTTATGCCGACCTCTAGTATATTTACGTTGCATTCGTAAGCATGCTATCAGTGATCTGTCGAGAGTCAAGTAAAATGATTCAAAATCATGCCATTTTTAAAACAATTTGGTGTAGAAAATTAATCAATCCCTTTCTGATAATTTAAACAGAAACATAAATCGAAGATAATGATAAATATATCTGTGTATTTAACTACAGCAGTACATAACAATATAATAAATTGTAACACCTTGTAATAATATATTTCTTTTAAATGCTAAAAGGTGTAAATTAACAACATAATGCAAATTAAAATAACCTTTATTAAGTTGTTTTACATGTTTCGACATGTTTCGTTATTTTAAAAAACAAATGAGAATATTCCATAACTGCACGGCATCTTTTAATTTACCGAAACTGTGGCTCAAGTTACTCCATGGTCACAGATATGAGAATAAACAACCAAATAAAAATAAAAGGTAACGTGCCTAATTTAAAAAAAAGTACATGAAAATAATAACTTCAAAGCCCGTGCAATAATGGAATGTTCTCATTTGTTTTGGAAAATGACTCGGAGTGAGTGTAAACATGTAAAACAACCTAATAAAAGTTATTTTAATTTGTATTATGTTGTTAATTGACACCTTTTAGCATTTAAAAGAAATATACAGCAGTACATATTAAGTCCCAAGGGCTACTACTATTGACTATTTTTATATTCTATTTGTACTACTGTTTATAACAAAAATTCTTTTTAGTGGAGTTCTCTTGAAATTGCCGTAGAAAGTTTTTTGAAATAATGCTTGCAGCAAATAGAATAAATAAATTAAAAAAAACAATAGTGACAAGTTGCAGCAATTTTTTTTAATAAAAAAAAAAAATAGAACTCAAAAAGTATTAATCGATTAAATTACTCTATCAGTCCACTTCATAATACGGCAGTGATGAATTTGATGATGAAAATTTTGTCCTATAAATTATGTTATTTCTTTTAACTGTTTAAAGTATTTAATTTAATTAGAAAATATTAAACATGTTAATATTTTAAAGCTTATAAGAGCATTTAAAAATTAGGAAAATATTTGATTCAAAATAAGTTTTTTCCAAAAGGTTTATTTTCCTAAGAACCTTTAAAAACAGTAACCTTTCAAAATTTGTGGAGTCTTTAAATCTTTATTTTAGTTTCCGCATTTGGGGGGATAGGGGTTTTAGTTCTCTTTCCCCTCTCCTTGCCGTGTGCAGGGGATACAGGAACATCGATAGTGGACTGGACAAGAACATCGATATTCATATATAATAAAAAGATAAATTTGATTATACAAAGAATAAAGCAAATCTACGTTATTGCATTACAAATAAACATTAAAATAAAAGTGAGCAGTTTGTCAGAATCGTCCTCAGCATAAATTTCTTATCAATTCATATTCGGTTCATGCGCCTGTCCAGATTTGTTGTGAGACTGATGCTGCATATGCTAGAGTATAACAATGCCTATATAGATTGAATATAAGCTGAAAAAATTCCCTAGCGTTCACAAATATAATCAAACATTTGATTAATAAAACATTTTCCATTTCATAAATAAGCATGTTCACACATATACATTTTATTATGCAACAAATAAGTCACAACAAAATGAATAATAACTATTTAGCTATTTTGCATTAAGTATTTTTTTTTTTTGGACGCGAGGCTTTTCTAGGCGCAAGGCCCTGTGCGACCGCACCTGTCGCACATCCCTAAGGACTGTTCTGGGTAATAATCCATTTTTAAACCCTTTTCGAACGATTTTGCAACTGATTTTATAAGAAAAATCACCAAGAAAATTTTACGGAGTATAAGTGATAAACACACAAACCGAAGTCCTAAACCCTTTTCATTTATATTGGAAAGTGGTAAAAATCTGAATTCGTATTTTTGGTTGATTTTTGTTCATTTGAAAATACATTGTCCTCTAAAACGACTAATATTTTGTGAAACCTGCCGTTTAATTCCTTTTATTTTTATGTGTATATCCTGACAATATTAAATCAAATTTTAAACCCTTTTCAAACTATTTTGCAACGAATTTTATAAGAAAAATCACCAAAACAATTTTGCAGAGTATAAGTGATAAACACCCAAACCGAAATCATAAACACTTTTCATTTATATTGGAAAGTGGTAAAATCATCTGAATTCGTATTTTTGGTTGATTTTTGTTCATTTGAAAATACATTGTTCTCTAAAACGACTAATATTTTGTGAAACCTGCCGTTTAATTCCCTTTATTTTTATGTGTATATCCTGACAATATTAAATCAAATTTTAAACCCTTTTCAAACTATTTTGCAACTAATTTTATAAGAAAAATCACCAAAAAATTTTTGCAGAGTATAAGTGATAAACACACAAACCGAAATCATAAACACTTTTCATTTATATTGGAAAGTGGTAAAATCATCTGAATTCATATTTTTGGTTGATTTTTGTTCATTTGAAAATACATTGTCCTCTAAAACGACTAATATTTTGTGAAACCTGCCGTTTACTCCTTTTATTAGGTGCGTTCGTAATTATATAACGTATATAATTATATAACGTAGCACCTATAGTCGTCGTCTGGTCCGTCCGTCTGTCCGTCTGTTCGCATATAACAGCGCAAAAGCTACCCAATCAAATGATTTGAAATTTAAGATATATTATCTTTGCAGAATTTTATGGAGACATTTGAAATTTTATGAAAATCGAATGAAAACTATAGAAAATATTAATAAAAAAATTTATTAAGAAATTTGAATTTTTTTAAAAAATCGTTTTTTTTTTTGTTATAGGAGCATCCTTGGTTTAATCGTCAAGCGACCAAGATATTTATTTTATTACAGAAATTAATCAGCAGACGATATAATTCATTTCACAGAATTAAAAATCATCAAGATCTGAATATTTATATAACTAGCTATATTACGAACGCACTTCATTTGTCACGTTTGACGTACAATTTCCACCTTGTTTTTATGTGTATATCCTGAAAATATTAAATCAAAATCTTTTTCCGCTCAAAAGTTAATATTGTTTTTTTTTCATTATAAAGACCACGATATGGATCCGGTAAATATTCTAAACTATATTGATATCGCAGAAAGCAAAATTTAATTTGAAATTCAGTAAAGCCAAACGAACGTGACGGCGAAATCTCAAATAGATAATTCGATTTTCTATAAAGAAGTGAGATGACGAAAATGCATCTTGAAAATTATTGATATTCTGGTTTTTAATTATATTTTTTCGAGAAATTTTAGCCATGCGTGCATTTATAGAAGAAAGAAAATAGAATTAAATTTATGTTTTTTATTGCTTTTAAGTAAAACTCTGTTGAAATCGTGTCTTTGACTATCCATAAAATATCTTGAAAAGTAGATATTAGTTCATACTTTAAGATGTGCACACACACTGTAAAAAATGACCTATGTTTCTTATTTTATGAAAATACGCTATAACCACGAACGAAAATATAATATAATCTTCTGAGTTATCCGAAATTTCAAATAGCATGTTACATTGTCTTTTGAATCCCCAGAAACGAATACATCTTCAAAATTTAAAGAATAATTTATAAAAACAAATTATTTTTAGCTGCCCGAATTTTTCAGAAACATTTCCGAAGGGTTTTTGTAGTGTATTAATTAGTGTCCTCAGGCTGAAATACCTGTTTTTCGAATGTTATCCATTCTCAAGTACACGTTTTCAGCCGCATAAGTTAATTTATACATGAAAGAGTAAATAAATAATCTTAATTTTAATGTTATTGTTAACGCTGTTAATTTTGCATGTTTGTCTGTTAAACATTTTTTTTTAGCATGAAAATATTTACTTCAGAATTGATAGCATTCGAAAAACAGGTATTCCAGGTTAAGGACACTAATTAATACACTATAAAAACCTTTCAGAAACGTTTCTGAAAAATTCGGGCAGCTAAAAATAATTTGTTTTTATAAATTATTCTTTAAATTTTGAAGATGTATTCCTTTCTGGGGATTCAAAAGACAATGTATCATGCTATTTGAAATTTCGGATAACTCAGAAGATTATATTATATTTTCGTTCGTGGTTATAGCATATTTCCATGAAATAAGAAACATCGGTCATTTTTTACAGTGCAGAAAAAAGAAGTAAAAAATATTCATTTCCTGATGAGATATTTTAGATATAAGAATGTTTTCCACGGCCATAAGTTTAACATTGGAGACAAGAATCACCAACCCCTTAAGTTAATATGACTGAAACATTCGAAGATTAATTTAAAAGGTAAGCGTATATTTTAGAAATATTTTATAAACTGAAAAAGAAAGAGACATCCTTTAAGAAGAGCACGCAGAATTTTTTTTTTGCTTCCTGATGAGATATTTTAGAAATAAGAATGCTTTCTACACCCACAGGTTTAACATTAGCTAGGAAAATTTGACATCTGACTGGTAAACACCCTTAGGTATAATATATTACTTTATGTTTTAAAATAGTAACCTTAACGTGTATAGTCTTTTACATGGACCTGTCATAAATTTTAATATATGATCGTCCATTTCGCGTCAAAATGAACAAGTTTGGCTTCAATGGGATTTAAATGAATGTGGATAACAATAAAAGAGAAATAAGGTAGAAAAAAAATATTTTGCATATAGTTTTATTTTTATTTCTTAAAAATTACTTTTATGCGTAAATCTCAAAAATTTGAAAAAAAAAAAAAAAAAAAAAACATCGTTTCAAAGTTATTTAATATTTTCATTATCAAGAAATTCACACAATGCTCTATACCAGGGTTTCTCGAAGTGTGAAGAGGTTTTAGAAGGCGAAGGAGGGGGCGAAGTTCTTAAAGAACGAAGAGGTTCTAGAGCAGCTATACTGGCTCGAGGCACACAATCATTAATCCATATGTTTATAAAAATTTGTAATGCGCATAAAAGGTGATATTCGCTATCATTTTACATATTTTTATGGAAAAACAAAATCTGATATAATTAAAATAAGACTATAACATACTAAACGTCATTTATTTTGTCAAAAGTTCTTTTTTAATATAATCGCATTTGCGTTAAAGCGGTGGATATAGCGTTTAATTTTCAACTCTAATAATATATCATTTAAAGTTAATTAAATTTACATTATATAGCTTTGCTTTTTAAAAAATAGGAATAGGTTTTCATTGAGAAAATGTCTGGTTGTTTATCTTTAGTTCTTCGAAATTCCAGATAGTAATATTATTACGTTTGATACTTATTATTTTGCTAATACCGTTTATATTATTTTTTTTATATTGCTTTCTGACAGTATTTTAGATATATTACTATTTTAATGACTTTCTAAAAAAATTGCTATCTATAAGTATAGTACGTTGCAGAGCATCCAGCCTAACGTAGGAAACACATGTTTCAATATGGCTGTTCTAGATGGTGGCAATGAGTCTGTGTTTTCAATATGCATGCGACTCAAGCCATTTAAATGAGTCCGTGAAATAGGTTTTCATATCTTTGTCTGCTTTTTTTTTTAAAAAAAAGGTAAAATCATACGTCAAGCATAGATTAAGAAAAACTTTCCAACATATTCAGAATGTTGTAACAAAACTTCCGCGTTTCATAAGGTGAAAAATGATATCTAAAAAAACAATTTGGAAATCACACATATGTCACATTTAAACACATAATTTCAGCTATTACCGTTCCTAGTCGGAAAAATATTCAAATTCTGATCTATAGATTTGTATATATTCTTCATATTAAAACAGGTATTAATTTGTTAATGTCTGTATATTTACTATTTATTCTCCATATTACCAATTTACACTCAGACATTATCTAAAAACATGGTTGAAAGTTCCATTAAAAACGTCCCCCATTATCAAAAATGTTAAAAAGTTTCAAATAAAAACCGTCACCATTGCGCAAAAGCGCTTTCACTCTGGCTACAGTATCATCAGTTATTAACTTTCATGCATTTGATTCTTCTCTATATATACGACTGGGCGTTGAAGAATTCATTGTATCGGCATTCAATTCCCTCTTTTTCCAGCGGCAATCAATGCTTGCGTGAACCATATCATTTCAAACGTCTTTGATGTATTAATTTCTATTGCTTCTCTTATTAAAGCATTATGCAGATTTTCATAGTTAGCTATTTTTTGTATTTGCAGAGTTTCAAGTTTTATTGGGATTTTAATGTTTAATCTTGCAAGCGCTGTTGACTGTTTATTTAGTTTTATATGTCTTATATGCTCTTTCATTCTTTCCTCAATTTTTTTCTTTGTCATTCCTATGTAGGTAAGCTTTTCATTTATGCTATTTAAACAGATGATTTTGTAAATTGGTAATATGGCGAATAAATAGTATACTGCAAAGTTTGTCTAATTTAGTTCAATTAGGAAACGCATAACACAGTTGAAATTAGTTTAATTCCCTTTCAGGAATTTCTGTACTCGGAAATGTACTCGAATTTTTTTGTGCTATGATCTATAGAATTTATACACATAAAGTATTATGCAAAAAATTAGTTACATTTAAAAACGCATACCACAACTGAAAATGCACTTCCAGCAATTATCGCTCATAGACATTACTATAACCAAATTATTTTGTGTTTTTCTTTGTAAATGAACGATAAAATTCTATGCATACTATGTTCTACAGCAATTTTCTTGTAGTACACCTCAGTGATGGATACCAATTTCAATGGGTTTAAATTAGAGTAACATCACTAAAATACATTGCAAGCAATTTTTACCCTATAGACCATATGTAACAGAACTTTTTTTGTGTCCCTGTAAATGAACTATAAATGCTACACTCTTCATTTCAATACCGAACATGCCATAGTAAACCTCAATAACATGTATCAATTACATGTCAATCCGATTATATTCACTAGAGTTACTTCTCGGACAGACAAACCTAATTCATAAACACTTTTCAGCTATCTATGTTGGAAAGTGGCAAAACTGAGATGCGCCACCAGGCGTCTGAGGGGCGCCCGTCAGCGTCTCAATCGTCACAACCATGTCCTGAGGGACATATACAGTGGTGGCCAAAAGTTTGGACATTTTTTGAAAGTTTCATGTTTTTCAACTTTGTGTGCTTGTAGAATATATTAATTTTCACTTAAATACAAACGTCTATATATCAAATTGAAGGCAATTTAATGTAGAATTTAATAATAAAAACAGGATTACAATATCTGTATTACAAAAGAAGTTATGCTCATTTTAGTAGAACAAACAAACACAAATCGTTTTGAATAAGGACGTGTTCTGTAATAAAAGCGTACTAGCCAATCACAAACACTGTTCTGAGGACCAATCAAATGTCTGTAACTATAGTTTAGGTTATTTGGATGGTAAAAGAGTTATTGTTGTGGAAATATTTTGCGGAATGATGCATACTAGTACAATTAAATAGAGTATTGCTGTTTTTGAATATTTAAAGTCCTTTTTTTTAATTAAACTAATTTTAAACAATGTCATCAACAAGAAGAACTAATTGGACATCTACAAAAAGAAGCCGAATTGTCATATTGAGAGAAAATGGCCTCTCTTATGCTGAAATTGCAAGACAAATTGATGGTTCAGTGATTTGTTCTGGTGTACGAAAGTTCTGTTTACGTTATGAAAAAAACGAAATCAGTGAAAAATAAGGCCAAATCAGGCCGAAAAAAACGCACAAAGTGCTACTGCCGATAGAAAAATTAAACGGCTATGCCTTCAAGATAGGAAAATTTCATCAGATGCGATTAGATGTGAAATGAATGCAGCGGGTATTGCAGTAAGTTCAAGAACAATCAGAAGAAGGTTATCAGGATTTGGACTACAAGCTTGAATTCCAAGGAAAAAACCATATTTAACTCAAAAGCAACGCGAAAAACGAGTTAAGTGGGCAAAATAACACATTAAATGGTCAGAAAATCAATGGAAGCAAGTAATCTGGAGCGATGAGAGTAAAATATCGCTCTTTGGTAGTGATGGTAGAAAATACGTGAGACGTAGAGTAGGAGAAGCACTTCATCCTGATTGCATTGAAGCAAATACAAAAAACCCAACAAATGTCATGATTTGGGCATGTATGTCTGCAGATGGTGTAGGCCGAATTCAAGTGATTGATGGCATCCTGAATGCCAAAAAATACATCGAAACTGTCCTGGAACCAAAACTGATGCGTTCCATCAGGGATCTCTTCCCCAACAACGCACCATTTATTTTTCAGCAGGATTCAGATCCATGCCACACAGCAAAAGTATGCAAAGCATGGTTTCAAAATAAAGGCATAGATATATTACCATGGCCAGGAAACAGCCCTGATCTCAATCCAATTGAAAATTTGTGGCGACGTTTGAAAATTCTTGTACGAAAAAAAGCCCATCCAATAAAATACAACTTATTGAAGCTATAATTGATTCTTGGCACCATGTGATTACGAAAGATGAACTCCAAACACTCGTCCACTCGATGAAAAGACGCTGTGAAGCTGTCTTAAAAAATAAGGGTTATCCTACTAAGTATTGATTGTGTAAGTATCACTTTAAAAAAATGCAAATCTAAGATAGATCTTACTATTAGTTGCATAACTTTTTTTGTAATACAGATATTGTAATACTGTTTTTAGTATTAAATTCTACATTAAATTACCTTCAATTTGATATATAATCGTTTGTATTTAAGTGAAAATTAATATATTCTACACTGTTAAAAATTTGCAGCAAACTGTCCAGTCATTTGACCGTTTTTATAGAAAACGGTTACATATCAGTAATTTAATTATATTCTGACCATATTATATTGCTCATTTTATGGTCAGAATATAGCTAAATTAGGCTTATGTAACCGTTTTCTATAAAAATGGTCAAATGACTGGACAGTTTGCTGCAAATTTTTAGCAGTGTACATTTAATGTGTTCTTTTGCCCATTTAACTCGTTTTTCGCGTTGCTTTTGATTTAAATATGATTTTTTCCTTGGAATTCTAGCTTGTAGTCCAAATCCTGATAACCTTCTTCTTATTGTTCTTGAACTTACTGCAATACCCGCTGCATTCATTTCACATCTAATGAAATCTGATGAAATTTTTCTATCTTGAATGCATAGCCGTTTAATTTTGTAATACAGATATTGTAATACTGTTTTTATTATTAAATTTTCCATTAAATTACCTTCAATTTGATATATAAACATTTGTATTTAAGTGATAATTAATATATTCTACAAGCACACAAAGTTGAAAAACATGAAACTTTCAAAAAATGTCCACACTTTTGGCCACCACTGTATATAACGCGCACGACCAGGATCTGCCTCCCGTATTCGCCGCAACCGGTCGGTGCACCGCCACCTACGCATCACCCCAATTGAACCCATGTATTGTCGACATAGGTCGTTTCGATACGCGGTGTATCCCATTATTAGAGGAGACCACCGTGAAAACACTTGGGGACAGGACGGAGTCCCCCAAACGCTTCGTCGCTGAACACCCAAAAGGGAGTCAGGTCCTAGGCCTTAAGTCAGGTTTTCCCGACCCCTACTTTGCTTTACCAGAACTTGAGGGATGTGGAGACCTACAAAGGTAACCACGGTTCCACATCCCTCTTGTAATGGATGTACTCTTGTAATGGATATTTGGAAAGTGGTAAAAGGAAAATTCTAAAACACACTAAATGTTGAAGACTCTTTTACAGCAAAATAACACCAAATATGCAAGAAGTATGCAAGGGTGTAAAATTTTGCTACCTGTAAAGCATATGTTAAATATATATTATAATATGCTTATTTATTACGTTCGGTGATTTCTTGTTTTCATTTTTTTAATCGGGATTCTTACACGTAAAAAAGCTGAGGTACGACAAATACGCTCATTTCCTCCAAAAATACATGAGTCATAAAAGTTTACGAATCTCTGTTCTGTACTGGAGTGCTAAAAATTTTGCGCTGGGCAGAACCATCTTTTGGTGTTGCAATATCTGCACCATAAGATGGTTATATTTCTTTCCAACATCTGGCGCTATGGTTTAACCGAAGTTCCTAATATTTGAAAAATATACCACTATGTTAGGGTGGCAGCTACTGCAACACCAATAGTTAATCCAACCCTGCTCAAAATTTTTAACAGTTTGTATATATTGATGTCTGTATGATACCACAGAAAGCAAAATTTAATTTGAACTTCAAAAAATCAACGAAACGTGACAACAAAATGTTAAATGTTAAATAGATAATTCAGTTTATCCCATTCTCTGCCAACCACGAGTATACTCTTGGTTTTACAATCTAAAATTACGAATTCGTACCGGAAATTTCGAAAGAAGAATTTCGAAAGACGAATTTTTATTTTATGTAATCACGAAATGTCTATAATTAAATAAACTAAATATTGCTAATAGTATTTTCTGGTGTGAATTCGAACTTTCTAAATAAATTAAAATTCCGGTAATTTTAACCCGGCAGTGAACGTGTTATAAAGAAAAGAGATGACGAAACTTCATTTTAAAAGTTATTAACAAATTTCTGTTAATAATATACGTTTTCACAAAATTAATTTAGCCGCACATTTATATTAGACGAAAGACATAATTAAAATTAGTTTTCCTTTTTAATACATTTTAAATAAAACTGTTAAAACGAGCTTAAAAAATATATATATTTATGAAAATTTCTTAAATAGTACATATTTAATATTAATATTTTGGAAAATTACATTAACTATTATTGAATTTGTGTTCAAAATCTGACGCAAGTTTTACTAGTATTACTAATATTCTCTATCATAAGATAAACAACCAAATTAATGTAATTTATACGGTACCAATTTACGTGAAATATTTAAAAATTAAAGGATTTTTACAGAAAAGCAAAAAATTTTAAATGAAATTAACTTTAAAATCTAGATATTGCAATTTATTTTGATCATAGAATTAGAATCTATGATATTTCTTAAATATGCGATTTAAAAATATATATATATATTTACAGGGTGTCCTTCTTATGGTTGACCAATAGCTAATTTCGAAACAATTAGTTTAAGAGGTATATTTCGAAATTCAAAAATATTTCAAATATATATTCTTCATCCTACTCTCTACTTGTTCGCCAAAATAGTTATTTTGAAAAAGATATAAAATATAAATTTTTATATGGTCCGTAGCTCCTATAAGTTAAATTTAGTAAAAACGTTTTCCATGCTCTAATATGTAAAACAGAAAAAAATCAGCTTTTTACAACCATAAACATACCAAGTTATGATACTATTAATTTCCAACGTTTTCTGTCTCTTATGACACGTTTTTCCATTTTCTATAAAATTCAAAACATCATGACCTTTGGTAAGTTTTGTTCATAAAAGGAGGAAATATGTGGTTGTTGTTGTTGCGGCTTACCCTCCAACTGTCTGAACTATTAATTTTCAGCGTTTTCTGTCTCTTATGACACATTTTTCCATTTCTAGTGAGCCTATAAAATTTACATCATCATGACCTTTGGTAAGTTTTTATCATAAAAGGAGGAAATATGTTGTTGTTGTTGTTGTGGCTTATCCTCCAACTGTCTGAACTATTATTTTTCAGCGTTTTCTGTCTCTTATGACACATTTTTCCATTTTCTATAAAATTCAAAACATCATGACCTTTGGTAAGTTTTGTTCATAAAAGGAGGAAATATGTTGTTGTTGTTGTTGTTGCGGCTTACCCTCCAACTGTCTGAACTATTAATTTTCAGCGTTTTCTGTCTCTTATGACACATTTTTCCATTTCTAGTGAGCCTATAAAATTCACATCATCATGACCTTTGGTAAGTTTTTATCATAAAAGGAGGAAATATGTTGTTGTTGTTGTTGTGGCTTATCCTCCAACTGTCTGAACTATTATTTTTCAGCGTTTTCTGTCTCTTATGACACATTTTTCCATTTTTAGTGAGTCTATAAAATTCAAATCATCATGACCTTTGGTAATTTTTTATCATAAAAGGAGGAAATATGTTGTTGTTGTTGTTGTTGTTGTTGTGGCTTATCCTCCAATTGTTTGAACTATTAATTTTCAGCGTTTTCTGCCTCTTATGACACATTTTTCGATTTTTAGTGAGTATATAAAATTCAAATCATCATGACCTTTGGTAATTTTTTATCATAAAAGAAGGGAATATATTATTGTTGTTGTTGTGGCTTATCCTCCAACTGTCTGAACTATTAATTTTCAGCGTTTTCTGTCTCTTATGACACATTTTTCCATTTTTAGTAAGTTTATAAACTTCAAATCATCATGACCTTTGGTATGTTTTGATCATAAAAGGTGGGAATATGTTGTTGTTGTTGTTGTGGCTCATCCTCCAACTGTCTGACGAAGTCAGACAAGATCCAATAGACCGTTAATCTTCAGAAAATCAAGAACCAGAAGGGAAGAAGCATATGTCTTCCCTGAAAAGACCCAAGCAGTCCAGGATGTGTTTTGCAGAGACGTGTTGAGCTTGAAATTTAGAGTAGACTTCAAAGATCCTTCTGCCCTCAAAGAACGGGAGACTTTTCGTGTGTCTACTTGCCAATTTTGAAATTGCCGTTCGAGAGGCTCTGTCACAGTTGATAGCGAACAAAGAGCCCGGCTCTTTGCTCGTTTACCAGTAGTGGTTGGGAGGTGTATCCTCCGTTAATCCAGATGTATCCTTCGTTAATCCAGGAAATATGAAATGTTTATATGTTAAAATGTTTTAATAATACAAATAATCATAACAATAATAATAATACGAATAATGAAACGTAATTCAAACTATGCCTTGTAATAATTTACTGTTTAACTATCTCTATTTGAAGAATGAAGTATAATATGGAAAATATAATTACACGCTTCGCTAAAGTCTAATAAGTTGTTTCTCTCTAGAAATTAATTAAATGATAGAATTGCTTGCAATCCAGAAAATTATATTTAAATTAGTAGAATCTAGGATTGTCCTTAATAACGATAAAATAAATTAATGAAAATTTCAGAGCCTCTTTGAAAAAAAAGAGATAATAAAAGTGAATAGTTTCGTTTTTCTATTATTTTATTTCTTATAGAATCTATGTATGAAGTTATCTATCTTCTAACTTGTTTTTAGTCCAATACCAATACTAAAGATACTACTAAAATACAATACAGTTCTGTTATGAAGGAAATACAGTTAGTACAAGAAAAAAAGTAATTTTTTTTTTTTTTTTTTTTTTTTTTTTTTTTTTTTTTTTTTTTACAATGAAATGAAAAATATGAGAAAAGTTTCATTTGTACTATTGAAAAGAGAAAAAAAAAACCAACTCTGTACTTTCTTTTGTGCTGAAAAGACAAACGCTGTATTGATTATAAAATTTATTTTTAAAATGATATTTAGTTTTAAATCACAAAGCGTAATGAATAAGTTATTTGCATATTTTAAATACTCTTTTTTACTTCAGTATAACGAGGCTATCAATGAAATTTTTCTGAACCAAAAGACTTATTCAAATGAATTCATTCAAATACAAATTGATTGCAGTTTGTAGAAATATTCTAAAGGCTTTTCTCCAATAAAAACTGGATATTTTTTGACATATTCATGCAATCAGGGTTATTCATAAACGCATAAAGTTGTCAACTACTTTGCTGTCCAAAAATTAAGGGACAATGACCAGACGCTTCCGCTTTTTACACGGTTTGTCGAATATCTACTGAAATTTTTGACAAATTGTTCTTGAAATTCGAGGATGTAAAGTACATGTTTGACTTCAAGACAGTAGAAATAGTATACGGCAATTTAAAAAATTAACCCCTTAAGCACCATATTCAATTTACTGACAGTATGCTGAATACCAGATATATTAAATTTCGTCAAAAATACAAAAAAAATTCAAAAATACAAAATTCATACCGGAAATTCTAAAAGTATAATTTTAATTTATGCAATCACATTATATAAAATACAAATTACTACTATAACTTTCTGGTATGAATTCAAAATTTTGAATTTTTAAAAAAGGCCAAACTAGCAACCTGGACATACGTCCTGGTATTAAAGATAGAGGTTTTCATGACGTACGCAGGTACGTCGTGGTGCTTAAGGGGTTAATATATTGAATATTTGATGAGATATCGGCATTTGTATGAATTTTAAATTAAATAGAGAATTAAATCAAAAGACTTATTTGACTAGTCTTTTTGTATGAGTTACTCTATAGAATTGACTATCAAATCATGAAAAAGAATATTTGGTATAGTACGCGCATTCGCAGTTACAAATTACTTCATGCAAATGTCCATATCTCATCAAATATTCAATATATTAATTTTTCAATTGCGATATACTGTTTCTACTGTTTTCGAATGTGCTTTAAATCCTCGAATTTCAAGAATAATTTGTCAAGAATTTCAGTGGATATTCGATAAACCGTGTAAAAAGCAAAAGCATCCGGTCACTGCCCCTTAATTTTTGGACAGCAGTATATTATTACTACGTTACCAAGGAATGGGGTAGCATTTTCCATTTTATTATCTTTTCATTTATTAAAGGATCTTTAAACAAGAACGGGAAATCGTGCATCATGGCATAGCCTATGAAACACGTTGCAAAACTAACGGAATATTTTTAAAGAAATTTCCGTTTTGTTCATACAATAAAATGAAATATCTATATGTAAATAAACACAGAAAAAACACAACACAATAAAAATTAATTTACAGTAATGGTTGTCCATAGACGGTCCGGTAATGTGTGCAAATCTTTCACAGACCTGTATATGATCTACACACCTCATAATACACTCCAAATAAGCTAAGTTTTAAAACGTATATCACAGCAGAAAACGCACATCCAACAGTTTATCGCTCATATAACCGAATCTTTTTGAGTGTATCTGTAACTAAACGATCAATTCTACGTACTCAACAATATACAAAAAACATATTGTAGTACACCTAAGTAATGTATATTAATTTCATTATGTTTACAAAAGTTTTTCATCATTAAAATGCTCTGCAAACTATTTTCCCTCGTAGATCATAATGTACTGCAACTCTTTTAAGCGTCCTGTAAACGAACTATAATTGTTACTTGCTTGATACTCAATAAAATTCTACGTATTCAATAATCTATAAAAAACATATTCTAGTGCGCCTAAGTAATGTATATCAGTTTCATTATGTTTGAAATAGTTTAACATAATTAAAATACACTACAAACTATTTTCCTCTGTAGACCATAATGTACTGGAATTTTTTTCCACGTCCTGTAAACGAACTACAGGAGCTACTTACTGGATAGTCGATAGGAAACATAATGTCATCCACCTCAGTGAAGCATACCTATTTCATTATGGACACAGTCTAACATCACTAAAATGCACTGAAATAAACGTTCCTCATTGACAGTAATGTAAAGGAATACTTTTGAGTATCCTTGTAAACTAGCCTTAATTAGTACACTCTTCATTTTCAATGCTGAACATGCCATGGTAAATCTCAATAACATATATCATTTATATGGCAATCTGAGCATATTTATGCACATATAGACGGTGAAACAGACAGGCAGACATATGGCGATACAAACAAAATTTATAAACACTTTTCAACTTTGTTGGAAATTGTTAAATATGTCGATAGTCGGAAAAAGCTCGTGTCCTGGGGACAATGGTTTATTTTCCTCAGTATTTTTTAATCCTAGCTGTTAGAGAAATTTCCAATTTTTAACGTATTTCAACATAGTTGAAAAGTGTTTATAATTTCTGTTTGCCTGCCTGCCATCTGTCCGATCTCTAACTTCCAAAATAATACTGGTATTGTCATGTAATTGATATAAGTTCTTGTTGTTTGCTATAACATGATCGCTATTGAAAATAAAGTGTGTAGCATTTGTAATTCGTTAACCGGGACTCACAAAAGAATTCCGTTATATTACGGTCTTTGCGGCGGAATAATCGTGTGCAATGTATTTTAATGATGTCACATTATTATAAACATAATTAAATTGATATACAATTTAATCCTTCATATACAATTCATATACAATTAAATCATTCATTAAATTCTGAGGTGTATTAAGACATGCTTTGCAGATGGAGTGCAAAGAATTTATCATTCATTTACAGAGTTTAGAAAAAAATTCGGTTACACAATGATGTGCAAGGGAAAACTGTTTGCAGCGTATTTTTACAATGTTACATTATTTTAAAACAATGAAACTAATATACGCTACTGTACTGAGCTCAAAAGACGATGTTTTCTGTAGAAAATATCAGTTGCATATCATTTATCGTTAATTTAAAGGGACACACAAAAGATTTCTGTTACAGTACTACCTATAAGCGATAATTACTGGACTTTAGTCTTTTTGTGTTTTTAAGTTTAAGGGAATTTTCGCTAACTGTGTGGTGTGTATAAATTCTATACATATTAGGCTGTTCCTGCTATGAACGGTAATTGCGTAAATCTTCTTTTCAAATATATTATGCATTTTCTAAATTACTTACTTATTATATATCTTCTTCTACGTTCTTTAGCGAAATTGTGAAAGTTTGGCTAAAGTAAAACATATGGAACATTTTAAAGGTGTATATAGAATAAGGAATATTTGTTTTGAGAAAAATGTATTTGAAGTATGATATTTATATGATATTTTCATTACTTCAGAAGTATCAAACTACACTTCCTAGCTGTATTTAATTTTAACACGAAAACAAAACTTCGCATTTTTATGTTTTTCAGAATCCACAGTCTTCTTTATAGGTTATTTTTAAGGCTAAAATATAAGCATCACATATCTACTTGATACCCTTTCATAAAATCTACAATTAACATAATTTTACACACAATTACATTCTTCAAGCTTTATCTACAATATCACAGGTTAGACCCCGCCTTTCCTATACATGCACTTGACGTATATTATGATATGATACTTTCATTACTTAAGAAGTATCAAAACACACTTTCTAGCAAGAATGTAGCAATTTATTATATATATAATTTTAACACAAAAACAAAATTTCATATTTTTGCGTTTTTCAAAATTCACAGTCCTCTTTACCAATTATTTTTATGGCTAAAGTATAAGTATCACATGTCTACTTAAGATACACTGTCACAAAATCTTCATTTAACATAATTTTACACACTTCATTACATTCTTCAATCAAGCTATATCTACAATACCGCAGGTTAGACTCCGCCTTTCTTATGCACTCGTAGTTAATCTATTATAGAGATTGAAGAAAAATAAATTACTTCTTCGTAACATGTAGCTCTGTTTTCATTTCAAGTATTTTGTATTTTTTAAGGGGGTCCGGGGGTCAAAATTATGAAAAATTGCCTTTTTTTGCTAATAAAATACTAGAAAGTTAAGTATTGATAGCCTGATAGGTACTGCTCAATCGAGGAGACTAAGGCTGTAGATTATATATGTCCCACCCGGTTCCGTTTATTAAGGTCTTTAAAAAATACAATATTCAGGAGGAGCTGCCATTGATGGTGCGTATTGCCAAAATATACAAAACTATCTGCCCTACCTGCCAGAGAACCTATCTCCCTCGTGACAGTGGGCAATGCGGTACCAGTGACAAATTGCGCGCCAGAGACATGCTCTCTCGTGACAAGGGGGGCAGTGGCACCCTCATAGAAAGCGCTACTCGCGACAAGGGGCGATGCCATACCAGGAAATGGGAGATACTATGGGTACTAGCTAGCTAGTCAGGTTTGAGATGTGTGCTAGGTGTTTTTGAATGTGTTTGAATTTGTTTAGAAGTGTGGGCCTTGAGAGAATGTTATGTAGCCATCCCTTAGGGGAGTGGCTGGAGGTTTTATCTCTATAAGATCACACTATTATCTCACATCTATTAGATCCTACACACACAAATTTGTGGATGTAGGATTTGAAAGGGCCGTTTCCTGTTAAGAAACTCGTTGTGTACGGTGTGAGATGATACATGTTGAGTTAACACTAGAACGACCATGAGCGGTCATTTTGACCGTTACCAAATGAATATATTCCGATTCGAACCAGAAATTTCTTTTTAAAATAAATTAAATGTAAAACTCGTAGAAATACGTTAAATGAATAAGTTCAGTTGTTTTAAATAAAAATTCTGGTGTGAAATAATTATATAAAACTTTAGTAAAAATTCCGATTTTTCTAGTGTTAAACTGTTGAGATTAGGTCAAACGTATGGCTGTCGTTGTCAGTGAGTTCCCAGTACTTGTGCCACTCCGAGATGATCTTGTGTTTCAGGGCACTGTTAAATAAAGCAAACCACATATTTCTACGATAATAACATCAGCAGATGTAACAATTTTTGGGTTGTAATGTCAGAATTTTCCCACACATAACTAAAACTTTAAGTCCATTTATCTCAGAAAGGATTTTTTTCTTAATTTGTCATGTTTAAAATGATATATCTAAACTTTCTTTCAAGGTAGTATGCTTATGAAAAATTGAACAAAATTTTTATGTTATATTTTTAATAAATTGTCTTCAGGATTTTTAATCTCATCAGAAAATTTTGAAATTGTAATCCTCAAAGTAAAAATCACTCTAAAAAATTATCCCTCCCACTTTTTTATTTTTTTATTTTTTTTTAATGCATTATAAATTTTGTAAGTAATATTTTTGTAAATCCTATAGACAACAAGAAAGCTTTTCTGAACACAATAGTGAAAAAAGCAATGAAATCGGACAAGTGGTTCTTGTGTTATATAAAAATTAAATAAATTAAAAATTTAATTCTTCAAATTTTTTAAAATAAATATTTCAAAGTTTTCAAAACTTTTTTTATCTGAAAATTTATTTTAAAGAAAGACACATTTCAGGAAAAAAAAAATCATTGAAAAATGCCTGTAAATAAAGAAAAATAATTTTTGACCATCGGACTCCCTTAAAAATCCATGCTGATATCCTAAAAATAAATAAATAAATAAACCTTTAAGATTAAATCAATCTTTTTTAAAGCTGATAATTTCATATCATCGCTCCAGCTTTATAAACACATTTACAAAACTACCATTTATATAATTTTAGGTTCTAAAAATTTAATTTTCTTTTCTGATAATATATATTTATCCGTAGGCATCTATGCGTTTCTATTTGCCTATGTTTACGGAACATTTGTACCTCACTGACTGATAAAGAAGTCTTCTTTTGCAGTACTAGTTAATCGATCACTTTAGTTTAGTTTCAGCTAGAACAAAAGGATACAATTACCAGAAAATGTCTGCTGCGGACGGAGACACTGTGAATCTAATTTAGAAAGTATGCGAAGAGATAACATCGGGTTAATGATTATCAGCATTAAGGAAATATTCAAAGAATTTCTCTTAATAAAAAAATATGTCCAATGATTATTTTACTAAGCATTTTCTTTTCTGCTTTACCTTTTCTTTTTGGTTTTTTCTTTTGGATTAAGTTATTTGCGATTTTTATGCAATTTTAATATTATTTTAGAGAACATTTTACAATGTAAGATAATATTTTTACAGTTTTAGGAATTTTTTATTCTTTTTGGAGATATGAAATACATGTATAGTGTGTAAAGTAAATTCCGGATACACTCAAATAACTTTTCAACACATAAAGCTAGAATTATGAAACAAGTGTTTAACTATAGTTTAAACGACTATACACTATCTATGAGCATGCCTGCAGCGCATTCTAGTGACGAAATTTGCAAGTTATCAACTCTATTTCAAACGGGTAGGGTACATTGGATCACAGATTAACATACAAAATAGGACTCTATCATATAGAGCGTACTAGTAACGCGATGACGATCACAGTGCCTGTCGTGACAATGGGGAAGAAACATCTCAAACATGGAATATTTCTGCTTTTGAACGTCTATCTTGTTCTGATCTTTCATTTTTTTTTTTTAAATGTGACATGTTTACGTTTTTAACTTTTTAGAAAAAGCTTAAACGAAAGGTTTGAATTCTGTTGTATGGAGACAAGGTTCTGCCTGACATATTTTAACATGTTTAGAAATACTAGAACAGTTTTAAAAAGAAATGTTTCAAGAATAATAAAAGAAAGATTAAAAATGAAGTTGTTTAAAAGAAATGCAAACAACGCCGCAATGGTCAGTTTGCAGAGAAACGTATAGATATTAAAAACATAGACCATCAACACATTTCATTTGCCTAGGTAAATTTCGGAAGCTTCCTAGTTTTTCCCTCGTATTACTACTGACGCTACCATTGCTCCCATTACAGATTTTACCTTAACTGTCCCATCTTGTATGTTAATATATGCACAGGGTAGGGTACAATCCAACCCGTGCAGGACTGTACCTTGGACCTATGCTTTTATGATGGAACAACAAAATTAATACACATCATTTTCTTTGTATTATTTTCGTGTTACAATTTTATTAACCCATTAACTGCCAAAACTGTATGGGCGGAGATTTCAATGTTTTTACTGAAATTCGTTTGCCACCAAAAATTCTGAAAGGTGATATTCGGTATTTTTAATAGAAAAGTTTTTGTCATTAAATAAAGTATACTAGGGGACTCAGCCCCCTACTCGCTAACGCTCGCCAACCCCCCGTGAATTGCTAAGCGATTCACATTGAGACCGCTACGCGGTCACAGCTCGCTTCGCTCGCTCACCCCTTTTTTTCAGCAATTCTAGCCGGAATAAATTCTACCATAAAACATTTGAACATATGAAATTGACTATTTTAATGTAAAAAAGTAATTCTCCGTTGAAAACACAACTGAAAATGCATTTAGTTGGCGCTACTAATGAGCATATAAATCATTTAAATACTATGAAAAAAGGATCTTTTGTACAGCACGACTTAAATTCATTAGAAAAAAAAACTACGTGATAGGAAGATAGTTTGTTTGTCATTGTTTAAATTTCGTTTGACATTTTATTGTTCTAATTGATTTTAGATTTTTACAAAATGAATTATTTTTTACTTCATCAATACAGCAACAGATGGCGGCAGGTGATATCTAGACAGTTGATTTTTTTTTTCTCCGTCTTTTGAGTGAGTGAAATTCGTAAATGAATTCTAAATAAGAGTTGACAATTCATTGAAATTAACGATATTGCTCATAATTAAAATGAGGAATAATCTCAGACGCTTTGGATTACGTACATGTTATTTTATTTTTAATAATTGCTAGTTCGAGTTTCATTCTATAGTTTCACTGCGCTCACACTGACCGGACCGCCATATTGGACGGAGGCGGAGCTGATCATACACAATCTAGTCTGTTCATTGGTCTGAGCTCTGGAAACTACAGTTGTTGCCAAACCATAAGTTACAAATTCAGCCCTATTTTCGCGCCAGGTAAGACAAATATATATATAGATTATAACATGTTAAAATAGTGGTAGCTTGGCAGGGGTTTTTTTTCATACACTTTTATTTTTAATGTTGTAAAAATGCACCAGTAGCGGGGAATGGGTTAATAAAACTAACGATAGATATTTACAAGAACTGTAACTGAAATTTAAAAAAAACATGTTTTCAACCAGTAATTTTTAAGGAAAAAATAAAAACCGACTTCAAGCGATTGTTTACCTTATTGCACTGATATTTATTATTTCACGCATATTGGCGCATTTTAGTAAGAGTTGTTTGACACAGCAGTGTGGATTTTTTGTAGAATTTTAATGTTTATTCACATTCACAATAACTGTTATTGTTGCAAATATCGCGCATTTTCACGAGCTTTAGACGATCCTATATTAATTTTTTGACCCATTCGTGTCTAAAACAAGAACGAAAAATCATGCGTAAAGCGTAGATTATGTAACACTCTCCAACGCTTCCAAAATAATTTTACAAATCATTACCGTTTAATAAGCTGAATGATAACATCGAAGTAAACAATTTGGAAAACACATAACATATTTAAAAACGTAATTTCAGGAATTTCCAACATATACAATATTCGGAAAAATATCCGAATACTTTTATTCAGCCCTGTATATGATCTATAGATTTGTATATATATTACATAGTATGCTAAATTTTAGTTTAGTTAGGAAACGCGTAGCACAGTTTAAAATTCTCCTTCTGGAGTTTCTTTCAATAAACGGAAATGTGTTCGCGAACTTTTGTGCTGCCCTGTATATGAAATACAGAATATATACACACCAAGTAGTAGACAAAAAGTGAGTTAATTTTAAAATCGCGTTCAGCAACTTAAAACGCACTTCCAGGAATTATTGTTAACAGACAGTAGAGAATTCTTTTGTGTGTCCCTGTAAATGAACGATGACTACTATACACGCACTATTCTGTAGTAAGCCTCTTGTAATGCACCTTAGTGATATATATAAATTTCAATGGGTTTTAAATAGATAAACATTATTTAATTAAACCGCAAACTATTTTTCTCCATAGACGTAATGTAACAGAATTCTTTTGACTGTCCCTGTAAAGTAACTATAAGTGCTATGCACACCCTATTCCATATGAAGCTTCTTGTAGTGCACCTTAGTGATATATATCCATTACAATGTGTTTGAAACTGCGTGACATCATTAAAAATAAACCGTAAATGATTTTTCCCCATAGACCGTAATGTAACGGAATTCTTTTGAGTGTGCCTGTAAAAAAACTATAAGTGCTACACACTTCAGTTGAAATAGGGAACATGCTGTAAATAACGACAATGACATATAAAAATTGCAGGGCAATCCGAGCATATTTACGGGAGTTAGAGCACGGACAGACGGCAAACGGCCAGACAAACCGAAGTCATAAACACTTTTCAACTAGGTTGGAAAGTGTTAAAAAGTATACGATACCATGACTTGCAAACATAAAACAGAGTTTTGACCTTAAAAGCATACTAAAATGCTGCAACAATTAGCCTCTTTTTAACACTTTCCAACCTAGTTGAAAAGTGTTTATGACTTCTGTTTATCTGGCCGTCTGCCGTATGGCCGTCCGGCCGTGCTCTAACTCCCGTAAATGTGCTCGGATTGCTCTGCAATTTTTATATGTTATTGTCGCTATCTATAGCATGTTCCCTATTTCAACGGAAGTACGTAGCACTTATAGTTTTTTTTACAGAGACACTGAAAAGAATTCCGTTACATTGCGGTCTATGGGGAAAAATCATTTGCGGTTTATTTAAATAATGTTTCACTATTTTAAACGCATTGAAATTTATATATATCACTAAGGTGCATTACAAGAAGCTTAATGGGGAATAGGGTGTGCATAGCACTTATAGTTACTTTACAGGGACAATCAAAAGAATTCCGTTACATTACGTCTATGGAGAAAAATCGTCTGCGGGTTATTTAAATAATGTTTTACTATTTTAAACGCATTGAAATTTATATATATCACTAAGGTGCATTACAAGAGGTTTACTACAGAATATTGTTTGTATAGCAGTCATCGTTCATTTACAGGGACACACAAAATAATTCTCTGTCTGTTAACAATAATTCCTGGAAGTTACTGAACGCGATTTTAAATTTAACTGTTTTTTGTCTATTACGTGGTGTGTACAAATTCTGTAGATCCTATACAGGGAAGCACAAAAGTTCGCGAAGACATTTCCGTTTATGGACAGAAACTCCAGAAGGAGAATTTTGAACTGTGCTACGCGTTTCCTAACTGAACTAAAATATAGCCTTGTATGTAGTATATATACAAATCTATAGATCATATACAGGGCTGAATAAAAGTATTCGGATCTTTTTCCGAATATTGTATATGTTGGAAATTCCTGAAATTATGTTTTTAAATATGTTATGCGTTTTCCAAATTGTTTACTTAGATGTTATCTTTCAGCTTATTAAACGGTATGATTTGTAAAATTATATTGGAAGCGTTGGAAAGTGTTGCATAATCTATGCTTTAAGCATGATTTTTCGTTCTTGTTTAAATAAATTAGAGCCAAGAACAGGGACGGTGAAGTCACATGCCAGACGGCCAAATACTGCCACCTTTTCAGAAAAAAATATTCTTCGACTTAGTTAATGAAATAAATTTTCAGATTAAATAAGGCGAAAAAAACAAAAACGAAAAAAAAGCAATAGCACACAAACATAGCATTTTTGGATCATGATAATATTTGTAATTGGACAAAAACAAAAATAAGCGCCTTCAAACTAAAAAAAGAATTGTTACAATCAGAGCATCTGTTAAAATGGTATGAGTGAACATCTATAAAAACAACAAAAACAACAACAAAAAAAGAGTCGTTCCAGCCTGTACCGGGAGGAAAAGGTAGCTTTCCTATATCTTCCTTTTATAATTTTAGCTTATGTTACATTACAGAAGATTCGTTAATACTGAATTTGAATAAGAAATTAACCGAATTAGTCAACTACAGCCACGTTGGATTCATTTATGAAGACTTATTTTTGGTAGCCAAATTTGGCGATATTTCGCCAAGTGTTGCCAAGTTTGGCGAGAATTTGACGCTAACGAATGTGAATATAGTTTTATGCGTATGGTTGGGAAAATGATTACAACAATGAAAGATAATGATTTGTGAGAAATCTCGTTTATACAACTCAGAAATGAAATTTGGTTGGTTTTGTGGTTGGCCCAGTTGGTTTTGTGGTCTGGGGGTCATGATCGGTGAAAATATACCGAAATTTTCTGGAATTGCTTTCCTCCGACCGGATACAGTTCTGCCTGTGAAGATTTTGCAGTGGCTCGTTGCTTTGTCTTCACGAACGTTTTCGAACTACATTATCGTAGACTGTCCATTTTCCATCGCCCGTTATCATTCGCTCTAAAGACGCCATTGAGAAGGGAAACGTATCCCAGTTGGAGCAAATGATTTTTCACGCTTGTACGGGGATATTTAATGTTGTAGCAATCCCCGCACCGTTTGGGATGGATTCACAACAACAATTGCTTTGCCATCGCTCGAATAAATCTCGGTTGGGCAAGCGGTGCGTGGCGCGTCATTGGAGTTTAAAACTCCAAAACGGAATTTGGTAAATCATTTTTGACACACGTGTTCTGTTACAGCATCATTCCCGTATACACTGCATATCTTTTTTTCATGCCTCCGCCGCTTTTGCCTTTTCTGAAACAGTACAACAAAATATGACGTAATGCACGTTTTTCAAATCTACTTTCATAGCTACGCCACGCACGTAATACAATGTTTCCAAACAAAACATTTACTGACAGATTGAGTGAAAAACAACCTTTCAATCGCACAGTCGGGTTGCGCGGTGGTGTTATAAAAGGGCAGAAACGGAATGAACTATCAGCCGACGAAAAAACGAACAAACTTATTTGCCTACCCAATATATTACAATGACCTTAACAAAATTGACGAAAAAGTAATTGAAATAAACAAAAATACTCAAAAAGTTTTATTGGATTTTAATTATTTTTATTGTATTTGGAAGACATAAAAAGTGAGTGCCATATTCGAATCAGCGATATAACAACAACAAACAAAAGGAGGGCTACCTTATTAAGTTATGATATTTCAAAATAATGTTACAATCATAATTTTATTGTGCAAAATTACAAATTTATTCGCTTCTTCAAATGCATGAATATTTCCACAAAGCCATAAACTTAATACAATATCTTTACTCAAGTGTTCATATAAAATAAGCTAAAGCTTCATAAATCATGTCAAGCGTAAAAACACAAACGAAATACGAAATTACGTCTTAGTCGAATTATTCCTTTCTCTGACATCATTTATAATGTGGATCCCAAGCGAATAATTAAGATTTGATATTGCAGCTAGCTGCACGAAAGAAATTTTAATCCGATATTTTTAATTTCAAATCGATTCCAGCAGAAAACATATTTCAGGTTTTTGTGACACTTTGCAACATTAGTTAAAAATGGCTAATTACTTCTTCAGTTTGTCTGGCCATCTGTCTGTTTCTCTGACAGTCAGCCTGCCCATGTTCTAACTCACGTAGATATATTTAGATTACCATGAGCTTGGTATTTATTATTGAGGTTTACCATAGAATATTCTCTGTTAAAAATGGAATGTATAGCATTTGTAGTTTGTTTACAGGCACACACAAAATAGTTCCTAACATTATAGTTCATGGGGAAAATCGTATATTTTAAAATAGTTATACTATATCAAACATACCGAAATTGATATAAATTATTGAGGCGTAATGCAACATTCTTCTGTAGAATAAGGAGTGCGTAGGATTTATCCCTCATTCACAGGGATACTCAAAACAATTCCGTTGCATTATGGCCTATGGGAAAGATCATTTGCAGTATATTTTTAAAATGTTACACTATTTCAAACATAATGGAATTTATGTGCCTTGCTGAAATGCAGTACAAGATGCTTTCTGTAGAATATGGAGTGCATAGTATTTATTTATTCATTTATAGGGACACAAAGAAGAATTCGGTTACAGTACTTACTGTCTATGAGCGACGATAGCTGGAATTGCGTTTTGAGATGCGGTATGTGTTTTAAAGCTTTACCGAATTTTAGTGCATTACATTGTGGGTATAACTTCTACAGCACATGTACGGGGATGCGCAAACAAAAATAATAATTCACAAGCATTGCTGTCTATGGGTGTGAATTCCTCAGAAGAGTTTTTTAATTGTGTTATGCATTTTCCAGCTTACCTATATTTAGTTAGTATATACATTGATATGTTTGTATATAAATAAATTCATATACTGAGCTACGGAAAAAAATGCATATATATATATATACATCTATGGATTGAAATATGATTTTGACCGTGGACAATGTAAGATTCTTTATTGGTTGACAAAATGGAGTGGACAGATTTTAATATGGTACCAGAATGTTTATATTAGCCCCATGAGTGCAAAAGACTATAACTATATATAACGTATGATTATTGGAATAACTGGATATCTAAAAAATGCTCATAAATGAATGGTCTCTTAAAAAGTTATTGAAAATTTAGCAATTATTCATCGCTTATCATAATAAAATGTTAATACGTAATGTAATAAACAAATTAAAGTCACCCAAATACTTTATGTGTCGTCCAGAGTTTGCTACAGGATTTGTGCGCTCATGATGCATTTCTATCTTCGATTGTAGCCTTGCCGACATATGTGACTGAGACATGCTGGCCGAGCTGGGTATCGCCTTATCTCGCCCTCGTATAGCATTGAAGCGTTATTCCAAGGGTCCGGATTCGATTACCGGCTTGGTCATTTTTCAATCTGTCAGTATTACGCTTAGATAGAAATGTTAAAATTCATAGGTTTATTATTCAACAATTTCGGGCGAATTTCACTTCTAAAAAATTGCTTAAAATTAATTACAATTTTATTTTATAATTTATTTAATCAATAATAGTTTTCAATAAATAAACTTTTTCTGTTGTACAATATTTTTTTCTGTACTTTAAACTTTATTTGATCAATTTGAATTTCCAATGATTAAAACTTTCTTAGCTGGAGAAGTGAAACGAACAGAGAATTTCCAATGCATTGCCTTTCTAAGTTACCTTTTATTTTATTATATTTATTGTCTGCAGCTATTTTACGTAACTTTTTAAGTTCAATAAAATGTTTTACTGTTTTTTCTTGTTTTAATATTTGTTATAACATTGAATTTTTATCTTATAATTTATATAATCAATTCTAATTTTCAATGACAAAACTTCTTTTTTCTGTTGTACAATAATCTTTCTTTACTTTAAACTTTATCTGATCAATTTCAATTTACAATGATTAAAACTTTCCTAATTGATCAAGTGAAACGCGCGAATATTTTCTTCTAATGCATTCATTGCCTTTAAAAATTACCTTTTATTTTACTATTTTATTGCTGGTTTCATGCAGCCATTTTACGTAACTTTTTATTGTCAATAAAATATTTTACTGCTTTGTCCTCCATTTAATGTCTGTTATAAAACTGCATTTTTATTTTATGATTTATTTAATCAGTTTAAATTTCTAATGATTAAATTTTCTTAATAGATTAATCAAAATGAGCAGAGGTTATGGCATATTGATTTTGAAAAATCCTTCTTATTAATTACTGTTAACGCAGATTTCATGCAGCTGTTTCACATAAAATTAGTATCGATAAAATATTTGACATATATTTAATCTGTATTTTTACTTTTTTCATTTTATTTTATTTTATGCTTTTTTAAACCATTCCTAACTTCCAATAATTAAAGCAAAATTTGTCGATCAAGTGAAATTAATGAAGTTTTCTGCTTGATTTACCATGATGTAATTACATTTTGAATTAATCTTTGGATATCAAAACATTGACTTTGTAGAAAGATTACATTTCAATATCAGATGATTGTTGAGTGGCAGAAAGATTTACGATTAAAATGTACATATTAAGTATTACTTTCTCCTTGTTTAAGCCACGAAAATATTTAAGTTTAATTTTATAGAAGATAATTAGAGTGTTTATCATGAAACAGAAAGTTACTTGATAAGATTTAATTTTCAAAGATTAGGCGTTCCTCAAACGATCAAATAAATTAAGCAAAGACTTTAATGTATATTGATTTTCGAAATTACCTTTTATTAATTACTGTTAAGGCGGTATTAAAAAAAATATTTTTCCACGCTCAACAACTGAAAATTTTCTGACACATTTTCAGACTCATTTTTAAAAGTAAAAACAATAAATTTGGCAACGTGGTTTATGAAGAGATTTATAAGTGAGATGTGTTTTTATTTTTCGTTCAATTAATTAGAAATTGATTTACAAACAATTATTTTCACAGTATGATAATTTTCTTTTGTTTCCAGCGCTATCGCTTCGGGAAATTTGGTTCAAAATGTCCACTTTGACAGCAATTTTTCAAATATATTCTGCCTTTATCATAAATTCGACCAATACGGACATTATAAAGTTTCTAAATAAGAGAACCTGCCAATTGGATGCATTTTAGAGCAAAAATGAATTTAAAAATGAGTCTCAAAATAAGCAGTTTGGATTTGAGTACACACTTAATGCAAGTTCTTATGCCGATGTTTTACATAATATCAGTGTTAATAAAATATTTTTGGATATTTAGTATTTATTTTTAATCTTGTGTAATTACAGTTATTGTATTATCTTTTCTTTGCGCAAATCCAGTTTCCACTATTTAAAACAAAATTCATCGATCAAGCTATTTTACCCATGATACTTAACAAGTTTTATTTTTCAATGATTAAAATTTATTTAATCGATAAAATGAAATAAGTTTAATAATGTATATTGATTTTTAAAGTTATCTTTTGTTTAATTACTTCTAAAGTGAGTTTCATGCAGATGTTTAACATAACATTTACTTTCAATAAGATATTTTATGCATAGTTAATATTTATTTTCATTTTTGTTGAATTGTGCATTTTTAATTTAATATGTTTTTTAATCAGCCCTAGGTTCCTATAATTAACCCTACATGCATATATGAATCAATTAAAATTTAATCTTTAATAAATAGAATTCAGTTCAGGTGTACTACTATATTTAAATAAAAATATTCGCTTTATCTAATATTCGATCTTCTGCTATTTAACAAAGTAAAGAATTACATTTTAAAATTTGCGGTATCTAACCATAACTAGCAGTGTAAAAAAAAAAAAAAAAAAAAAAAAAAAAAAAAAATCATACTTCCAAAAGAAAAATTTGTACAGTGTAGAGTTATAGTAAATTTTGCCAATCAAGCGAAATGAGCAAAGTTTTCTGCGTGATTTATTATGAAGTGATTAGAGTTTTAATTAATTTTTAGCTATTAAAATATTGATTCAGATAGATGACATTTCGATATCAGATAGTATAGTTGTGGGGGGAGAACTTTTTACAATTAAAATGAGTATATTAAGTAATAAAGGAACCTCGGGTATCATGGAATAGTCGGGTAATATGGAATACCAAGGTTACTTTCTGTTTGGTAAAATGCGGCAACCAAGCGGTAATATTATAAACTACTTAAGAACGTTTCTGAAGTGCACAGTTCGTCGATTGGCATCAGAGTGCGTTGTGTAAATAAATATTTGATTTTTGTGTTTGAAAAGTTTCAGGAGATATTTTTTCAATATATTTTATTCATCATTCGAAGTAATAGTTTTATATTGAAACTAAGCATAATGTACACCTAACTACTAACAGTTCATGATGTAATACTCGTTTTTTAGTTCGCGATTCACACTACTAAATATAGAGTATTTTGTTTCCAAATCCGCGGTGTCGGGTGATATGGAATACCAATATCTCATAATACCCCATGAATATTGTGGCGTAAAGACAGATCCTTATGTTTGAGATATGAGCAAATCTGAAGTATGAACTGAAATACAGGGTGGTCCTAAAATATATGTAAAAAATGTAAAGAAAGGTAGAGGGGACCTAAATAAGCATATTTCGTATAGGAATGTGGGTTTGGAAATGCCGCGTTAAGGCAGTAGAGGGCGCTGTTGAGTTCGGCGACTGAAAACGTTTCGCTATGTTTAATCGTCTTTCCCCGCACGGTTTTCGAGAAACAGGCATCGTTAAGCCAATGCGGAACTTGCCGACATGCATTTCATGTATGGGGCTGCGCAGGAAGATGCTCAAAGGATGTACATGGAACGATTCCCGGGTAGGAATCTGCCGGATCGCCGAACGATTGAGCGTCTTCATCGGGAGTTGTGCGCGAGTGGATCGTTTTATGCTTCCAGGCGTAATACGGGCACTGAAAGATATCGCAGAATTCCAGCAGTAAAAGAAGAATTATTATGCACAGTAGATTATAGTCCTTCGACAAGCTCGAAAGCCGCTGAACGTCCGCATCCTTTGAGCAGCCGCTCCATTTCCTTTCGCAGCCCCACACATGAAATGCATGTTGACAACCCCCGCATTGGTGTAACGATGCATGTTGCTTGAATCGTGCGGGGAATGACGATTCAAGCCAGCGAAACGCTTTCATCCGCCGAAATCAACAGCGCCCTCTACTGCCTGAACGCTGGATTTCCGCACCCACATTCCTATCTGAAATATGCTTATTTAGGTGCCCTCTACCTACCTTTACAGTTTTGACATATATTTTAGGACCACCCTGTATATTAGCTGACTACCTAGACACTGTATTTTGATTATGCTCTCTTGATACCATTAAATCTGTTTGTTGTTGTTAGTTTTCTTCATTTTTAAAAACATATTCCATATTTCCCGACAATCTCACAATACCCTCAAAATAAGTTTATTATTGTTATAATTTGTTTGCAAGTGATGAAATTTTTGTGTATAAAAACAATTTGTAAATAGTTGAAGTTTGTAATTGTATTTGGTTTTCAGGTTTTAAACAATATCGGGATATTGTATTCCCCTATATGTAAACAATATTCCATAATACCCGAAGTTCCACTACATTCTGATCTTCTAACAAGGAGACCGCCAAACATGATGCGCACAGATTTTGATGATTTTAAAGTATGTTGTAGGGATCATACCCCTAACTATTCAGGTCAAAGGTTTCCTTCAAATGGGCTTTAGTTTTCGAGAAATTTCGTTTTAAAGTTAAGCATGCATTTCAAATGCCATTACTTCGCGATTCTGGGCAATGTCTCAGTGGCTCCGTGGTAGCGTTTGCGATTTGAGGGCCGCAGATGGGTGTTCTGTCCTCTCCTCTGACTGTTACTTTTTTTAACAAATTTTATATATTTGTCTCGTTATAAGTTGTATGCAGAATTATGAATTCTGCATCTTTGAACTTTTTGATATTTTCCTAATAAATTCCATTTACATTTTCGAATATTTCGTAAAAATTTACGTTTTTTTTTTTTCTTGTACAATTTTGAAATTAATATTTCTATTGACGAAATTCCAAACTAACTAATTCCAAAAACATATCTTGAAAGGAGTAATAAAATATTAAAGCAATAACGATTATATCCAAGTTTTAGCCAGTTATATATATATTTTTTTTATGTTATTTAAATACATTTAATTGTAAAGTTCAAACTCACCGTCATTTTTGATTTGCACAAATAAAAAATAATGTATTACAATTAATTTTTTTTTCAGTCTACCAAGTCGATGCCATACAGAAAAATTCAACTAGAAATGAAAAATCGTTTGTAAATTACAATACATATAAAAAATATCTGAAAAAAAAATCGTCTGCAACAACTTTTACGGTAATAGCAGAATAAATTTTATTTTCTTTTTATCAATTTCGTTTCGCTTCCTTTGCAGACAAATACCACGTTTGAAATAATTTCTTTTTCAAATTTAATGCATTTTTAAATATATTTATCACAATTTAAGTATTTAAAGAATATATAATATGCTAATTTATACATTCTTCCAATATTGTTAAAACAATTATTTAATGGCGATTTTTAATGCGAAATTTGTTTAGAATATTTTTGCGATAGGTATAACACAATTAGTTCCATATTTAATAAACTAAAAATGTCGATGTCGGTGATGATAAATATTTTAGTATTTCAGCAGTTAACATATTTCAATATATTTAGAACAAATCAAATATTAAAAGGATATATTTTGTTAATTTTTTCTTAATCATTAAAAATTTTTTAAATAGAAAATGTAAATTAAAAAAAATTTATTATTTCATAAATACAATAAATAAATAAGTAAATATACATAAATGTAAACAATAATCATTTTAAAAAGACGAGATATCAAGACATAAATTAGTTTGGATTTTCGCCAGCAGAAATATTCGAATAAAAATTGCGCAAAAACTATAAATTTTCACGCAATATTCGAAAATGTAAATGGAATTTATTAGGAAAATATCAAAAAGTTCAAAGATGCAGAATTCTTAATTCTGCATATAACTTATAATGCGACAAATACAGGGTGATTCATAAAAGATGGGCAGAACTTTAAGGGGTTATAGTACACTTAAAGACAAATAATATTAAATAGGAGACTAAGGGTCCCAGACGTATTCCCAAGGAGATAGGGGGCATTAAAGTTTAGGGTCCGAAATTTCAAATGATTATAAAACATGGAAAAATTGGTCGATTCGTTTGCGGTTTTTGCAAAAAATTTTCTTTATGCCAGTATTTTCTTGAAATAAAATTTTAAAGTTCAATTTCAAAAAATGCCGATAGGGGGCGCTTTAGACTTTGGAGTAACAAACAACTATTTTTTAACGTTATTTTTTGTATTTCTTTAAATGATTTCGAAAGCTTAGACTTAAACTTAAATTTTGATCTAAAAATCTGAGTCCTAACGAGTAGTTAAGTAGCGTAAACTGAAATTTGAAATTTGAAACCCTTCTCCCCCCAGAACAAAAATCAGTTATTCCCGATCTTTGTGTCGTAGATTAGGCTCTAACTACTGCCGCGTTTTGCTAAAATTATTCTTTATGTCAGTATTTTCTTGAAAATAAATTTTAAAGAAAATTTTCAAAAAATTCCGATAGAGGGCGCTTTAGACTTTGGAGTAACGAACAACTATTTTATACCGTTATTTTTTGTGTCTCATTAAATGCTTTCTAAAGCTTAGACTTAAACTTAAATTTTCAGCTCAAAATCTGAATCGCTGAGCGTGGTTCAGTAGCGAGGGGAGGGGGTTCAAATTTCAACTTCTGAACATAGTTCAGTTTGCACTACTTAACCATGCCCAACGATTCTGTGCTGTGATACGAGACACCCATTGAATCCCCCGAGGAACTGGTCGCCAGACTTTCCGCCACTGTAGGGGAAGTGCTCGAAAAGCCTGATGTTTTCGCGAATGTTCGCCGTTCCATTCGTCGCCGTTGTTCTGCGTGCATAACCTCTGGTGGTCACAATTTTGAACATTTATTGTGATTACATGTTAATAAATATGCTTTGGTAACATAATCCTAATTTGTGTCTTTTTACCTCGTATCACAGCACACAATGTGTGGACATGGTAAACTGAACTGTGCTCAGGAGTAGAAATTTCAAACCCCTCTCCCCAGAAACTTAACCACGTCTAACGATTCAGATTTTGGGCTGAAAATTTAAGTCTAAGCTTTAGAAAGCATTTAATGAGACACAAAAAATAACGGTATAAAATAGTTGTTCGTTACTCCAAAGTCTAAAGCGCCCTCTATCGGAATTTTTTGAAAATTTTCTTTAAAATTTATTTTCAAGAAAATACTGACATAAAGAATAATTTTAGCAAAACGCGGCAGTAGTTAGAGCCTAATCTACGACACAAAGATCGGGAATAACTGATTTTTGTTCTGGGGGAGAAGGGTTTCAAATTTCAAATTTCAGTTTACGCTACTTAACTACTCGTTAGGACTCAGATTTTTAGATCAAAATTTAAGTTTAAGTCTAAGCTTTCGAAATCATTTAAAGAAATACAAAAAATAACGTTAAAAAATAGTTGTTTGTTACTCCAAAGTCTAAAGCGCCCCCTATCGGCATTTTTTGAAATTGAACTTTAAAATTTTATTTCAAGAAAATACTGGCATAAAGAAAATTTTTTGCAAAAACCGCAAACGAATCGACCAATTTTTCCATGTTTTATAATCATTTGAAATTTCGGACCCTAAACTTTAATGCCCCCTATCTCCTTGGGAATACGTCTGGGACCCTTAGTCTCCTATTTAATATTATTTGTCTTTAAGTGTACTATAACCCCTTAAAGTTCTGCCCATCTTTTATGAATCACCCTGTATATAAAATTTGTTAAAAAAAGGTAAAAGCCACAGGAGAGGACAGAACACCCATCTGCGGCTCTCAAATCGCGAACGCTACCACGGAGCCACTGAAACCATGTCCAGGGTTGCGAAGTAATGGCATTTGAAATGCATGCTTAACTTTAAAACGAAATTTCTCGAAAACTAAAGCCCATTTGAAGGAAACCTTTGACCTGAATAGTTAGGTGTATGATCCCTACAACATACTTTAAAATCATCAAAATCTGTGAGCATCATGTTTGGCGGTCTCCTTGTAAGTTACAAAAATTTTAAGTTTAATATTAAGGAAAAAACCTTATAACAAACTGAAAGTTACTCATCAAATTGAACTTTCCTATGCAAATAATTCAAGATTTATTGCTTTTCAAAATTACCTTTTATTAATTACGGTTAACTCAGGTCTCAGGCAACTGTTTAGCATAAGATTAGTGTCAATTACATATTTCTAATTCTTATAAAACTTTAAAAAAAAGAAAACTTTTTCTATTTGAATTAATTATAACGTACTTTTATTCTTGAATGATGAATATTTTTTTTTCTTTAACTAAGTTTCGATAAAAGGAAAAAAAGAAAAAGCTGAAATATTTTTATGTTATTTATCGTTAACTTGATTTCAAATATGGTATATTGTGATTTATATGAATACGAAATTACATATTTTAAGATATAGTCCTCAGAAACTGTTGTTAGGACTATTTAGTTACAAAATTATTATGAAGAAAATCGATGAATATAAATAAATGAATTACTGTAAAAATTTTATTTTGTTGAAGATTTTTTTAAAGAAAAAAATATTTTTGGACAGTTTTATAATGAATACTTTTTAATAAAAAAATTATGAACTATAATCATACGGTACTTTTTGTACTTGACGTGCTTTTTTTTCTTCTCTAAAATTTACTCTAAAAAATCGAGATATGGGCACAATTTACCGAAAAAGCTAAATATGATGTCAAAACTAAGTGTTCGTATTAAAATTTTAGAGTATGGTACAATTTCACTATAAAAACGACCCTGTAAGCCTTTTTTTTTTTTTTTTTTAACAAAAAGTTAAATAAAACATAATTTCCTGTCAAATGGCTATTTGTGTTTGTTTCTGAGACAATTTAGTTATGAAAATGTATGGGTAGCTCTTTTTAGGGTTTCATTCATCGCACGAAACCCTATTCGTCCCGCTTCTCTGTCTGTCCGTCACAGAGCAGGTTTTCAGAAACTGTACAACTTACAGACTTGAAATTTTGTGTACTTACAGCCGAATAGCTACTGCCACGCTGAAAATCATAAAATTTTGAAAAAAAATCGTATTATTTTAATATATAGAGATTTAAAAAAAATCTAATAGCCCTTTCCTATTAAATTTAAACATTTTTTGTTATAGCAGGTGCCAGCAATTAAAAATCCACAATAAAATTCTTTCTACAATAATTAATATTTTATTGAAAGATTTCCACGTGAAAAATGAAAATGATATAAAAAGGTTCACTAATTGAAAAAAAGATTAATATGACGTCATATTGGTAATGAAACGGAAATTTTCAAGCATTTCTCAATAATACAAGGAGTATGAGTATGTGTAACTACAGAAAGCAGGATAATAGGACGTCATTAGAGAATTAAAAAGAAAATTAATTTGACGTCATATTGGAAGTTTAACAGACATTTTAAAATGTTTGAGAATAATACAAAAAGAGTATCAATATGAGTAATAGAGAAAGCAAGTATATATCACGTCAGCATGTGATTATAACGTCATATGAGTTTGAGGAACGTATTGAATCATGATAAAAACCAGAGTATGAAAATATTGGCATATTTTAACATTTTGAACGTCTCTATACAACATGTTTAATTTTGAAATTGATTTTTTTAATATTGCATTTAGTCTACATGACAGATATTATTATGACAGAATATAAAAGCGGGCTTCGCCCGCAATCGGGCCGGTTCAAATACATATATATATATATATATATATATATATATATATATATAAAACAAGTGTAATAGACCGGCAAATTTTTACTTTATAAAAAACATGACTTTTTTTTTTTCTTTCGGAAAATGAAATTTATTTGGATTTATTATAGAAAGGATAAAGTGTTTTGAAAGGAATTTTAAACGAAACCCTTTGTGCGATCTTCGATCACACTTACCCGCTTGTTTTTCTGTGATGACTGTACATTTTCTTTATTGAGTTTTAAATTACCTTTTATGTAATTACTGTTAAAGTAAATTTCATGCAGCTGTTTCACATAGCATTATTTGATCAAAAATATTTTATACGTATTTAATCTTTATTTTTATTTTTGTTGAATTATATAAATATATACAAGGTACGTCAGAAAAATGTATACACTTTTTGAATGATTATAACGCCAGTTTTTATTCACATATAATTAATATTTAAATTGAAAAAGAATCTACATGAAATTTATAACTTTTCCTCCTACCGCAGATGTTCAAAACTTTTACCGTTCTGGTCACTGGTCATAACGATGGGCTATTGATTCACAAACTTCAAGAAACATTTCATTGGTGTTGTGGCGCATTCTTGTTCAATTGCGGTTCCGGAACATTGTCTACAGCTATGGAAAAAATGTATAAAGACACGTTGAAAAATGAATAATATGTATTATATGTGTCATGTAAATCATATGTATTGTGATTTGTAATCAAGAACTGAAAGCAAAATCAAACATAATTTAATACTCGTAATTAGGAATCATTGGGAACCTATTAATACGAAATTAAATTACAAATAAAATTTATAAATCACATATTAATAGAAATATATGACGTGAAACATGGAAAAAATTATAAGGACATAATGAAATACGTCTGGAAAAAAATTAATATTCACAAAATCACATTTTTTTTCAATGACCCTTACAGAAAGTCCAGTTAAAGTTTCTTTAGAAATGTTTTTCCACGCTAATTCAGTGGATGATGTCAAATCGTCTGTATTTGCATATCGTGTGCCATGTTTATATACTTCTCTAGCGAAAATGCCCCACACAATCGCTGTGGGGTTTAAATCAGGGCTTCTTGGCGGCCAATCCAAAAGTTGGACAGAATTGGCCCTCGAACCATGAAAGTGATGCAAGAGACACATGACATCTTACATTGTCTTGTTTAAACAAATAATCACCACCTGGGATAAGGGATGCTTCAGGCAATAATTTTTCAGCTAGCATATACACCTATGATTCTGAATTCATGCGACATAGAATGGACACGATTGGTGTTGTTCAACTAGCAGCAAAACCTGCCCACACCAACACAGAGCATCCTTGAATAGGCGTTTGGAAAAAAAATTCTTTTTACAAGTTATACCAACAATAGCGAAAACCATCTGGTCCGTCCAAATTAATTTTTTTCGTCCGAAAATACCACATCTTTCCAGCGAGATCCAAAAGTAACGTGATTCTTAGCAAATTCCTATCTAAGCTTCTTATGTAGTTTTGTAAATGATGGACGTGACCGTAGTTTAGCATATCTAACATTGGGATTCTTTTGCAGAACATTACGCACTGTTCGGCTAGTGCATGCTAGATTCATTTCTGTTTTAATGTGAGTAGAACTCTGTTTTTTTAAGCAAGCTCGACGCACAATTCCATGTTTCTGGTGCATAGTCAGAGAAACCTATGTGCTTCTTTTTGCCATAACATTTTGGGGTCTTCAAAAAATTATAAATTACTGTTTAAGATCTGTTTACATTCCTTGCAATTTCACGTCTACTTATTTTACATTTTCTGTAAGCAATAATTTTTCCCATTTCAAAGTCCATTTCAAATTCGGAACAGTTTTAGGCTATTTACACAATCCTATGATATTACCAAAGATGCAAAATGTTTTTTGCGATTTCAAAAGAAATGCGTGTCTTTATAGTTTTTTCTAGTAACAAGCTATTCAAACCTTTTAAATTCATGCCTTTTAATGATTTTCCAAATTTTCAACTTAAAGTTTGTTTAAAAAATTTTCCGTTCCAAGCATTTTTATCATACAAATATTTGCATAATTTTCTAGCCAAGCGACTCCTACATTTAGTGACTTGTCACTTGCCCTTACAATTTTTTCCATGGCGGTATGAGCATCCATTCGTTTCAAACTTATCTTTTATCCGATAATATTGTAAGTCGCATAGGTGGATCTGCCTGAAACTCCCTATCGTGGAGTGCCGATACATCGTAATGAACATTTCTTCTTAAAAATTCATGCCTTTTAATGATTTTCCAAATTTTCAACTTAAAGTTTGTTTAGAAATTTTCCGTTCCAAGCATTTTTATCATACAAATATTTGCGTAATTTTCCAGCCAAGCGACTCCTACATTTAGTGACTTGTCACTTGCCCTTACAATTTTTTCCATGGCGGTATGAACATCCATTCGTTTCAAACTTATCTTTTATCCGATGATATTGTAAGTCGCATAGGTGGATCTGCCTGAAACTCCCTATCGTGGAGTGCCGATGTATCGTAATGAACATTTCTTCTTAAAAATTGCCGAGGTATAATGGCACATTGGATGTACCGCAATTCAGTCCGTTTCCTGAAAAAATTAATCCATACAAGAGGCATTAGGGGGACAGTGGACGTTCAAAACCAATTTTTTCATTTTTCACTCAATTGTACTGAAATTTTGCACACATAGTAATTCATACATTTTATAAGTAAATTAAGCAATTTTATAAAATAATGTGTATAATTAATTAATTAATTAATTAAAATATATTAATTAATCACTCCAATTAAAAATGTTCCATGCGTATTAAATTTTGCTTCAGGAACTTGGTGTTTTGTTAAATGGTAGCTTTATATTATTGCAACAAAAGTTGGTATGCGTTTTAAAATTGTACGAATATATTGAGAAAAATTAATAAAAAACTTCCGATATTTACATTTTTTTTATAATTTTCACGAAAAAATGTTATATAGCTACGAAATTTTCCTTTTATGTACAGTAATGCATGCATATTAATACCAAGTTTTGAAATATAGCACACTGCTAACAATAATACTTAATATTAGGAAAATTGGATAAAATATAAGACACCTGGAACATTTTGAATATTTTAACTCGGCGAAAATTCTCATTTACAGAAAACGCGATTTAAAGTTTTATTTTTTAGTGTAACTCAATGACGGTGTCAAATTTGAAATGCCCGTAACTTTGAAAGGAATTTTTGTAATTGCATGCGGTTTTTTGCAAATGTTGCAGTTAAGATTGAAGTTTAGTAATAAACCAAAATAAGAAAAACGATTTTTTAGTCGATTTTAACCCAACTGAAGGTCCACGGTCCCCTTAGATGAAAATAAGTCTTGTAATTCATGGAAATTCTTTTATTTTATTTTATCTGAACAATCAACACAAGAAAACACAGAGGGTGGCCTTCGCTTACTCCACAAAAACTTACATCATTATTCGACAACAGCGAGTGGAGATCTGCTCTAATTTTTCAGATTCAGTATCGCCAACACATTAGATGTAACATGCCAATCCTTACATTTCTAGCCAGGCTTAAAACCGTCAAACTTTTGACGGTATGGATAAACCAATATTAAGAATTTTGAATGAGAAAAAAAAGGCACACCAGCGCTTTATCAATTTTGGTGATTTTAAAAAGACAACCGAGGTTGTTTTGGGAAAACCAGACATGTGTTATTAGAAGCTAACGAAAAAAGTTCATAGTGCATATTTTTGCAGCAGTAAAAATATGAAAACGGCGCCTGCATTTAACACAAGATACAATTTTGAATACAGAAATTATTCACATAGAGAAACTTTAAGATAGGAAAATTAAATTTTAGAATAAAACATAAAATATATATGATTCTATATCATACTCCCTGCGATATTGTTTTTGTATTTCTGCTACATTTTCATACGTACAATAGTATTTTAAAATAAATTTTCTTTTTTCAAAAGTTAATCTTGGTCCACTCATTATTTACAATTAATTACACTGTGAAAAGAAATAAAAATTAGAAAGTTATGACTCATTAAACAGTGTAGTACATAGTTGTCTGACTCACCCTGTATATACATTTACTCATATTTTTCAATCATGGCTTTCAATATTTAAAGAAAAATTTGTTGGTCAAGCGAGATGAGAAAAGTTTTCCGACTGATTTACTATCACGAAATTTAATTTTGAATTAATCTTTGGCTATCAAAATATTGACTTTGCAGAAAAGTTATATTTTCAATATCGAATGCTTATTGTACGGATGACATATTTACAGTTAAAATGAGTGTATAAAGCATACTTCTGGTTGCTTTAGCCATAATAATTTTAAGTTTGATATTTTGAAACTTATTTAATTTTGTTTTGAAAGCGAATATTTATCCCGAAACTGAAAGTTAATGTATATGTTAGTCGTACATTTAAATTTTCAGATTTTAATGCACTGTTATATGCTTGACAGTTTATCTTTAAGAAACGGAACGGCCATTTTTGGTCATCTTTCGAAGAAATGCATGAAATCTTTTAAAGAGAAAGAGCAAGGAGGATCCAATAGATGGAGTTGTCATAAATGACGTCACTTGAAACCGTTCCTACCCCCCCCCCCTCCTCCTGCGTCCGCCATATTTGGCGTGTCTTTCGCTGGAAACTTTTGCTATCGGTAAAAGTTGAATATGGCGATCGTTAGGAAAGGGCAGTTGACGTTATTGTTGGTTCAATTACGGTTGGTTAGCAAGAAAAACCTGTTTGTTCTTTATGACTCCTACTGTACGCATGAAATGGGGAAATTTCATTGGTCTATGTTGAAATGGTCTACAATATGAATGGACTACGTCGCCATGACGACTCCTGCATTGATAGCTACGACAAAAATGAAGTAGTCGATTGGTTGATGGAACTGTTTGTTTGTAAACATGCACTTTCCTTATAGGAGAGGGGAAAAGAACTCGTTTGCCGGCGTCCAAATTTTCCACAGGGGAAGATTGATATGTCTACTACTCTCTTTTCTATCCTCCTAGGGAAAGGGTTACCAAATTATCACTGTAAGCTTTCATAGCCAAATCTCTTAGTCTGCACGGAATCGAACACAAGAACCTAGCAGCCTGTAAGCAATGTGTTTCAGAATAACTCCCTATATTTATTGGGTCGTTCGTAAAGTTCTTTGCAACAAAACATCTGAATACTTTTAGACCGCAATTCTGAATAGACCACACTTTTGGCCCGAACACTTTGGGAGCGCAGAATTAGCAATTCGGAGGTGTACGCTATTCAATGGTAAAAGCATAAAAATTAATAGATTTTGGTGATTGGAAAAGGGACTGCTAAACACAAGTGACCACTATTCCGGAATGTCCGTTGCGGAGATTTTACTGTATAATGAGGAAATACTTGATATGTTTATCAGATAGGTATACATTTTGTACGTAGTAATTTAAAGATAAACAGTTCAAAGTTTTGTTAATAGATGGTGCTGTACTGTTTCTCATTGTAATAAAACTCATACTAATATATAAAGTTGGATCAAATGTCATTATGTTTTTAG
This sequence comes from Maratus michaelseni, assembly GCA_963931845.1. NCBI lineage: Eukaryota > Metazoa > Arthropoda > Arachnida > Araneae > Salticidae > Maratus > Maratus michaelseni. The sequence goes on from OZ007595.1 coordinate 96,052,332, forward strand.
TTTTTGTTACGTTTAGCTGATGAAACGAAAAAAAATGTTCTGCTTTAAAGTTAGCGTGAGCATTCTTACACTTTGAGACAAAGCAGCGCCATCTGTTGACTAAAAGTTTATCTATTTTTTAAATTACTGCATACAATATTTATGAGTTTTCTTTTAAACATCTTACTACTTATTTCATTTTTAACATTTTCCAACATAGTTGAAAAGCGTTTATGAATTCGGCTTGTCTGTCTGTCCGTAATCTAACTCGCGTAAATAAACTCGGATTACCATGGAATTTATATATGTTATCGATGTTTACTAGTCATGTTCGGTATGGAAAATGCAGTGTGTACCGTTTATAGTTCGTTTACAGAGACACTAAAAAAAATTACGTTACAATTTTGTCTATTGGCAAAAATCGTTTGCACTGTATTTTAATTATGTTACACTATTTCAAACATATTGGAATTTATGTATATCATTCCGTTTTGCAACAAGATGCTTACCGTAGTACATGGTGTGCATAGTATTCATTGTTCATTTGCGGGGACACACAAGATAATTCGGTTACAGTACTGTCTATTAATAATAATTGCTGGAAGTGCGTTTTCAGTTGTGGTACGCATATTTAAATTTAACTTTTTTTCCTATCATTACATGGTGTGTATAAATTTTATAGATAATGTAATTTTATAGATAATATTTTACAGATAGTCACAAATGTGACCACTTAAATTTAATTCCAAACTGGCACACAACACCCAGAACATTTTAATAAAATTTTGCTTTCATAATGAGCATGGATGAAAGCAAGTATTTATTTTTTAAGAAATTCGTTTGAAAATTTTGGTGTCAATCAATCATTTCCTTTTTTTTTCGAACAATATTACTCCGCGCCTGAAAGGGTAAGTTTTGTGACAGTATTCTGGAAGTGTTAGAAAGTTTTTCATAATATATGCTTGATGCATGCTTTTCATTCTTGTTATAATTATTGTCATGATATTATACTTTTTTAATGCAAACGAAATTTTGTTATTGCTACATAATGTGAAAAATTATTTCCCTTACATAATTACTACTGCTGCAGTAAAAGTAGTCTTTTTCTCGCTGTACTAAAATTTTTATTGCTATGTGGTACGTGGGTCACCAATTGTTCTTATCCCAACTACACAGAATAATATGAATATATTAAATGGAACAGTATTGAATGAAAAATTTGCCAATGTTATTATGCATTTTTAACGTAAACGAAATTATGTTATATAAATATTAAAAATAACTTCATTTCACAGGTCTACTATTGCTGTAAAAATAGTGTTACAGGCATTTTTTGTCTGACTGTACTTAATTGTTGAGTGCTATGTTGTATGTCTGTCACCAATAGTTCTTATCACAGCTACACAAAATAATATATAACACATAAAAAATATATATAAAACAGTAAAATATATTAAATGAATCAATATTGAATGAAGATTTGTCATTGATATTATACGTTTTTTAACATAAATGACATTTTGTTATAGCTACAAAATATTAAAAATAACGCACGTACTCATGCTGCTGTAAAAGTAATTTTACAAGCATTATTTTTCTGGCTGTACTACATTTTTGAATGCTGTGTAATATGTGTGTCCCCTAAAGTTCTTATCACAGCTACACAAAATAAAATGAATATATTAAATGAATCAATATCGAATGAAAATGTTTTAATTGATATTACTAGTTTTTAAGGTAAACGAAATTTCTAACAGCTACAAAATTTTAAAAATATCTTCCCTACACAGGTACGACTGTTGCTGTAAAAATAGTTTTACAAGCATTTGCAAAAAATGAGTATAGTATATTGGCCGATAGGAGATTACCTAACGAACTGGTCGTAATTTTGGAAAGTGCTTCATTACACATGAATAATGCATATTTTTCATTTCTTCTTCTTTTATTAAAATTTTGCAATAATATATTCGATCCAATCTCTATTTATTGAAACTTTTATAATTAAACAAGAATTCTTCGTTTGGATAAATGATAATTTATGGCATACTGACTTTGAAAATTATCCTTTAATTAACTATAGTAGATTCATATTTATAATGTATTTATTTTACATAATGCTACTGCCAATAAAACATATTCCGTAAAATGTACTCTTTACTTTAATATGTGTTGCACTGTTACTTTTTCAATACTTTATTTGTTCAGATGCAATTTCCAATAATTAATGTTTCTTCATCAATCAAATGAAATGAGCAAAGTTTTACGCTTGATGTGCTGCGATGTAATTAAATTTCGGATTAATCACGATCTAACAAAATATTGATTTCTTAAGAGAGTTACAGTCTCGAGATTGCATAGTTGTTGCATTGCTGAAATCTTTTGAGATTAAGTGATTGTTATAAAGTTTGTTTAAGTCTTAAAAAGTTTGATAATTAAAAGGTTTAATTAAAACTTTACGTCTGGTACTTAAAACGTTTTTCTTGTTTAATCTAAATATAACATTTACATTACTAATTCCAAGTATTATACATTTCGAATATTTTTTCAGTTAATAAAATTCTAGGATGTTCATACTAAAGTTGAATTTGATTATTTATATAAAATATGTATCTCTCTATATAAAAATTGGTTCTTGACCTTTCTTTAAAGCATAGTTGGAGAAATATACACAACCAATTTTACGGCATGAAGTATTCCTGCAATATTGGATGTTTACATTTTGTCAATATGGCATCAACATTGGAAAGTAATATTTAACCATTTCATTGTCAATATCAGTGTTGCAATTCTCATACTTTTTTATTCAGATTGCTTGATTAATACCGCCTTTTTGAAATTGTAATATTCGCCTTATTTAGTGAAAGATTAAATAAGTCAAAAACAAGGCAAATTATACTATTTAAAAAAGAATGAAAAATCATTCATCAAGCATAGATCATGCAACACTTCCAGAATACTTTAACGTAACTTCACCGTTTAATTAGGTGAAATATGATGTCTAGTAAACAAAGTCAAAGTCAGACCGGGCGGGGAGGCCTATCTTTGGGCTTAAGCTCAACTAGCCCCACCCAGCAAGTTTGTTTACTATGTGGCAAAGCCTTACAAGATAATTATTAAAATTGAGAGAAAACAATAAATACACAACAATACTAATAGCTCACTTATTTAACGATAATGTCAAAGAAAATAATCATAGTTTGAATAGTAGCATCGAGTGTATAAAAAGACTTATTTGGGGAAAAACTTGAATCTGGAAAACGCATAACATATTTGAAAAGGCAATTTCAGGAATTGCAATCAATAATCGGAAAAATATCCGAATTAGTTTGTGAAGCCCTGTATATGATCTACAGATTTGTATATATGTTACGGCCAATATGATTAATCTGGTCATTATTATTAATAACCGATTATTATTAATAATGACCGGATTAATCATATTGACCGTAACATATATACTACATTTGTATATAAAATTTATCTTAGTTATAAAATGTATAGCACAGTTGTACCCTTTCAGCAATTTCTGTAAATAAACGGAAAGACACTAGAGATGTTTTGAGTATATCCCCCTGTATATCATCTATAGAATTTATGTACACCAAGCAATAGGAAAAAAATTAGTTTAATTTAAACACGTGTACCACGACTTAAAACCAACATGCAGCAATTATTGTTTTTAGACAGTACTGTAACCGAATTCTTTTGTATGTCCCTAATAATGAACGATGAATGCTATGCACACCATATTCTATAGTACCACATCTCTTGTAGTGCAACTCAGTGATTATATATCAATTTCGATATGTTTGAAATAGTTTAACATCATTAAAACACACTGCAAACGATTTTCCCCAATAGACCGTAATGAAACGGAATTATTGTGAGTGCCTCTGTATATAAACGCAATACACTTCATATTCAATACCGAACGTGCCAAAGTAAACCTCATTAGCATATATCAATTGTATGGCAATATTTAAGCGAGTTAGAGCATGGAAAGAAAGACAGACGGCAGACAGACAGTCGAACCGAATTCATAAAGATTTTTCAGGAAGGTGTTAAAACCGGTACTCTACCAATTAAGAAATCTTGTTTAAAAAAGCAACGGACGGTAACACAGGCAAGTATTTCCAAAGTTAAGCCACAATGTTTAAAAAATATCTGTTGTTTGAACAGGTATTTTACTGTATTGCAAACAGAATATCTCCATTTCCTGCAAAGTACAGAATTTCAGTGTTATCGAGCATAGTTATGATTTTTGCCCTCTTGCGGAAAATTAAAAATCATACACTGGTGTGCAAAACTTAAGCAACAAATACAAAATGCTAATTTCTGAACACGTGAGTGCTCAAAAGGAAATTCTATGAAGAGCAAGTTTAAAACAGAGGTACTGCCATAACAGCATGGCCAATCGATGTGAAGTCCCCTTGATGTCAAACATGGTTAGAAGTGTCACAATCGCTACGGTGAATCAAAATATGGGATATTTCACTGTCTCATTATTACTCTCAAATGATTGTTAACACTGAAAAGTCACTGTGACTATCGCTTTGTGATGGGTCACCAGGTGACATTACAGCGAAGTCACCTTGTGATTCTCAAGTCACTGTCAGTTGAAGACTGAACTTTGAAGTCATTGTGAGCATTGCATTGTGATGAGTCGCCAAATAATGTCACAATGAAGTTCATGGTGACTTTCCGGTGATCAACACGCTAATATGAAGTCATTGCACTCCTTTGGGAAAAGTCACCAGTTGATTTCTTTTTCTGTCACTTGAGAACTCGTCACAGAACAGCTATCATGATCACTTTACAATGGAATGTCAAAATGACAGTCACATGAGAGTCACAAGATGACTTCATTGTAAATTCACCTGGTGACTCGTAAAAAACCAGCAGTCATGATGACTGTTCAATGGAGTGACTAAATGAAAGTAAAAATGAGACGAATGAACGATATCACATTTCTGTTCATTGTAGTGACTGTGACAATTGTGACCATTTGTGATGTCAAGAAGACTTCACATCGACTGTCTGTACTGTTAGGGTAGTACCTATTTTCTACACTTGCAGTTTATAGAATTTCCTTTTCAGTACTCACGGTTCATAAATTCGCATTTTGTGTTTGTTGCTTAAGTTTTGCACACTAGTGTATGATTCTTCCCATTTCACTCATAAAAAAATTCGAATATACCAGAAATACTGCAAAGGAAAATGGTAGTAATCTTATACAACATTTTTAAAACCTTCAAAAGTTTTACAAAAAATTAGGAATTTAAAAAGTTTTTTCCGTTAAGAGCCTACATCAGTCACGCGAAGAAACGCTCAAGCTAATGTTAAGTCTATGGGAAGGTCCTTGCGCGATTTCTCGCTCGCTTTTTAATATTTTTAAATGATTCTTTTTGCATAGGATAGCTGAGGCCGATCTCTAACGTTGTTAGTTTTTACTTTTGTGATTTTGGTTACGGTTTTTTTGTAAGCGGACATTTTCAATTTTGGAACCGGTTGGAACCGGTTCTGAAAGTGAAATTACCCTTATATAAAAAAACTGGAACCAAAATCGAAAAAGTAAAAACTAACATCGTTGGAGATCGGCCTCAGCTATTCTATGCAAAAAGAATCATTTAAAAATATTAAAATGCGAGCTAGAAATCGTGCAAGAACTTTCCCATAGACTTAACATTAGCTTGCGCGTTTTTTCGCGTGACTGATGTAGGCTCTTGTGTTAGATCTTGAGACAAGGATTCCGGAGCATTTTTATTTTGTTTTAATCATTCCAATTATACGAGTAATTATGTAAAGTAAAGTGATCTCGTGACGAAGAACTTGGTTTCAATTAAACAAAATTTTTGTTTTGTAAGGCAGAAAATTTTGGTTCAATACAGAGAAACCCTGTTTCTGTTGAACGGGATTGCCTTATATATCAGACGGAGAAATTACCAAGAAACTGTGTCTCATGTTAACTGAACGTGACATAGAGACATTTTATTTCATACAGAAAAAATCTGTACCAATTTTACAGCATTTTTCTGTATAAATTACAGGGGAAAACTGGTGGCAATTCTGACAAGATGTATCTTTAATATATACGGGACTCTTTTAGGTAGCTTCCAATACAAAAAGTAAAAAGCTACCTATTGCAGCCGTCCGGAGGAGAGAAATTACGGAAATATTTTTATCTTTCATCGATTATAACCCACAGACCACAAAACCACCCCCTGTGCAGTATATATTAAATATATAGTGCACCGATTTGGATGTGATTTAAAATGTGTATAGGGCATACCAAGGTCTCGACCGTGTTTGTTGGCGGCAAGTTAAAAAAAATATTTTTTAAAAATTCAAGAAATTTTAAAAAAAAATTATAAATTGAAAACAAAAAATCTGTTAAGCGTTAGATCTTGATACAGGAATTCCGGAGCATTTCTTGTTTTGCCTTTATCTTAAAAAATGGCTGAGATATGGCAGTTGAATTTCAAGGGTGGTTGACAGTTTCAAACAATCTGATTTTTTTATGCTGTAACTCATGTATTTAGGAACCGATATGAATGTGACTGAGCATATGTACAGGACATACCAAGGTCTCGACCGAATTCGTTTGTCAGCTTCATCCGCTATCTTGTTTCAAAATGGCGGCCATTTAACATTAAAAAAAATTAAACTTTAAAAAGTTGTACGAAACATTATGAATTGAAAACATTGTTTCCGTTAAGTGTTAGATCTTGATACAAAGATTTCGGAGCATTTTTATTTTGGTTTTATCTTAAAAAATAGCTGAGATATCGCTGTTGGAAATTCTAGTTTTGGCTCATATTGTTAAACAATCTGATTTTGTTATGCTGTAATTCTCATGCTTAAATTCTCCATCAAATTCAGTATTAACAAAAATTGGGATTGGATCTTCTATAATCGGATTCCAAGCATTTTAGCTTCGCGTATTTTAGTAAAATTAGTTGAATTTTTAAAAACAAGGAAAATGGAAGCTGTCTTTTCCTACTGTGGGAGGACTTTTTAGGTACAATATTTTTGTAATTTTGATGTTTCATTGCAGTTTTTTTTTTTCCAAAATCAGGATAATATTTCAGTAATACTGGTTTTTCAATGATATTGTTGTCAAAATACAACCAATATTTAGCATTTCAGAGAGTACGCTTATTTTTTTTTTTTGCTCGATCAGGTGCGTGACGTATGTTTGTGAACGGTATTTATACTATTGCAAGTAGAAGATATTTCATAACAGTAATAAGAAACATGTCAGAGAAGACATGTTTCTTAGGTCAGACAAAGGACAGAGAAGACATGTTCATTATCCATATCAGAAGTAAGAATTGAATTTTAATTTCGGTTCCATGTGTCAGAAGAGTGTTTGAGAAAAATCGCGTTTGTTCTAAAATTTGCAACAGCGCGTCCACAGGAAGGTAAAACAATATTAGTATTTCATGGAAATTATTTCCAATGAATGCAATAGTGGAATCAAATGTAACCATTATTGGTTTGCAACCAGAGTATAATTTATTATAAAAATTACTTTAAAAAATCTTTGTACTATCGATATATTTTTGGCAGCAATTTGCTTTATCTTTTTCTAGTTCTCCAATTCTTAAAAATTCCTTGATTAAATAAGATTTTTTTATAAGTGATAATTTATCTCGTACTATATTTTAAAACTATATTTTATTTACTTGTACTACTAAATTTTACACATTGCTATTGCCAAAGAAACATATTTCGCAAAGTGTATTCCTTATTGTAATTTCTGCTATACAGTAGTGGAAAAAAGGGATAACTGTAATTCATCGTATAAAAATGTGACTGGTACAATTCATTATTAATAACGTCTACTAATTAAATCTATACTTATATTTTGATTAGGGATCGTCTACGTACAAAAATCGAATATTTAATATACATATATATAATCAAAAATTATTTTCAAGAAATATATATTTAAAAAAATATATGAATTGTAACCTCTGATTTGTTTAACAGAAATTGATTTCTAGACGCTTCAAATATAGAAATCCAATATTAAAACTTATTCCGCTTAGTAAATTTTGAGTTATGGCTAAAAAGTACCGATAAAAAGTACCAACCGGTTAAAAAGAAACGATTGAAAAGAAATTTAATATTAGGATTTCCAGATGTTAAACCTGCATAATTTCTAAACTACCTGACCCAATGACGTTTGGTATCCTAAGCTAAAATTTACCAAATAACTCAAATATGATGTCCTAATTAGGTGTTAGTATTGAAACTTTTAAAGTTTATTACAATTTTATTATGTAGGGGAGATGGGGGATGAATGGGACAAGGGATGGATGGGACGTTCTCAATTTTTCAAGCAATAAACTTTTTTTTAGTTACTTCCTATCCTCATAGATTTCACTACCATAGTGTGCTTCAGAACCAAAATCAAGACCACATGGCTGTTTTCAGTTTCCTTCAAATTTGCATTTCCTGAAAACTCTGCTTAAGAGTATTCTTTTTTTTACACTTGAAGTTACTTAAATATCTTATGCAATATAAACAATTAAGATATGTTGTAGTTTTTTATTTCAAGGCTCAATATTGGTAATTAAAATGAATGCATATTAACCATTGTGATAAAATAATTTTTGAGACAAAATGGCTGACAATTGAATATATGCATCATGGGGATGATTGGGACATTTCAAATGGGATGAATGGAATTGTCTCATTTATCCCTAGAGGATGCTTTAAAATTTATTTATTAACTAAAAAATATTATATAGTTTGATAAATTAATAATTTATGGTAATTATTCTTTTAACATTTCATCCTCATTGTAGTTATCGTCTTCAGCTATTGAATGCTTCCGTTTATGGGCCTTTTAAGGTAAAGCTGAGATGAGTCCAATATGATGGGCTAACAAATAATTCTGGAGATTATATTACAATTTACAATCTCTCAGCTTTTGCCCAGGAGGCATTTTTTTTCAGCTTTTAGTCCTTAACATTAAATAAAAGTAGGAAAATATTTGTGTCCCACTTATCCCTGCTGTGGGGATGATTGGGACATAGAAGAATTTTTTTTAATTTCATAATATATTTCTGTATAATAATAATCTTGAATAAATACTGTGCATAAGATGTAGTCAAACACTTAATATATGAAATGTGATATATAATATTGATAATAACTTAAATAAAATATTTAAAATAAACATTTTTGTGAAAATGTCCCATTCATCCCCCATCTCTCCTATATGACCTTCAAAGCATAATTTAATTATAGCATAAATTAGCAGTCGTTATTACTAAGCAATCTGCAACAGTCACAATTTTGTAGTTTTTGAATTATGCTTAAAAGATACCCACAATGCTATCTATTTAGCAACCTTTAAAAATGTATTTAACGCTAGAATTTCCAAACTTTAAACTTGGATAATTTTAAATTATTTGGTCGAATGACTGCCAGTTTGGTATTCATTTACCAAGTAATTTAAATATGTTGTCAAAATTAGGTGTTAGTGTTGAAAATTTGAAAGTTTATTACAATTTCTCTATATAGACGACCGCTTAAGCCAAATTTAAGTATAGCATTAAGTAATTGACGTTATGACTAGACGATTCGTATTAATCCCCTTTTTTTATACGTAGTAGGTGTGTCTCATTTTTTACCCACGACTGTTCCATTACTTTTACAATATTTGATCACGTGCAATTTTCAAAAATTAAAGTTTCAGGATCAATCAAATGAAATGTGCAAAGTTTACGCTTGAACTGCTCCGATGATATTAATTTCAAATTATTCGTCAGCTTTCAAAATGTTGATTTTCAAGAGAGCTATATTTTCGACGACACTTAGCTCTTGTGTTACTGAAATGTTTTTGACTTAATTGATTTTATAAAGTTTGTTTAAATTTTATAAAGTTCGTTATTTAAAACATTACTTTAAAGCATTAGAGGTAGCACATGATTTTTTAAATTATAAACATACATTTTAAATAAATAAATGCAATACATTATTGGCCGAAATCTCATAAATGTTTTTCTACTTGATATCTGTTTTTTAAAAGTCTCATATTATGCTCAGTTTGAATTTTTAATAACCACTGATATTTTGCAGAATAATAATTAGTAGATGGGCACAAATTTTCTTTAAAAAATAAATATTATAGGGCAGTTTATATCAGACTGTTATGTGGGTTTCTTATATATTTAAAGTCAATGCTTCAACAGGCTCTTTCCATTAAAAACTTAACAGAGGAATTGGTTCGTATCGGAAGAAAACTTGAAAGGCGCAGGGTGTGGGTTGGTATTAAGAAATTGTTAGCCTACATTGACTTAGCGAGACAGACTGATGGTGAGCACAGAGTAACGAAATTCCTTACTAAACTGGAAGAAGAAAAATGTTTAGAAGGTGTTTAAAAACGTCAAAACATTTCTGAAGAAAGGGTGGGGGGAAGATGTGCTTAAACAAACTCTGCCATAACAAGACAAAACACAAATTGTAAGGGACAGTAGTATATTTTTTACAAGTCTGCCACTTAGCTTAAAAATGAACACTTTTGAAATATTGTATGCACTATTTTCAAAGACATATTAAGCCTATGATTAAATGGATAGATATTGGTTAATATATAAATATCAGTATTTAAATTAACAATGTGGAAAGAAGTGGCGGTTAATAAAGGTACGCTTACCTTTCCCCCATTCTTTTCAGTCCAGAAAATCTTCTTTATGAACAAACAGCAAGCAATGGCGATTTCTTAAGAACAACATGTGCTCCCCTACTGGAAACATTACTGAAAATGACTGCATACTGCCATCTGGTGGAAATATAAGGAAATTAATACACCGGAACATGCAGTGACAAAAAAAATGAAGGACACAATTTTGAATCCAACAAAAACAAATACAGTGATCTTTCATTTATACGCGATGTTCAGTAATTACTTTTTCATACCACTATTTTATAACAGTAAAATTTGATTTATAAATTCTGCGATTTAAGAAGACGAAAATTGCCCTAAAAAAAACTGGTGCTGAAAAATGATTTCCGTTTATCGCGTATAAGTGAGAGATCACTGTATTACATATTTCACTCATATAAAAATCATATTATTCTGCTTTATGTGATTCATATTTATAATAAATGCATTGGTTTTTCAATTTTTTTTTATAATTATAGTTTGTTGATAATTTTAATGATCAAGTTATGGGTATAAGACAGGGGACAGTAGTGTAGTGACGTTTGAGATATTTAAATTACATTTTAAAGAATAAAAAAAAACAGATTTTCACAGTAGAAATAACATGATATTGTATAACAATCACAGAGAAACATTTTAACATTAAATGAGAATTTATATTGAAAAGAAATGCCGAGAGATATACTGGGTACTGAGAAATCACACTTGTGAGATTTTGGTCCTTCAATATTTTAATTGTTTTTCTTTTCTTTTAGCTAAGCCTTTTAATTACTTGTATGAAATGTACATTTCATAGTTTTATTTTACACAATACCACTTCCCATAAAATATATTACATAAAATATATTCCTTTTTTAACCTAGTTGCACCATCGCTTCCTAAATATATTATTTGTTATGATGTAGTTTCCAACACTTTAAAGTTTCTTGATCAATCAAATATTGATTGATCAAGAAACTTTAAAGTGTTGGAAACTACATCATAACAAATAATATATTTCGAAAGTGATGGAGCAAGTTTTACGCTTGATGTGCTGTATCGTAATTACATTTCGCTTTAATCACAAGCTATTAAAATATTAATTTTTTGCGAGAGACTTATAAACGTCGCATATACATAAAATGTTTTTCGATTAAGTGCGATAGCTTAAACTTTGTTTGAGTCTTAAATGCTTTATAATTTAAAATTTTAAATAATTAAGCTTGATAAGTGATTTGTTTTATACAATACCACTGCCCATAAAATATATTCATTTTTTTAACTTATGTTGCACCATCACTTTCGAAATATATTATTTGTTATGATGTAGTTTCCAACACTTAAAAGTTTCTTGATCCATCAAATATAACGAGAAAAGTTTTACGCTTGATGTGCTGTATCGTACTTACCTTTCGTGTTAATCACAATTTATTAAAATATTAATTTTTTTTTTACGGGAGACTTATAAACGTCGCATAGATAAAATGTTTTCGATTAAGTGATAGCATAAACTTTGTTTGAGTCTTAAATACTTGATAATTTAAAATTTTAAATAATTAAGCTTGATAAGTGATTTGTTTTATACAATACCACTGCCCATAAAGTATATTCATTTTTTTAACTTATGTTGCACCATCACTTTCGAAATATATTATTTGTTATGATGTAGTTTCCAACATTTAAAAGTTTCTTGATCAATCAAATATAACGAGAAAAGTTTTACGCTTGATGTGCTGTATCGTAATTACATTTCGCGTTAATCACAAGCTATTAAAATATTAATTTTTTTACGGGAGACTTATAAACGTCGCATAGATAAAATGTTTTCGATTAAGTGATAGCATAAACTTTGTTTGAGCCTTAAATGCTTGATAATTAAAATTTTTAAATAATTAAGCTTGATAAGTGATTTGTTTTATACAATACCACTGCCCATAAAATATATTACATAAAATGTATTCCTTTTTTTAATTTATGTTGCACCATCACTTTCGAAATATATTAATTTGTATAGATGTAGTTTCCAACACTTAAAGTTTCTTGATCAATCAAATATAACGAGAAAAGTTTTACGCTTGATGTGCTGTATCGTAATTACATTTCGCGTTAATCACAAGCTATTAAAATATTAATTTTTTTACGGGAGACTTATAAACGTCGCATAGATAAAATGTTTTCGATTAAGTGATAGCATAAACTTTGTTTGAGCCTTAAATGCTTGATAATTTAAAATTTTAAGTAATTAAGCTTGATAAGTGATTTGTTTTATACGATACCACTGCCCATAAAATATATTACATAAAATATATTATTTTTTTTAACCTATATTGCACCATCACTTTTGAAATATATTATTTGTTATGATGTAGTTTTCAACAATTAAAGATTCTTGATCAATCAAATATAACGAGCAAAATTTTACTCTTGATATGCTGTGTCGTAATTACATTTCGTATTAATCACAAGCTATTAAAATATTGATTTTTTTACGGGAGACTTATCGACAACGCAGAGATAAACTATTTTTCGATTACACGATAGTTTAAAGTTTGTTTGTGTCTTAAATGCTTGATAATTTAAAAATTTGAATAATTATGCTTGATAAGTGATATGTTTTTATTCTAAGTAATAATAAAAAATATGATAGCTAAAATAATTTTATTATAAAAATGTAATGTGAGTATTTAATGTAAAATGTAGTTTAGGTATATAAAAATGTAATCTAAATATAATAAAAACGCAGTGTGTTGATTCTGGTGCGAACCCATCCATATTACAACAATGGATTACTTCTATGTTTGCAGAGAAAAAAGAAATAATGAAAAATATTCAGACACGTGACATTTTAGACGTACATTTTTTAAATTACAAGCTTCTGCACGTGTACTTTGTTTTTATAAGTGAATAAAAGGCATATTTACTGTGACGTTACGAGAATATTGTGTATTGAATTTAAACTAACAATATGTCAATTATTTGTGCAACATACTAACCATTTCAGATATCGTGTTTACTATTGGTAATGTAAACAATGAGCTGTGCAGTGAGTCCTTTACTTTCAAGATTCATTGATAAAATTAAAAAATTAAATACTGGAGGGGATGCAATCAAATTTATATCATATTTCTCTGAATTATATCTCAATTTCTCAAAAAGTTCAGGAATATACTCAAATTTGTAAAATTTAGTAGGCTTTTCTGCTTGTTTTAACCTTGAAAGTGCTGTTTTAGTTCTATTGAATTTTATATCAGAAATATGCTCTTTTAAACGAGTTTTAAGCTTTCGTAAGGTCATACCTATATAGAGAAAAGCCTACTAAATTTTACAAATTTGAATATATTCCTGAACTTTTTGAGAAATTGAGATATAATTTAAAGAAATATGATATCAATTTGATTACATCCCCTCCAGTAAAATCGAAAACGTTATTACATAAAAAGATTGATGCTGTACCGATGGAAGAATTATCAGGAATCTATAGAATCCCAGTCACTATAGAAATAAAAGAAAATTGTAAGAAATGTTATAAAGTTAAAGCCTATATAGGTATGAACTTACGAAAGTTTAAAACTCGTTTAAAAGAGCATATTTCTGATATAAAATTCAATAGAACTAAAACAGCACTTTCGAGATTAAAACAAGAACAATCAGTAAAAATACATTTTGATCAAGCTAAAATAATTAAGCATACATCATCCTTTTATCAAGCAATAATTAATGAATCCATAGAAATTTTAACTATAAAAGATAAAACATGCAATGATTCATTATCCTACAATATTCCCAAATTATGGTATAGACTCTTAGAAATTGTTCAAGACGAAATATGATTATCACCCCCCCCCCCCCCCCCAGTGCTTCCCACCCCTGTTGACTTGTTTTAATGGTTTGTTCCATTCTCCAGCAGTGAACGATGTTCTTACTAGTTTTTCGCCATTTGTCTTTTGTGTTGCTTGCGTTTTGAATTGTAACCCTGAAGATGAGCAAAAGTTTGCTCGAAATAGCGCTCGGTTATCTATGTTGAAATACAGTTTTGTATATAAAAACACCTTCAGTAAAATATTTTATAAAAATGGTACGTATATGTTTTTTGGACATTTATGTTGTTCTTAATTAATATGTACAGTTGACCTAAACTGAATCCCAACATATATTTTAATCACTAAATTGTCCCAGAGAGAAAACGAAAATAACTTATCGACTGGAAATTCTCTAATTATGTCTTCTTTCAATGTATGTTTAAAAAAATAATCTTAGGAGTCATTTTCATATTGAAATTACACCAAACTCTGAAAATTTCAATATAAACGCGTATTTTTGACATTAGATTTGACTTTTTTGTTACATTTTAAATAAGGATACCAAACGGAAAATCATTCGATCAAGCATTTTCGTAATGCACTAAGTTTATATTTGAGTTAAGACGCGGTTAAGTTTATATTTTAATCTTTCAAAGAACCTGGGAAAAAATTGCAAAGAAGATATCTTGGAATTTTGGTCGTTGGATTTTTTTTCTTCATCAGAATTAATCTATTTATACCGCTTTCTATATATCCGTTATATCTTGATATATCACGTATTATATATATACTTCACTGGTTAACTGATAAGCGGTACAGACTTGTGACCAGGGCTTTACAAATTTAGATCAAATCTGGTAGCCAACAAAAAATTCTAGTTGCCCGTTTTTCCAACCGTCATTTTCAAAAAGTATAAAAGTTTTTTATGAATTAGTTGAGAAAAAATAATAATAAACATAGTTTAGAATGGTACATAATTTAGAAACGTAATATAAACCAAGTTTTCTAATGAAACTTATCAAAATTATATATATCTGAAAAATTAATAAATAAATAAGGTTGAAAATTAAGGTTGTAAAGGTTGAATTAACCGGTATGTTTGAAAAGTGGGGGCCATCGTGATAAACTTCTCGTTTTCCCCCTGGTTCGATGGCCCCTGGAAAACACCGATTACCGAATGCTTCAAATGACCGCACAGTTGAGTGCTACAAAATATTTATCTGATAAGGGGTCTTCAATGAAATAGTGAAGCAGGATTTTTTTTCCTTTATTTTACTGTTGAAGTGAGTCAAATAATTCTGATTTTATTAAGTTAAAATTTGTATTTCATGAAATTATTTTTGCCTAATCAAAAATAAAAGTTGAAATATTTTTTATAAATTTGGTCGCCAGTGGCCACCTGGCAACTGCATTTGTCAAGCCCTGCTTGTGACTCTCTGAATAATATATCTAAATACAAGAAATTTGTAAAAAAAAGGGGTCTTGAGCTTTATGTGGCATAGTAGATTGATTGCCTATTCATTTTCTATAAATAATACATTCTATACGATGACGGGTTGTGATTAGTAGTACATCCAAAAAGGGGAATTTTCGATTCTTTTAAGCGTCCAAAGTGAATCTAATATTTTTTTCACGGAAAGTGCTGAAAGGGAATCATAATGAAGACAATCGCAACGTATACACGGTCACCTACGTTTAGAATTATGGACGATCTAGCTCATTCTTTTTTGGACGTGAATGGTGGCCACATGTTTTTAATGTTCGAGATATGATAACATTTAAAAGAAAGGAAATTAAAGATGTATATACTGTTTTTACAATATATTTGTTATTGTTAAAATTATAAATTAAACGCCGGTTTCGGTTTAAACTGAGACACTACAAATCTTTTATAGAAAGTGGACTGTAACTCTGGTTTCTTAGACAGTTCTTTTTTAAAATTTGTATTAATACCTGTAAGGGTTTGTATTAATGATTTTGACATACTCTATACAGTCATATGAATTAAAAAAGTCGTACTTATCAAAAGCATTATAACATGCTACTTTACCATTTTTATTTCCAAACAAGTCGCAAAAAAGATTTATGACTGGCATCACATACAAAATATCGACGAGAATGCTAAATGTGCTTTTAACGGCCATGGGGGAACTATTCGGATAATGCCCACGTCATTTTCAGATGATATGTAAGCACGCATAACATAAAGAGTAACAATTCAAAGAGAGACAAATGAGGCTGAACTAGCTTCCCTGCTGACAAATTTCTTGTCGGACATTTTTTTCATTATCAGATAGTAATCCATGCATACAATTTATTATTTCTAATATAATAAAGTGATACATGTAATGAAATAATAAAATGCACAGGACTTTCCAAAAAAGATTCATGAACTTTAAAATTCAGTGTATTGCGGGTTGTGTGTAGAATTATTAAAATTCACAAATATAACTCATCCATCTATTTAAAGCAGTTTGGTAATTTTGTCAAATTTCCATCGAATTTCGACCGAGTACGCATGCGTCAAAAAAGGACCGGCCAATGAGGCGAGGGTCTATTCCTGTCTCCAAACGTATTTGGGATCAAGATCAAATCAACTCCTGTTGTTTTGATGGCTTCTTCCACGTTGCGTTAAACCTAGGAAGATATTTATATAAAAAACTGTGGAGTGTTTAGAAGGTATTTATTTTATTTATTGTTGTATTTATTGTAATTTGTATGATACTTAGGTATCCATTTCGGATTTACTGTGTAACATGAATTTAGGTTCATTTAACGTTCGCGAAATCAAATCATTTTGTTTATATAGTACAGAAAATAATTATTCAATCGTAAATAAAAATATAGTAGAACATGTAATACAAAATTGGACCACTTATATTCCGTTTATGATCGGGTATGAATCTTATGGTGTTCCGATTGCTAATGAAAACTATTATGTAAATATAATGTCAAAAGACAGTACGCACGGTAGTAATATTTTTATTATTATGTGTTCAAAAAAAGCGAATCTGAGCGTCTGAATATAAATTATAAAATATTATTTCTGTATTTAGCAACTAAATATTTAATAAATATGCAGGAATGTGACTAGCTTTATGTGAATGTATAATATATATAAGTCTAAACTTTAGCATTATTTTTTAACAGAAATATATTATCTCTATTCGATTTAAAAGTTTTGTCATTACATAAGTGTGCTATTTTATTTGTAAAGAGTACGTATGTATACAAATCTTTAGAATGTTTTGATTTGCAAACTCTTAATATTTGAATAATGTTTACATTATATTTGTTTGTATGTATACAAACAATATATGTATACAAAGAAGTATATATACAAACAATGTATCATGTAACAATATTAATATTTACATTGTATTGTTTGTATGTATACAAATCTTGAATGTTTTAATTTATTACATTCATTTTTTACCAGTTTGCATGTCCGTTCATGGGCGATTCATATGAAACTCATAATTTGTCACAAATTGGTGATTTTATTGATTTAGTGCTTTGCCCAGGAATGTGGAAAAAAAAATATTTTTGACATCGGGTGAAATGAATGAGGTTATTTCGGTTTTTATTTTGTATATAAAAAATGTTATATGTAAAAAAATCCTGGTCATTAATCACATTGTTTTTTGTATATTTAAAGACGATTACTTATTCTTTGTAATTCTTTTTTTGTTGGGGGTTTTTGAGCAAAATAATATTACTTCATAGCTAGAACCAGTTCCGCTTAATCATTAATATTTACTTAATCCTTTGACCGCTGAGCAAATGGGCAAATTTGTAATGTTTTTTCTGTTATTTTTTTTAAATGTCAAAAAAAGATAAATTTTCAAACTTGGTATAAAAAACTTAGGTATTTCTCTATTATCCCATCGTCCACTTTTCATAACAAAATACTATCGCCAAACTGTATGATTAAATGCCAAAAATGCAGTCCCATTTACTTGATGTCGGAAGCATTATACGTGTTTGTTATGTCGTCAAGTGGTTTTTAATTCAACATTTGCGCATATTAATGACAACGTTCTCCCGTTTATTTGGCGTTACAGTTTGGCGACAGTTTTTTGTTATGAAAAGTGGTCGATGAGATAACAGAGAAGTACCAAAACTTAATTACGTATATGAGTAGATTCCTTGACAGTATTAATCATTACTCAATATTTTAAAACTGCATCATATTTGTAGAATTATATTAATTTAAACAATGCTTCTATTGAAGTGTGAAGAAGCACATACTTCTATGAAGAACCATATATTTACATAATCGTTTTCATTAGCAATCGGAACACTATAAGATTCATCCCTGATAATAAACGGACTATAAGTGGTCCAATTTTGTATTACGTGTTCTAAGATATTTTTACGTACGTTTGAATAATTATTTTCTGTACTATATATACAAAATGATAGAGATCTAAAAACACAATTTCCATCGGATTGATTTCGCTAATGTTAAATGAGCCTAAATTCATTTTTAAACAGTAAATCCGAAATGGACACCTAAGTATTCATACAAATTATAATAAATAAAATAAATACCTTCTAAACACTCCACAGTGAGTTCTATATAAATACCTTCCTAGGTTTAATGCAATGTGCAAGAAAAAAAAACAGGAGATGATCCCAAACACGTTTCTAGAGACAGTAATAGACCCTCACCTCATTGGCTGGTGATTTTTTTGACGCATGCGTATTGGGTCGAATATTGTTGAAAAATGATTTTGAAGAAAAAATCGGGAAATTCACAAAATGGTTTCGGGAAAAACTTCACCAAATGGTTTCAAAATTCTTTGATTGACAGCGGGAAAAAAATTTCATTTTACATTCAATCATCGCAATTGGCGAGTGTGACTATTAAGTTTAGCCAGTACTGGCAATAACATCAATTACCAATTTTCAGTATTACTCGCCGATTGGTGAGTGTTAATTTTGTCTTATATCACAAACTGTATTTACATATACTACTAGATAAATGATTATGAACCATTTTTCTATTATTGGGTGAGATTCATGTTTTTTCAGCAATTCTTTGACGAAATTCGTGTTTTTTCAGCGATCCTTTGAAGAATTTCGCATTTTTCTCGTGATCCTTAACGAAATTCGCATTTTCCAGCGATTCCTTGATAAAATACATTTTATTCCGCAATTTTTAGACGAAATTTAGTAAAGAAGCGTGATCTTTTGGTGAACTTTCCTTTTTTGCGATTTTTTGACAAAATTTGCTTATCTTTCACGATCCTTTTGTATAATTAATGTTTTTTCTGTTGTCTTTTAACGAAAGTCATGTTTCCCCATGATCCTTTGATGAATTTAGTGTTTTTTCCTCAATCATTTGACGAAATCTGTGATTTTTCCCCTCCGTGAAGATTGGTTAGATGTTTTTAATCTGCAGGTGCCCTAAAAGGACTGTGACGCCCGTTGCTGCATTGCACACATTCTTCCATGTGGCATCGAACGAAGGAAATTCATCCTAAAGAATCATTGTTTCATTCTTGACATTTCTGGAAAGAAACAACGTTCAACTCATTGGCTGAATTGTAAAGAGCGAAATGTGTCAAACATTAGCGGAAAGAAAGTGTGCAATTTGTTCGTTCATGGATAAAATCATGCAATTCATTAATCGATAGTTGATAAATTGCGAAATTCGTCAATCGATAGCGGAAAAATCGCAAAATTCATTAATCGACAGTGGAAAAATCGCAAAATTCATCAACTGGTTTCGGGGGGAGAAGTTTTCGAATATCGTCGAATGGCTTCGAGAAAAAAAATCACAATCCGTCAATTTCGGGGAAAAAATCGTGAAATTCGCCAAATGGTTTCGAAATTTGTCGAGCGACAGCAGAGAAAAAAATCTTTTTCCATTCAATCATCGCAATTGGTGAGTGTGACTATTATGTTTGACCAGTGGTGGCAATAAAGTCCATTGCCAAATTTTCAGCATTACTCGCTGTTTGGCAAGTGTTAATTTTGTCCTATACTTCAAAATCCTTTTGATCATATCATCAGTGTGCAGGACAATTTTCTTACAGGAGATCATTTGATGAATTTTGTGATTTTTCCATTATCGATTGACCTATTTTACTGCTATCGATTGTTGAATTTTATAATTTATCAACTATTGATTAGCGAATTTCATGATTTTTTCCATGAACATTTGACGAATTATGCAAAAAAAAAATATCGTTAAATTGTCTTGGGTAAAAAAAAAAATTTAATATTATCAAATGCCTTCGAGAAAAAAGTTGCAAGTTGAAACGCCTGTGACCTCTTTTTCATGTTATGCATCTCGGGTCTATCCCCACACTCCCCCCCCCTCCACAAGTGGGACACTTTTCTAAATTTTGCAGACACCTCTCATGTGATATATCGCTGGAAAAGTCTTTGACCGCTTATTCATGTTATGCATCTCCGGGGTCCATCCCGCCACCCCCTCCCCTCCCCCCCCTTAAGGGAAGCACTTTTATAAATTTTGTTGACACCCCTCATGTCATATAGTGTTGGAAAGGTATGTGACTGCTTAATCATATTATGCATCTCCGATGTCCATCTCCCCACTTTGCCCCCCCCCCCAAGGGATACTTTTCTAAATTTTGTTGACACCCCTCATGTCATATGTTGTTGGAAAGGTCTGTGACTGCTTAATCATATTATGCATCTCCGATGCCCATCTCCCCACTTTGCCCCCCCCCCCAAAGGGTACTTTATAAATTTTGCACACAACCCTCATGTTATATATCATTGGAAAGGTCTGTGACTGCATAATCATATTATGCATCTCTGATGTCCATCTCCCCACTTCCCCCCCCCCAATGGGTGCTTTATAAATTTTGCACACAGCCCTCATGTTATATATCATTGGAAAGGTCTGTGACCACTTAATCATATTATGCATCTCCAATGTCCATCTCCCCACTTTGCCCCTCCCACCCCCCAAGGGATACTTTTCTAAATTTTGTTGACACCCCTCATGTCATATATTGTTGGAAAGGTCTGTGACTGCTTAATCATATTATGCATTTCCGATGTCCATCTCCCCACTTTGCCTCCCCCCCCTCCCCAAGGGGTACTTTCTAAATTTTGCACACAACCCTCATGTTATATATCATTGGAAATGCCTGTGACCACTTATATCATATTATGCATCTCCGATGCCCATCTCCCCACTTTGCCCCCCCCCAAGGGGTACTTTCTAAATTTTGCACACAACCCTCATGTTATATATCATTGGAAAGGTCTGTGACCACTTAATCATATTATACATCTCCCATGTCCATCCCCCATTTCCCCCCCCCTCCCCAAGGGGTACTTTCTAAATTTTGCACACAACCCTCATGTTATATATCATTGGAAATGCCTGTGACCACTTATATCATATTATGCATCTCCGATGCCCATCTCCCCACTTTGCCCCCCCCCCAAGAGGTACTTTCTAAATTTTGCACACAACCCTCATGTTATATATCATTGGAAAGGTCTGTGACCACTTAATCATATTATGCATCTCCCATGTCCATCCCCCACTTTGCCCCCCCACCCCCCCAAGGGATACTTTTCTAAATTTTGTTGACACCCCTCATGTCATATATTGTTGGAAAGGTCTGTGACTGCTTAATCATATTATGCATCTCCGATGTCCATCTCCCCACTTTGCCCCCCCCCTCCCCAAGGGGTACTTTCTAAATTTTGCATACAATCCTCATGTTATATATCATTGGAAAGGCCTGTGACCACTTATATCATATTATGCATCTCCCCACTTTGCCCCCCCCCCAATGGGTACTTTTCTAAACTTTGCACACACCCCTCATGTGATATATCAATGGAAAGGTCAGTGACCGCTTAATCATATTATGCTCCCCACTATGAAATTTGTCAAGTTAAAGCAACTATATATTTTATTTTTATGGTACTATCAAGTTGTTTGCCGTCAAATTTTGACGGGTTCCATCTAGTTTATATAAAAACATATTATTTATTTTACAACCTCAAAATGTCAGCTCTTCGTGAATGCAGGGATGAAAATTATCGTCTTTTTGCATACCACTATAATCTGAGAGAGAATGTCCTTTTATTTAATCGGAACATTCTGTGATTTAACCGAACGACATTTTTTCTAAGACTATACTGATATGCAAAAAGACGGAGAATTCTTATCCCTGTGAATGACATTTTTAGAATAAAAAAATAGTAAAAGATAGTTACAAAAAGAAATTTGAGTCAGATGTTTGTGTGTACAGAGACATGAGCGCAATATAACCCCCAACTTTTGATTGAATGACATTACAATCAAAACTCATATTACTCAACAATATCCGACAGTTGCTTACAATATCAAAGAATAAAAATATACCGAGTTTCAAAAAGATAACATTAAAATTCAAATAAAACAGAGTTCACTTTAAGTCCTGCAGGAATCTCGCATGTAATTTAACAGTTACACCTACGGTACGGTATATAACAGTACTAGTTACAATATTATTCTTTGCTGTTAGAATCTTTGGAGCCAAGGGGGGTTCTAGTTTTATTGTATGAACAATCAGTACATCTGGATCTGGATCAGGATTAGGAGTAATCGGAAAATGTTGCACGATCGGCAATTCTGAATCTGGTATGAGAGTACTGCCATCATCAATATCTGAAAATAGTGGATTCGATTCTGTCTTTTATGTGTATATTTTTGAAGAGCTCGATTAATCTCTGCCACGGATCTTGCAACACGGATATTCTGACCTTTCTCTGGATAAAGCTCTAGTAATTTCGTCGAAGGCCAGAGATTTTTTTTAAATTAACGTGGGTTTGGATACGTTTTTTGTCATGCTTGTGCTGCATCAATTACCCAAGATCTTAAACCGAAGCAAGCGTAGCCTGCTAGTACATGATAAAACATAAACGATTGTAAAAAAAAAAAAAAAAAACGTTCATTACATTTCACCCGTTTTCATAAATAAAAGGAACATAGCATTCACGGTGAGAGAAAATAGTGTTAGTACAAAAATGGTATTTCATCTAAATTCCTTTAAATTTATTTGAATAATTATTTGTCGTGTGATAATATAGTTTGCAAAATAAATTCTATATCCAAATATGTGAATACTTAAATTATTTTTACAAAATCACACAACTAAGGTATATGTTTTCTATTTTTTAGTAAATGCAATATTGAACATATGTTATTAGTCTGAAACGGAATTTGAAAAGCATTTTCTTTTAGCCTAAAATACATTAAACAAAAAACGTTCATCTAGGTTTTAATGGAATTTTAAGGAATGTTGTCTGATGAAAAGAATTGATTTACGAGTTAATATTTTAAGCTGAATGAAGAATTTATCGTAGAAATTTAATTCAATTTTATAAAGGTAGAATATTAATTTTCATGTACATGATGCGTGAGTGAAATAACAGGTATTGTTCAAAATATCATATTATATATACATTTTCAGGGATGTACCATGTTTACAATAAACACTGGATAAATTTTCATCTATTTTCTGATCTTTTTTCATACTGTACTTTAAAATAATTAAACCATAGATTCTAACATTTACGCTCTTTCTGTTACCACAAATATTTATGAAAAATTTTGCATTATCTTAATCGAGAAATTCTATGAATAAATAAGGAAAATTTTATTTTTAATGTTAGCAGTAATGTTTGCAGTTAATTTTTAGTAGCAAAAAAGCGTAAAAGTTGACAGTTATGATTAAACGTATTTTTCATATGTAATTTTTCAGAATATTTTAAAAGAAAGGAAGCAATATTCGTTTCAAATACATGAAGGTTTTCATTTACTCGACTGCATTTAACAATACATCACGATTTTTAAAGAAGTTGTCCCAAGATCCTTTATTAAGTCATGGAAGTTTTCTAATAAAATAGAAATGTGATTCTAGAACTTCTTTTCATCAGGAATATTTTAAAAAAAATCGTGAATTTGAAAATAGTTTATTCTGGATAAAACATAACATTAATAGAACCATGCTATTTGTTCTTTCGGACGTATTTGTTCATAGAACCAGAAAAGAAAAAAGATCTGTCCATAGAGAATTTGATAAAGCTACGAATAATAAGTAAGGATATATAAGTAAAATATAAATGAGTAAGAATGTATGCAGAAAGTAATGTAAACGAAACGAAAGACTTAAAATCGATTTTATTTCTCCCTATTTTCGTTTTTTCTACATTTAATAACGTTTGAGTTTAGTTTTATGTGTATGTGACTGACTTATATATTACTGAAATTTCAACTGAAATTCTGTCTAATTCCTTTATTAATATCACATTAATTTTTAATTCACAGTAATATAAAAGCAGACCTGCAATATTAAAACAGTTAGCTTCAAGTTAACTGTTTTATGGTGTGAAACAATCATAAAAAGCATAATATTGTTTTTCTTTACACAAAAAGAAATATAACAAACAAAATATTTTTTTTTTCATTGTTCAAACTTTAATATGATTTGAAATGTTACCGAAGAAGCTAATCAATAGAAAATTAGAAGTATCTATTTCTGAGTCTTCTCAATAAGCTTTTTTTTACTACAATAAGTTATATGAAAACTTGTCTATACTACATGTAATTTCAATTGGTTTCTCAAGGTCACTTATCCGGACTTTATCTTAAGTCAGTAACTGGGTCATTTTTTCTTAATAGAACAAATTGAGCGTTATATATGTTTTTAAATTAATATTTTTCCCCTTTAATATTGGGTTTTATTGTATTTGGGAACTGCCTCTAATATAGTCAGCAAAAATCTTTTACAATGTCCAATACCCCAAAATAAAATTTTAAATTTCATGTAGGCAGAGCAATGATAAACAGAGACAGGGAATGATGCTTAGAAAGAATATAAGCATCTCTATTTTGAGCTGTCTGTAGCTCGAAGGAATAACTCGAATGAAACCAAAATCGGTGCAATTACTATTCGAGAAGGGGGAAGAAGAATGGAAAAACATGAAAAATAATTGCAA
Source organism: Maratus michaelseni (assembly GCA_963931845.1). Taxonomy (NCBI): domain Eukaryota; kingdom Metazoa; phylum Arthropoda; class Arachnida; order Araneae; family Salticidae; genus Maratus; species Maratus michaelseni. The sequence continues at coordinate 96,077,751 of OZ007595.1, forward strand.
TGAATCACCGACAGATGACGCTACTGAGTGTGAAATGTAATGTGTAATACAAGAACAAAGAATTAAGGCGTCAAACCGGATGGCACACCCAATTTATTGGAAAATGTCACAGAGAATGTGGTTACGCTTTCGCATGGCAGTGCCGATCATGCTCAGGTTCCACATAGCCATTGTGCTGGAGGACACAATCCAGGCGGTGCACGACTTGCTCAACTGCGGAATGTAACGCAACAGGAGTGATGTTTCGCACATGTTGTGATATGTAGTAAAGTTACAGATGTTTGCTACATCTCCACGGTACACAATATTACTCATTACATTTCACACTCAAAAGTACGATTATTGCAATTAATTTGTTTTATTGATCCATTGTTCTTCCCCTTTTACGAATAGTAAGTGTACCAATTTTGGTTTCATTCCGGTTATTCTTTCAAGCTACAGACAGCTCCAAATAGAGATACTTATATTATAACCACCCGGTATATACCAAAAAGGAATTCCATTTAAAGATAATTTGATACAAATAAGACTTAATCGATGATTAAGTTGTCATTACAAAATTAAGGCAAATAAAAGATACATGCAAAGAGAGAGGGTAATGACAATCAATTAAAATACTTATTAAGATATAACTGGAAATCTCTAAGTTTTACTTGTTAATGCTTGTTTCTGCAAAAAAGAACATTTCAATATAGCTACTCTAATGCTGCCACTGTTAACAAGTAAATTTCTGGAGTAATATTACTGTTGCCAGATGTTTGAATCATTATTTTCATTTTATGACATTGGGATGACAAGAAAACCAAAGGACATTTTTTTATTATTTTATCAGAAAAATACAAACCATGAAGTCTTTACTTTTTCAATTTTTAATATTATATGATGGTTTTTAATAAGTTAAACAATACATTTATCGTAAATGTGTTTAGATGGTCAACTTTTAAGAATAAATTTAATACTAAGCTAGAGGCTGGGACACACAGGGGAATGACTTTTATCACATAAAAAATATTTAAGTGGCTTATATTTATAAATAATTTTTTTCTATCCGTTATACAATCATAAAAACATGTTATTAACGGATTCTAGCATTCTGTTTCCTTTTTATACAAATTTATTCATTATTTTTTAAGCGGGGGCAGGAATTTTGCTCTTTAGAGAAAATGACACAACTGTTGTAACACCACATTTGGCTCACTGACTAATTTACTTTTTCCCATGACAACGAAGAGATGAAGTGAGGGGACGGATGTCCCTGGAAAGCCAATTGAAATTCCATAGACTAAGTAGATAAAACGCTGGTCATAATCCAATAAGTATCAGGATAGAATCCCGATTCAGACTTGGATGTTCGCTGTGGATTATACTTTAAATGAAATTCCTGATCTGTTTAACTTTTGACTTAAAAAAATTTCTGTAGCTCCCCAAATCAAGTAATTAATGACCGCGTGATAAACAATGTGTCAATGAATAATGGAGAAGTAAAAAAGGATGTTTTCTTTATAACTTTAAAACGTTTACTGGAAATGTTTTAAGTCTAATTCTATTTGTTGGTTGTTGATCCTCAAAAAACTGAGAAATCGTTCTGTGATGTTCTGATTAAATATGTAGTTAAATTTTGGTTCATTATAATAAAAATAAAAATTGTGATTCAACCTTAAACCAAATTATGGTTTAATACAGTACCATATCGTAGTTTACATAAAGTACCAATTCATGTACAATCTTTATAGTTGCAGCTAGTGCAACATCAAAATTTAGATCAACCTAACATAAAATTTTTAACAGTGTAAATAACACAGAAATCATCTTTGCACTCTGTAAAAAAAGACAGATGTTTATTAATCTAGGAAAATAAAATATAGACACGAACGGTAAATATAGAATAACCTGTTCCGAGTTACTAATGATTCCAAAAAGCGTTTACTATCTTTAGAAATGTCAGAAACCAATACATTTTCTAGATTTAAAGAACCATTCATAAAAATAAATTTATTTTGCTGCCACCGATTTTCGGAAATGTTTTTCGAGTAGTTTTTATAGTGTATTAAACAGTTTTCTCAACCCGGAATATGGGTTTTTGGGATACTATTAATTCTCAGGTTGGCATTTTCACGTTCAACAAACATTTGTTTTTACAGACAAATATGATAAAGTAACCCCATTAACATTAACATTAAATTGTTATTATTTTATTAATATTGCATGTATAAATTCAATTACGCAGCTGAAAATGTTTAATTGTAAATTAATGGCATCCTTTTTAGGGTTTCGTTCATCTCACGAAACCCTATTGCTCCCGCTTCGTTGTCTGTCTATGTCACAGAGCCATTTTCGAAAACTATGTAACTTACAGAGTTGAAACTTAGTGTATAAATCAGAATATCAGCTGTAAAGAGCTGAAAATATTAAAATTTAAAAAATTCGTATTATTTTAATAAATAGAGATAAAACACCAAAATTCTAATAGCCTTTTTCTATTAAATTTAAACATTTTTCATTATAGCAGATGCCAAAAATTTAAAATCCACGATGAAATTCTTTCTACAATAATTAATTTTCTATCAGACGATTTTCACGTGAAAAATGAAAATGAAATAAAACGTTTCACCAGTTGAAAAAAAAGATAAATATGAAATAAAATTGATTGACGTCATAGTGGTAAATAAAACTGAAAATGTCTAAGATTTCTCAATAATACAAGGAGTATGAGTATGTGGATGTACACAAAGCAGATTAATATCACGTCATTAGAGAATTAAAAAGAAAATCTGACGTCCTATTGGAAGTTTAACGAATTTTTCAGATGTTTGAGAATAATACAAAGCGAGTATCAATATTAATAATAGAGAATAGTAAATATATGAGTTTGTGGAATGTATTGAATCATGATAAAAACCCGATTATGGAAATATTCGCATATTTTAACATTTTGAAGGCGTCCAACATGTTTAATTTTGAAATTATATATTTTTTAAATATCGCATTAAGTCCGTATGACGGATATTATTATGACAGAATATAATAGCGGGTGGTAAATTTTTACTTTATAAAAAACATGACTTTTTGTTGTTGTTGTTGCTAAATTATATTTATTTGGATTTATTAAAGAAAGGATAAAGTGTTTTGGAAGGAATATTAAACGAAACCCTTTGTGCAATCTTCGATCACACTCACCCACTTGTTATACAAGTTTATTCATTATTTTTGAGGCGGGGGCAGGAATTTTGCTCTTTAGAAAAAATGACCCAACTGTGATAACATCACATTTGGCTGACTGTACACTGTACTTTTTCCCATGGCAATGAAGAGATGAAGTGAGGGGAAGGATGTCCTTGACAAACCAATTGAAATTACACAGAGTACAGTAGATAAGACGCTGATATAATTCTAGAAGTATCAGGATCAACTCCCGATTCAGACTTGGATGTTCAAGGTGGATTATACTTTAAATCCGAAGTCTTAATCTTTTTAACTTTTGACTTCAAAAAATATCTGTAGCTCCCCAAACGAAATAATTAATTACCGCGTAATTAACAATATATGTTATATAATAAATATGGCGACTAGAATTTTTTGCTGGCTACCAGATTTTATCAAATTTGTAAAGCACTGCTTATAACCCTAAAGAATATTTAGCGATTTATCCCCTGTGGACGGCTAAACGGAAAAATGCCTTAAAATTAATTTATAAATTAATAATTATAGGTTCTAAAAATATTAAAATGTTGTATTGTCGTCGTTCATAAAGGCGAAGTAAAAATGGATGTTTTCTTATAACTTTAAAATGTTTACTGGAAATGTGTTATGTCTAATTCTAATTGTTGGTTGTTGATGCTTAAAAACTGAGAAGACGTTCTGAGATGTTCTGATTAAATATGTAGTTAAATTTCGGTTCATTATAATAAAAATCACTGTTCCATATAAATCAAAATTGTGCTTCAACCTTAAACCAAATTATGGTTCAATACAGGACCATTTCACAGTTTACATGAAGTACCAATTAATCTACAATCTTTACCACATTATAGTTGAAGCTAGTGCAACACCAACATTTAGATCAACCTCACATAAAATTTTTAAAAGCATAAATCACACAAAAATCCTCTTTGCATGCTGAAAAAAAAGTCAGATGTTTCTTAATCTAGTAAAATATAATATAGACACGAACGGTAATATAGAATATCCTCTTCCGAGTTGCTAACGATTCCGAAAAGGTTTCATCATCTTTAGAAATGTCACAAACCAATATATTTTCGAGATTTAAAGAACCATTCATAAAAATATATTTATTTTGCTGCCACTGAGTTTCGCAAACGTCTTCTGAGTAGTTTTTATACTGTATTAAACATTTTTATCAACCCGGAATACAGGTTTTTAGAACGCTATTAATTTCCAGGTAAACATTTTCATGTTCAACAAACATGTTATACACACAAACATGATAAATTAACAGCATTAACAATAGCACTAAAATTATTATTATTTTGTTACTCTTGCATGTATAAATTCAATTGCAGCTGAAAATGTTTAATAGTAAATTAAAGGCATCCTAAATATCGATATTCCGATTTCAGAAACCTGATTAATAAACCATAAAAAGCACTTGGAAATGATTCCAAAAATTAGAGTCGGGAAAAGAAACTTTTTCTTTTCTAAATGATTATTTAAATCTCGAAAATATATTGTGTTTTTTTAGGAAACAAATAATGGGTAATAAACAAATTATGGGTAACTCGGAAGAGGTTATTGTACATTTTTGTTCATGGTCATATTATATTTTCATAGATTAAGAAACATTTTTTTGTTTTACAATGCATAATCAATTTTTAAAAAATATAATATATCATAAAGTTGATTAAAAAAAAAAGAAAGAAAGAAAAACAAACGCTGCTACTGGGGAGAAGCAGTAAAATGCTCTGCTTTTCTCTATTTAATTTATTTTGTTTGTGCTGCGTATTAAAATGCCTTTCAAACATTATAAAAGCTTAACTACCTGTACATTTCAAAATAATACATTTTCCTATTAGTCTAAAATATAAACCATGATAAAAGTAGAAATACGACGGAGAATAACTTGAAGATATCTAAAAAAGATTAGCCAAAAATAAATCAGAAAAAAAAAACTAGAAATAAATCTACCCTATATATGTACTATATATACATATTAATTTGGATGTATGAAACGATATTTTAAAATAACAACTGTCCAAACGGAATGCAAAGAGGTGTTAAAATGTACTCCTTGGTTTCTTTTTCAACTTTAATGAGAAAATACAACCTGTAAAATATAACCTATAAAAATACAACCTATAAAATATAAAATATACCTATAAAAATTTACCAATGTCTCTCTTTCAACCACAGCAATTAATAAATTTTGCTGCTTTTATTATAGAAATGTCATTAGAGTTTTAAAAAAGTTTAACCCTTAATTGCATAGTGATGTAAATTTCCATCACTGTTTATTTAACTTTTAATAAATAAATCAACTTCTTCGCCACCACTATATTTATATAGAAATATTAGTCCAGTAAATTTCCCGTAAACTATGTTGCTGAACAAAGTTAAAAATCTATCTTAAAATTTCTGGTGTCTAATATTTAATATATGTATAAAAAAACACAATTGTAAAAGAAAAACTCATGCAAAGAAGGGTTAATATTTCAATAATATTACCCTTTTTAATATTTTAAATTAAAAGTTTAGTGTTATTCCGGGAGCTTTGGATCCTTGCGAATACATCATCGTAGATGTCACAATAGACGTAGATGTCAAGGGGACGTCAGCTGAAACTAATAATACATAAAAAGCTTATCACCCTTTATATTTTATGTTTATATTTTATATGTATTCTAGAATAAATTGCAAAATATCTTTTATGGACTATTCCAGTAAAACACACAGTGTATATACACAGATTAAATGCATAGTTTAGACATTTTTTTTTTACAAGAGAGAAGCAATATTCTTTTCATATCCAACGAGACTTTTATTTACTCGACAGCGCTATACAATGTATCACGATTTGTAAAGCAGTTCTCACAACACCATTTATTAAACCAAGCATGTTGTCTAATAAAATAGAAAAGAAAGTTACTAATTCTTTTTTTCTTTAACTTTTCTATAGCACTTTTTCCATTTGAAAAAGAAATCTCAGAAAATTTCAGAGTTCTAGAAAAGAAACTACTTTGTTCTAGATGAAACATTTTGTTAACTGAGAAAAAAAAATCAAAATTAAATCTGTCCTCAGGGAATTTAGTGGAACTAGGAGAACAAAAGATATATATTTCCAGAAAGTAGTGTAAAACAAACGAAGGATTAAAATCGATTTCACTTTTCATTGTTATAATTTTTCCCACATTTTCGTTTTTTTCATGCCATATTCATAAGAATTAACAGTTTTAAATATCTAGAGTTTGCAAGAATGCAGATGTGGATGTTAGTAATAACAGATAGATAGATGGCAGTTATTCATTATTCTTTCTTTATTGAGTGTCGTTTTTCATTGTTATTCCCTTTACATGAATCTTCAAAGGATTATTTATTCTCTTTAGGTGGACTTTAATTTTCGCCTTAATCCAAACTTGTCAAGCAGTTAGTTGTACGTCTTTCATACCAACCGATGTCACTATCATTTCAAATTTCATAAAAAATGGACTATCATCGATCTTTCCTTTGACACATCATATGATATTTTATTTGCTTTTCAAAGGAGTTACTTGAACATGTATCTGCAACTGAATGATTACACTTTATAATATAATCATTTATTCTTTTTTAACCTAATAAAATTTGAGTTATAGTTTGCAAATGAGAAAAATCTTTCTTCTCAACCGATCATTAACTAGAACCTTATTCACTAACATGAAAATTGAAGTCCGAAAACAATTCTGACCGTGCGATGCATTATTTTTTTACGAAATTTTTCTGTAGAATGGAACAACTGTGTAGTATTTATTTCTTACCAAGACAAAGGGTGTGAATTAGTGCACCCGATGCGATACATATTCAATTATACGTTTAACCGATATCTGTATATGCGTATAATACGTAGGTAACAAATACGCTTACCTTAAACTATACGTTTAACTGATATATGTATATGCGTATAATACGTAGGTAACAAATACGTTTAAACGTATCCGGATACGTATAACCGCATATCGTTTATTCACTATAAGAAAAATATTTTTTATGAAAAATGATTTTAATTTATATGTTACTAAAATAGACGTAAGATAAAAAACAAATGTACAAATGTCTTAAAAAAAATAAAACATAAGATCTTAGTAGTACATAACTCTCTTAGTGCTTTCGTCTCTAAACTAAGCCATTATCAAGGACCTTCGATCAGCGGAGTTCCACAGCACAGATGTTGTCCAAGACCAGAACTCAAAGTGACAGGAGAATTCATTATGGACATGCGGCGGCGGCGGATGGACCCATTGTTGGTGAGGGGGAAAACACAAATCACGACACTTTCGGGAGACCATACTTTCCCGTAAATTTCCCATACTTCGCCCTCACCAACCCCATAATGACATAAATCAACCAATAATCAACCATAATCAACCATAAATCAACCAATGCCCATAATGAGTTCTCCTGTTACTTTGAATTCTGGTCTTGAAAAACTTCTGTGCTGTGGTCTCCGCTGGTCGAAGGTCTTTGATAATGGCTTAGTTTACAGCCGAAAGCGCTCGGAGAGTTATGTACTACTAAGATCTTATGTTTTTAAGTTTTTAAGACATTTGTACATTTGTTTTGTATCTTCCGTCTATTTTAGTAACATATAAATTAAAATCATTTTTCATAAAAAAAATTGTTTTTCTTATATTGAATAAACAAAGGTGAATCTTTCTTTTCGAATTTTCTTTTATTGTTAAAGTTATTTTGGCATTTCGTTTTAAACATGTAATTCAAGTATACGTATATTTCAAGTATCCTATTTATTTTTAATACCAATGAACCTCATCAGTCTTACGTCACTGAACAGAGAACAAGTTGGAAATGTGTGGAGTTACTTTAGCAATCTGCATGATATGTTTCATACATATAAGCTTGTTTTTTTTCTATATATAAATGGTTATTGTAAATATATAACGAAAGTAAACACTTTTTGAGCAAAGTTTTCGATTTATTGTAAATAATTATTAAATATGTTTTTTCTTTTTTTACTTTTAAAAAATTCTTTATTTGTGTGTGCGTATACTCAAGATTGCGTCCAGGCAAAAATGTTATCCTTTCCACAGGGCTAATGTTTTCTACTCAGTGTATGCCCAACTAACACAGAACTTGCGGGCCGCTGATGGCTACGTTAGCTTTGGCCCAAACTAGGAGATGAGGGGCCGCTATCGTTTGCCGTTACGGCAACTTAAAAAAACTGTCACGCCGGCCACAATAAGGCCGCAATAGAATTGGCCATAACTACATTAAGATGCCCATAACTGTGCCACAAGTGGTTAATCATAACTGACAGATAGCCTAAAACTGGCCACAATTATACTTTAAGTGGCAATTATTAATGAAAACTAGCCACAGTTTGGCCATTAACGATCATCGTGAATAAAATCTAGCCAGAAGATCGCCACAGCCATGCCACCTGCGTTTGTTAAGAATAAAAGCTATCCCAAAGCTGGCCATAAATGTTAATTTATTGGACATCATAAATGTAAACTAGCCTTAAGCTAGCCACTTTGTTGCCACCAATAAGCATCATTAATGAATGCAAGCTGAAAGCTAACCACTTTGTTGCCATCAATGGGCATAATTAATGTATGCAAACCGAAAGTTAACCACTTTGTTGCCATCAATGGGCATCATTAATGAATGCATGCCGAAAGAGAGCCACTTTGTTGCCATCAATGGGAATCATTAATGAATGCAAGCCGAAAGCTAACCACTTTGTTGCCATCAATGGGCATAATTAATGTATGCAAACCGAAAGTTAACCACTTTGTTGCCATCAATGGGCATCATTAATGAATGCATTCCGAAAGAGAGCCACTTTGTTGCCATCAATGGGAATCATTAATGAATGCAAGCCGAAAGCTAGTCACTTTGTTGCCATCAATGGGCATTATTAACGTATGCAAGCCGAAAGCTAACCACTTTGTTGCCATCAATGGGCATCATTAATGAATGCATGCCGAAAGAAAGAGCCACTTTGTTGCCATCAATGGGAATTATTAATGAATGCATGCCGAAAGCTAGCCACTTCGTTGCCATCAATGGGAATCATTAATGAATGCAAGCCGAAAGCTAGTCACTTTGTTGCCATCAATGGTAATCATTAAAGAATGCATGCCGAAAGCTAGCCATTTCGTTGCCATTAATGGGCATCATTAATGAATGCAAGCCGAAAGCTAGCCACTTTGTTGCCATCAATGGTAATCATTAAAGAATGCACGCCGAAAGCTAACCACTTTCTCGCCATCAATGGGCAACATTAATGAATGATAGCCCAAAGCTAGCCATATTCATGCCACTATTGGATATCATGATGGAAGCTGGCCAGAATTATACTTTTTATGGTCCTCAAAAAAGTAAAGTTGAGCAAGAAAGGCCCATTTTTACTCCTTTGGCAGGGACAATTTTTTCTTTTTTTTTAAAAGATATTTTGAACTTCAGAATCTAAATTTACTGGTCCCTAATTTTTGTCTGAAAACTCTAAAATTCAAAATTTGAAAAAAAAAAAAAATAATCTATTTGAATATTTTTTTTTTTAACAAGAGCTCATAACACCAGCCTGACTTTTATACATACATGTTTCACTTTATTATTATATTTTTCAGTTAAAAACTACAATGGTGTTATAAGCACCCCATATTAAAAAGGTCAAAATAAATAAAATCGAAAGTGTTTCAGATCTTGTATAGCATATTTTCAATCTGCAAGCAAAAAAAAAAAAGTGTCCCAATGGAGGCAAAAATTGGCCTTATCCACTCATCTCATTAGATCGGAATAAAATGCCATATGGTTATGATTTAGTTTTTAATATTCTGAAAAAGTTGCAAAAGCCATATTTGTAATTAATAAAAAAAGGTTGATAACACAAGGTGTAAAATATATATTGAACGTTAAATTACCAATGATGGTGAGAATAAGGAAAAAAACTTATTTTCTTCAATTTTTAATTAAATTATAGGTTTAACCATTCTATTCAAAGGAGTAAATTTTTAAATAGTTTCAACTCATGTTTCTTCAAGCTAATTCACCAGGTGGATCGTCCAGCCCTTTTTCAAAGCAAATAAAAAACACAGAATGTTAAATGAGATACCATATGAAATGATTTTTAAGCGACTTCTGACATAGTACACTCACATTTCTTTAAAACATGTATTTTGGTTAAAATTGCAAGTAACTGAAAATTAAATAGGCATTGTTTTCAGAAATGAAATTATTACCTCAAATTACTGTTGCCACAAAAATTAAATTCTGCAACAATGATTATAAAAAAAATTTCAATAAAGATGAAGTGGACATAGCTGCTGCATGGGTTTATTTTATATTTATGATAAAAAAGCAAAATTTTAATTCAAATGCTCAATTTATTTTTCTTTATCCCATTTTTTTTTTTCCAAAACATATTATGTCACCCTCTAATGCAGTTAAAATACAATATTTATATATATATATATATTGCTATTTTCGGTCAGTTTTTACTGTAACTTTGGTGGAATAAATGGGATTATATTCTGGCTTTATTTTTTTTTTTTAGAAGTTCAAACATGCATCTAAAAAATATTAGACTGCAGCGTAAAATCTTCACACAGGCCCACTAGTATATATTATTTCTGTTGTCAACATCCCCTTTTCTCAGAAAATACAAAATGCACAACACTGAATGAGATGAGATGCCATAAGAAAGGATTTTGAACCAGCTTCTGTATAGTGCACTTACATTTCGGCAAGACATTTTTTGATTAAAAATTGCTGTTAATTAAAAATTAAATCCGCATTGTTTTCCTAAAAGAAATGCAAGGTTTTCCTTAAATTAGTGTTGCCACAAAAATACAATACCACATTATATAATGCTGAAAATGATTATAAAAAATAAATACTACAAAAAAGATAAAGTGGGACATAGTTGTTGCATGCGTTTATTTTATGACTAAAAAGCCAAATTGAAATGCTCAATTTATTTTTCTTTGTCCCATGTTTTTTCCGAAACAGATGATGTCATCCTCTAAAGCAGTTAATTAGCTATATATATATATATATATATATATATATTGTCTTTGCTATGCTCGATCAGTTTTTACTGTAACTGTGATGGAATAAAGGAGATGATATTCTGGCTCGACTAACGTTGTTCAAAGATAGTTTCAGTCATTAATTTTCCTTTAGAAGTTTAAACCTGCATCTAAAGAGTATTAGATATTGCTAAAAAGTATTAGACTGCAGTGTGAAATCTTCGCACGGGTCCACTGGTGCTTTTATAATACAATTTCTTACGGGGATGTTTCTTCCAATTATCCAGCTGGAAAATAAAATAAAAACAAAAATCCAGGAATTTTATTTTATAAAATTGGTAAAATGTTGACATTACTGATCATTGGAATTTAAGAATTTTAATATTAGTTTAATATTTTTTCAAAACAGTAGTGGCAGTAGATCTTCTAGAACATAGCAAGTTCGCCATTCATACATTTTTTTTTTTTTTAATGGACTAAAACATTGCTCATAAATACTAATATATCATTGTTTTTATTTTTTAAAGATTAGCAAGTAATGAGTACTGAATTATTATTATTTTTTTAATCTATTACCAATAAAGAAATCTTTAAAATATTTTTCTTTCCAGCAGGAGGTATGTGACCTTTTGACTAACAAAATTTCAAACTGATTTATACAATATTATGTGCATTAAAATTTTAATCTAAACTTTTAATAAGATTATGGCAAAATTTTTATTAAAATATTCAGAAGTTTTTATACAGCAAATTATTTTTAATACCTGATCTCCAAGCAATGCTAATTTATAATCAACCAACAAATTAGTATAAACAGTTTATCAGGCTGTCAGTTTTTAAAAATTTAGCCTACATAAAACATTTTTATTGAATTATATCTTAACCTGTAAAAAGAAGGGAGAATGTTCTTAGAACAAGAAAGAAGAGGAAAATATATATAGTACATCCTTTTTAACATCACTTGCATAAATAAATATATATATATATATAAACAATAGAACTGGTATTTTTTTTTCATATAAATTTTATTTTTCACAAATGTAAAACAAACCAACCAAAAAAGCATTTATTTATTTATGTATTTACAAGATGCTCAAAATTTATCAGAAATATTTTACAAGAAAATTTAATCCTGTTACAATTAAATTTCTGATGTTTCTTAATTTAAGTTGAGAAAGGACAGCTGAAAATCTACAGTCATCTTCATAGAACTTTTTTCTTTCCAGATTTTTATTCTTCTTCTTCTTCTGAAAAACAAAAAATAAATTTTACAAAACAAAATTTAAATGCCTTACTTTAAAAACACCACTTATTAATCAGCCATTTATAAATATAATCGGAACAGAAATTATAATTTAAAAAAACTATTTACAAAAAGCTTTGTAGTTTAAGTTATTTGTACACCATGAAACTATTTTATTGCAGTATACCTATATTTCAGGGTTGTCGAATGACACCTTCCCCCCCCCCCCCTTCTAGGTACGAAACTGCATTTCATGGTGGCAATTTTATGTTATATCATATTCTTTTATTTCTTTTTGCACCCATGTTAACAATAATATTGTTTCTATTTTTATGTGTTAAGAGCAGGGGGGGTGGAGGTGCTGTATACAGTGGAACTCCAGTTATACGTTTTGCCAGGGACCGGACAACAAAACGTATAACTCAGTAAAACGTACAACTCAATCGATGGTCTACCAAATTTTTTTTTTTTTTTAATATATTGCAAAAATTTTGTTCCACTGAGGTGTTTCAGTTACCTTTTATAACAAAAACGGAAGTTTCATAAGTATTAATTCATCCATGACATAAATTTTTGGAAATGGAACAGAGTAGAAAAGAGGTACATAAAATTAATATATAATAAAAGCTTTAATAGAAATATTTTTAATACACATAGAGTACTTAAAAGAGATCATTGTAATCGCCTTGACATGTAAATCATTTATCAAAACACATTTCAGTAGTTTACTGAATCTTGTTGAAATAATCACGAATCCTCGATTGTTTCTTTTCGGCAGAGCTGACATTGAACAGCAAACTTTGCATTTTGGTTAACAATGCAGCCCTGTTATCGTTACTGCTTTTACTACTGTCGAACAGCTTTTCAAAAGCCCTCAGAGCAGCCCCGAAGTTTGAGAGGGATCTTTCAAATCACACTCATCCGACGCGTCGTCGGTGTTTCCGGTTACAAAATGTATAAATGAGGCAAAATTTTGTCCGAGGACGCAAAAACGGAACATATAACTGAGGGAAATGTGTAATTCAAAATGTATAACTCAGCTAATTTTTAATAGCAAGCGCCCGGGACCGCTGAGTTGAAACGTATAACTGAGGGCAGGGTTGTTATGATTTATCCCAACCCAAAAAACCCAAAATTTCAACTTTAAATTATATAGGTAATATATTTCTTAATGTCAGTACACCAGTAGTAAAGTTTATCATCAACCACCCCAAGGGAAAAAAGTCTTAATTCTTCCAATGACAATTTTTAAAACAAATAACTGTAACTTAATTTTCTATAAGTATATGTAACTATCACAAACACAAAAACTAATTTTTTTCCCATTAAAAAAAAATACTTTGATGTATAATCCTACAGTTGAAACTCATAACAAAATACCACATATGCTGAGAATCTTAATTTAATGATGTAGACATGTAGAATTATTTGGTATATTCTATTAATTAGTTATAATCAAAAATACTTTACAGCAAATATTTTTTTCCCCATTTCTGCGAATTTTGTTATATCCAGTTTCAATTGCAAAAATTTTGCTGAATTAAATATAAACTACCACCCAACTTAATTCAATAACAACATAAACTAAGGGAAAACCTAAATTTCCTATTTACCTTGGGCTGAGGAAATTTTGGAATACAAACAACTCAAAAAATTGCAATCCATCATTAATCAATATGTTTCAGAATGAATTTTTTCTACAGAAAATATTTATTATATATAGGTAATCACTTCAATTAAAATGAATAAAGATACTTTATCCTTAAAAAAATATTAGTTAAAAACTAATAATAAAAACTAAGTAAAAGTATACTAGTCTGATTCAGCACTGGTATTAGTATAGTACTTCTATAATTTCATTGTTAAAACTATTACTAATAATCAATTTATCTAAAAGCAAAACATAATTTTGATTGTCATTCATTTATATATTTTTGTAATCAAATAGTTACTTTAAACTGTACTTAGTAGTAAGTACATTTTTTTCAAACATTCTGAACCACCTCTAACTTAAAAAACTCTGATAAAACCCAAAAAACCCTGATAAAACCCAAAAAACACTGATAAAACCCCAAAAACACTGATAAAACCCAGTGGGTTGGTTTTTTTCTGAAAAAACCCAGGCATTTAAGAACCCTGACTGAGGGAAACGTATAACTGAGGGAAATGTACAACTGAGGGAAACGTACAACTCAGGTAACGTACATCTGGAGTTACACTGTATATTAAACACTTTATCTCTGTGTTAATCACTAAAACAAAATAAAAACAGGCTTTCTATAAATTCTTTTGAATAACTTCAAATATATAAATTCAAATTCTTTACATATGATGCATAGCATCAAATTATCATCTTGAATGAGCTATGGGTGCTCTTTCCTTCATTTCATAAAAGTCGAATTGCCCACTTTGGGAAATGTTCTAGAATTTGCATTGCTAGAAACCAGCAGTTCTTTATTTTTTCACATATAACTTTTACTTGAAAATGGCTTCGTAAAGTAGGAAAATACATTGTGTACCTCCAAGCTATAAATCTGATATCATCACTCATAAAACAATGGCATTTTACATACGGTTTTTGTTTCCCAGAAGGGTAACACGTCTGCCACTGAATACTTAACATATTTTGAATGATTATTATTGCCAACCCATGAAAAAAGCATTTTTTAATATTGTTTTTGGTTGTTCACTCGACAACATTAAATGATTTTCTTTATCTTTTTTCGTTACAAATATTTTTTTTTCAATTATACAAATTTTTAATGAATAATTACACAATTATGTTTTGGATACTAAATACAAATACTACAGGAAAAGTTCTTTTCAGGATGAAAAAAATATTATGCCATAGTGTTTCCCTCAGAATGAAAAAGGGCAGGGTGCTCCTTCAAAAAAGAGACACTTCAGCTGAAAAAATGGGCACTTTTTTATGAAAAGGGCTTTTTAGTGCTTTTCGTAAGTAATAGCTTAATTATTTTAAAGTCTTCTTTCTATTTTAATATTTACATATAAACATTTTTCTGTTAAAAAGTATTTGTAAATTTTATTATTAGGCCTTTTTAAAATTTGGCAAAAAAAAATCGGCCAGTTCAAACTATGAATTAAAACTTTATTCAGCTAATGAAATTCTGAATAAAAGTTCCTACAAACTCTACAAAATTTGTCGAATTAAAAAAAAATTATTGAACTTTGCACACTACAATAGTTAAGTATGTGCCGGCAAAAAATGGTTAAATTGCTATGTATAGTTTTTGATCCTATAAAGCTTATAATGTACAGATTTTGATATTTGATATATTTTTTTTTTACCCAAAAATTTTGTTTTAAAAAATATTTATTATTCCAAAAGACATTTCCTTGAGATCAATTTGCACACTGAAGTTTTTTCATGCATTTCTATGCTGCCTAACTAAAAAATAGCCATTTATTTCAGGAACATTTTTCTTTAAAACAATTTACTAAAAAATATCTTAATATTTACTATCTCCAAAAAAAAAAAAAAAAAAAAAAAAATTCTGGAACACAAATTAGTTCCTTTTTCTCACAAATTTCAATACAGCATTCTAAGAAAAATAAATGTTCTTTCGTGACCAGGGACCGATTTAGAAATTTGGGGGCTCTGGGCACAGATGTGTATGCCCCCCCCTTTCACACAGATTCTTTGAATAACAAAAATATAATATCGAAAGCGGTACTTATTAAGATAACCATTATTGACTTTGATAATTTCTTTAAAATATTAATTAAAAAAATTAAATTCAATAATTATTAATTTACTTTTAAATAATTATTTGATAATTATGAATTTTTAATGGAATTTTATAATAAACTGTGTGGTGATGATTACCTTTCTCTATGAAAGTCCATATATCTGGAATGGTAAAGTATGCAACAACTAATAATAAATTTACCGCAGTCGCTTTTACGCTTAGTTAAGCAATGAAAAAATCCATATTTTTATTACTTGATATTTGATTTAAAAGAAATTTTAAAAACATGGATTTGAGCTTTCAGCTCCTCTCCAGAATCTTACATCTTTTGCAAAATATTTTGGGCAAAACATAAGAATGTTTTAAAAATACCTTAAGTTGAAATATCATTTTTAAAGTTTCTTAAAAAAAAGGGTCAAAGAAAGTATTAAAGAAGGTCCCTTTCTCTAAAGAACCTGCTTTATTTTTAATTTGTTAAAAATTATACATATAATCAAAATCCAAATTAATTTATATGACGGCATATTAAAAAAAAAAAAAAATCCTTAATTTAGAGGTCACAAGATCAAATAATTTTATCACCCTCTCCCCTCCTCTTCTAGATACATACCATTAAATTAAAAAAAATTATTTAGCATAAATCTGTGTAATCTTAAGTATTGTCAAAGTTCATGAACGTTAAAAACCCCGTTAACAAAAATTATTTGACACATTTCAGCAAAACATTAAAAAATATTCAAACAATCTTTTTCTATTAAATGTTGCATTTCATAAATTTAAATTAATTTAATTTTTATTAAATGTAGGTCCAGATTAGATTCACTATATTTCCAGAGGTGTCACAATTACAATAATCACAAAACTGAATCATCACTCTTGAAACAAATATTAAAACATTTAAAGCAAACATTTTTTAAGCACATGAGCTGAAGCATCAAAATTTCCAGTAATTTGATGGACCCATTGTACAAGATGTTTGCATTTCATGAAACTCTGCTAAACTGTTTTAAAAAACTGTAAAATAACAGTTTTGAATAAAAGGATTTTATTAAAAATGAACAATTCCTATGCAATTGGTAACAGACTAAGATTTTTTTTAATGATAACTTTTTGAATACAGTTTTGTTAAAATATTACTAACTAAATTTTAATATGAAAAAGTTTATAAAATGATTTTTTGGCCGTTTAAAAGATATCGCCAAATTTGTCAGCCGATTGTGGTAAAAAATCTTAAACTTAGTCAATGGATTGCCGAAGAAAAAAAAAATTCACAAAATTCTACAATCAGTCACGGAAAAAAATCACGAAATTTGTTAGTCAATCATGAAAAAAAAATCTTTAAATTCTTCAGGTGCTTGAGAAAAAATATATATATGAAATTCGTCAGTGGATTGTCAGAAAAAATCGAGAAATTCTTCAACCAGACGCGGTAAATAAATCACAAAAATCGTTCATCGGTAGCAAGAAAAAATTACGAAATGCGCCTGTCAATCAAGGGAAAATCTAAAAATTATTGTGAAATTCGTCAGTCTATCGAGAGGAAAATCACAGAATTCGTCAATCAGTCACAGGAAAAAATCGCAAAATTCTTCAATAAGTCGTGGAAAAAAAATTGCGAAACTTTAATTGCCACTCGCCATGTGACAATTAAAGTTGTAAAAGTGGCGATTAAAAAATTGTCATTGATTGCCACCCCTACGCGGTCACTTCCCAGTTACACATTCCATTATAATCCTTGACCAACTGACGAATTTTACGATTTTTTTTTTTACCAAGAATGTGTTAAGAACTTTGCGATTTCGCCCCCCCCCCCCATTTGTTTGACGAATAGCACAATTTTTTTCACCCCTGACTATCTAATTTCATGATAATTTCACACTTGACCAACTGGCAAATTTTGCAGGTTTGTTCCATGATGGATCAACGAATTGCACGATTTTTCCCCCTGATCAACTGACAAGTTTCACCTCATAAACGACAGAAGAATTTCATGATTTTTTTTCTTATGATTGACTGACAAATTTCTAAAATTTTCCGTGCTACCCGATTGACAAATTTCATGCTTTTTTTTCCTGCTATCAATTGGCTAATTGTTCAGTTTTTTCTTGTGACCAATCAGCAGATTTACGTGTTTTTTTCCTGCAGCTTACTAACGAAATTTGCAGGAGTTTTTCATGCGACCGACTAAAGAATTTCCAGACTTCAAGATTTTTTTCATGCAATTGATTAACAAATTTAGCTATATTCTCCTGCAACCGATTGACGATCATTGTGATATTCTTCCCGCGTCTAACTGACAAAATTTACGGGTTTTTTTTTTTTCGACCGACTGACGAATTTTGAGATTTTTTTCCCTACAACCGATCTATACGAAAAAAAAAGGCATTCTGGTATTGAAAAAGAAAAAAATACTGCAATTCCGGTACATAACTGGAACACAATCACCCCTGACAAATAATCCATGATCATATTCTAAAAAAATTAATGTGATAATAGACTTTCTGATTTTTAGAAAATTTTCCTGAATTTTGACTTTTTCCCTATTCTTATCATGAGCACTTCGCTGGTATAAAACTGATTTATACAAAAATATGTTTCTATATGATGATTATACTTTATCTAGAAAATTTGAAACATTAGTCAGTACTTTAAAAAGTGGCCATTAATGAAACCGAGTCTATTGGCAATTGGCTACTAATCCGATTTCCCAGTTTTCACCTATATTAATCGGTTGCGAGAAAAAATGATGAAATTCGCCAGTCGATCAAGTGGAAAATCTCATATATTGTGAAATTTGTTAATTGGTCGTGAAAAAAAAATCCCATTTGTCAGTCGGTCGCAAAATTAGTCAATTGGTCACGGGAAAATATCGCAAAATTCTATTGATAAGTGGGGATAATAAACAAACCAGTTCAAAATATATCTTTTGAACAGGATGCAAGAGTGCTCTTTTAGAGAACAGTGTGACCTTTTTAAAAATATTTCCCTCCGGCTACCCTTTAGTTCTAGAGTTAACACTATATTCATTACTAATAAAAAATTTTAAATCTCATGTACAGTGAAGTTGTATATTATTACATAGTTGAACATATATTACTAATGACATGTATTCAGTACCAAAAGAAAAGCACATGGGCCTCCGCCTGGATATAAATCTGTTAGAAAAGTTCTAAAAGCTGGACTTATAACTATGTATGGAGCAAATTTCCAAAGACTTTTTCTCCATAAAGGTGATATCTCAAAATATATCTTTTGTAAAGTTATTGACCAGGGCTTGAAATTCAATTTTTCCAAGGAGGGGAGTCTCCCTACCAACATTATTAAATGGAGGGGAGTTGTAATGTTTGTTAGGGAGAAAAAAAAATCTTTAAACCCCACTATTATTTTACGTGCTATTTAAAGAATTACATTAATGCAGACATGACAAAATACCATTGAAAAAATTAAGTCAACTGAGAATGATTATGTAAAATGTTTATTTTTATTATAAAAAAGGGAAGAAAGTTAAGTTTTATATATGCAGTGTATTTTTCAAGTTCCATTAAATGTGTTAGGGACCCTTAACAATTAGGTTGTTAAATAAATTTCTGACTTTAGATTTTACTTGATTGAGATTCACCGATCGATCGCGGAAAAGACGCAAAGTTCATCGATCGATCGCGAAAAAACGCAAAGTTCGTCGATCAGTCGTGGAAAAAACGCAAAGTTCGTCGATCAGTCGTGAAAAAAACGCAAAGTTCGTCGATCTGTTGCAGGAAAAATGCAAAGTTCGTCGATCAGTCGTGGAAAAAACGCAAAGTTCGTCGATCTGTTGCGAGAAAAATGCAAAGTTCGTCGATCTGTCACCAAAAAACGCAAAGTTCGTCGATCGATTGCAGAATAAACACAAAGTTCGTCGATCTGTCCCCAGAAAAACGCAAGGTTCGTCGATCAGTCGCTTAAAAAACACAATGTTCGTCTATCTGTCGCAGAAAAAACGCAAAGTTTGTTGATCAGTCGCGGAAAAAAATGCAACGTTCGTTGATCTGTCGCGGAAAAAATGCAAAGTTTGTCGATCTGTCACCAAAAAACTCAAAGTTCGTCAATCAGTTGCGGATAAAAGCAAATTTCGTCGATCGATTGCGGAATAAACTCAAAGTTCGTCGATCTGTCCCCAAAAAACCCAAGTTCGTTGATCTGTCGCGGATAAAAATGCAACATTCGTTGATCAGTTGCTTAAAAAATGCAAAGTTCGTCGATCAGTCGCGGAAAAACACAAAGTTCGTTGATCTGTCACGGAAAAACACAAAGTTCGTTGATCTGTCACGGAAAATCACAAAGTTCGTCGATCAGTCGCGGAAAAAACACAAAGTTCGTCAATCGGTTGCGGGAAAAAAAATCACGAAATTTATCGTTCGGTTGCAGGTAAATTAAATAATGCAAATTTCTCCAAAAATGCTGAAATTTTTTGGGCGGGATTTCAAAATTTTCGGCGCGAATCCTGCCCTGAAATTCAAGCCCTGTTGACAGAACTGTAAACTGTTTGTCAATGCGATAGTTTAAAAAATATATCTTAACCCAAAATAACGTGTCTTTGGTATGTATGTGTCAGTGCTTTATGAAACGTCGTTTGCATTTCTATAAAAGATGAAATTGCACTCCTATATATACAAGGACATCTCCCTGTTTTGTTTTTTTTTTTAATTCCCACAGAATATTTTTGATCAGCTGAAGATTCGTTGCAGAACATTGCTAAATATTCTGCTTTGGGGCCCAACATATTTTGAGTGATTATTATTGCAGACCCATGAAAAAAGCAATTTAATATTGTTTTCGGTTGTTCACTCAACAACATTAAATGACTGAATTTTTTTCAAGGAAAAAAAAATCACGAATGCTTCGTATACGCCGCATTGGTAGATATGATAAGCTACGGCTACCGAAGGCAGTCTTATTTCACTGCCGATTCCAGGCTCTCGTGAGCCTATAACCAAAAAGGACCGGTTTACCTGGACACCTCTAAGGTGGTGCTCTTCGGTCAGGGGAGAAGTGGGGGCCTAAGCCTCCTGCGCTTCATCACCCTTTCCCAAATGAATGACGACAGAGGTCGCTGCAATGATACGGTGGAGCCCAAACTCAGAGGACACCACCACAACACACTTGGGCGGAATGCCAGAAGTGAACAACGGCTCCATAGCCGGGATCCCATAAGGGAAACCGAGTCCTCGGCCGAGTCCTCGGCCTGAACACTCCCATGACCCATTAATGTAACCACACCTTCCAATTATCAAACGCCGCACTGGTAGATATAGATAAATTTTATTTTTAAACATGTATAAGCCTGAAATTGTGGTATTTGTTACATGTTTTTTTCACATATACAATTTTTTTAATGAATGAAAATTACACAATGGATACTAAATACAAATACTAGGAAAAGTTCTTTTCAGCATAAAAAAAATATTATATACCACAGTTATTTTATTATAAAAACTTGATATTTGAGTAATTTTAATTATTTTTTCAATTAATTTTCAGCAATGAAATTCACATGAAATTACTGAATAATAAACATGCAAATTTTTACATTGCTAACTAAGCGTAACCAAGCTTCCAGACTTGGACATTTTTCACTCTGTTGGTTTTACGCTTAGTTAGCAATGTAAAAATCCACATGTTTATTACTTGATATTTGATTTAAATCAAAAATTTATAAAACATGGATTTGAGCTTTCAACCCCTCTCCAGAATCTTACATTTGCAAAATATTTTGGGCAAAACATAAGAATATTTTCAAAATACCTTAAGTTTAAAAAATGATTTTTTGGTCACTTAAAAGATATCAGTTAACAGCTTTTTATTATAGTTTTAATGGTATATTGAGTATTCTTCAATTCTATAAATTACATGAATTAAATAACTTCTTTATGAAACATATAATTTATACTCATACTCATTTTATATATTCCTTTGTGATTAATTTTAAATCAAGGTGACAAGAATACTTTTGTCTTAAAATATTTAAATCAAAGTTAACAATGACTTAATTATATTTTCCCATATATAAAACACAGTAAAAACTTTATGAAACTCACACAAGAGATAGAAATAAGGAACTCCTTTTAAGCAACATTAATAAATCATTTTGAAAAACTTACTTTCAAAAATTATGTTATGAAAGTTGAAACTCGCCAGAAAAATTTAAGTATGTGATGTGCATAATACAAAATTTTATTAAAGTAAAACAAAAAAACCTTTTATTTACTATTTTTCCTGTCAGTTTTCTTTCTTTTGTATTATATAATGAATTTTGAATTCAAACACACCTTACCCTGCACATGTTAAAAAATCTGCACTATAATATCAAAACTAGGCAAACTGAAGCAAACATTACTGCACACACACTCAAGTGAAAAACAGAGCTAATAGTATCAGTACATGATCATGTGCAAGATTTAAAAAAATACTTGGTAAAATTGGGAACACCAGATAAACAGTGGCAATGTATATAATGAATAATTATTTTAATGTTCAACTGGAGTCAACAATTAAACTTAAGTTTCAATTACTATGAATATATTGGTATATTAATATTATATATTAAACATGCATCTTATTTTAGCCCTCTTCTCGCTTTTTATATTTGTATCATGATCTCTCCACATTTTTGTATTAATCTCTAAAACACACAGCTTATCATTTTTAAACATTGATTTTCTATGAAAATGGAGAAATCAGTCATGCTTATGAGAAACTAGAGCTGTACCAAGTACTTCGTATATACTCGTTAATCAGCCAAATTGCAGCCGAGTAGTTGCAAGAATTTCATTTTTTAAGCATATTTAAAGACAAATTAATTTATAAGGGATCTATAAAAAGTTATTTGAATATAAATGTATAATATATGCCATAATTCATAAGAACTATTTACTCGGTACATAAAAAATTTATCTATAAAACATAGAAAAAGATAAGGAAAAAATCTCATGCAAAATTAAAGTTTAGTTTTAAAATTATATTAAAAAAAAAGTCATTTTTAAAACTGTTGGAAAAGACTATGATTTCAGAAAATACAATAAATGCAATTAAAAAAATTAATAATTAAATGGGCATTTCTTTTATTGTTGTAAATTTAGCCTGCCTCAGAAAAAATGTTTTCACTGCGAGCACAGATAAAATAGCATTTTAGCTGTACATTATGAAAAAATGAAAAGTAACTGTAAAGCCAATACCCTTTTTTGCTAGTTTCTTGTTATAGCGGCCTCTACAATTACTGTTATACTAAGGTTTCAGCTCTGATTTCCCCAAGATCATCGAAAAGGGGCAATTCACAAAATTCCATTCTATAAAAACATACTCTTCATTGTTAATTTTTATTTTGTTATGTTTCAAAATGTGTAGTTTGCAAACAAATTGAAACGAAAACTTTAACAGAAGGACTTAAAGAAGTTATCAATAAACGTTTGGTTCAAATTTGAGTAACTACATTTCATATTCATTACAAAATGTTATCTTTTACAAAAAAAAAAAAAAAAAAAAAAAAGAATCATCAGAGTTTCCCCCAGACAGTTTCAGAAGGGTGCTGCACCCTGCCTGCCTTTTGGTTTACAAAATAGCACCCTTTTTTCCCCTCATAAAAAGAATTAGCACCCTTCTTGCCCTCAGGGACACGCCAGTAGTATCCAACGCCTGTGTGCCGAACTTCAGTGGGCGCTCTACATCCATATCCCTCAGTATAAATACATAGCTGCAAACCTTTTTTTTTTTTTTTTTTTTTTTTTTTTTTTTTTTTTAAGTCAAATAAACGCATTTTGAACAAGAAAAATTATTTAATAAAACACGTCTTGTTTCTATAGGATGCTTATCTGATTTCATTTATTAAGTAAAATTTCAGGTTCAAAATATTGGTATTTGATTAAAAAATTAAAAAAGGTTGACAGGTATGTAAATAGAATTCAAAATACAGTAAAAAGTGAGAAAATGGAACCTGTTTGTATCAGAATCCTGCATAAAACGGAAAAAATCAGTGTCCTGGAGAAAATAATGATACAATTACAATAGATTGAATATTTGAATAAAGCATAAAAATCTGTTTAAAATTGATTGTATGTGCGTACTAATACATAATAGATGTCAAGGAGTTGTAATAGTATAATTAAATTAAGTATTTTTTTCTTTTTGAAGTATTTTTTTCCTCAACTGAAATCTTTGGCACCTTTACTATACTTCGGCGCCTGTGAGCGCTGCACACATTGCACACTGGGTCGGTGCGTCCCTGCTTGCCCCACAGTACAAAAAGTGCCCTTTCTCCTTTTTGCATTAAAAAATTTGCTTTCATAGTAAAAACTGACTCAGTGTTGTCTTAAAAAGAGCGTCCTGATTTTTAAATATTGAAAGTGGCTTTAAAAACCAAAATAATACCTTTAACAATTAAAAATGTGCCCTTAAGAATCTGAAAAGTGCTCTCAAGAATCCAAAAAGTGCCCTTTTCTCACCAGCAGCACCCTGCCCTTTTTTAAACCTGGGGGAAAATCTGGAATCATTTTCACACAAATAACTTTTACTTTTCTCAAAATGGGCCCCAAGATAAAAGACCTGCATTATAAACTGAGCAAATTGAAAACTTACCTTTGCTTGAATGCCAAATGAGTTTAAGCTGCACAAGAATCTTCTCTAAACACCATCTACTGATGCACCACGCTTGATAGAAACTTGGAGCGAACTGTACATGGGTGAAAATGGAGAAGTCCGTATGCTGCCTAAGATAAAGAGCGATGACTTCAGCTTCTGTTGCCGGGGACAACCAACAGTATGAATGGAATCGGCTTGGCATTCTGTCAACCGGAGTTCTTAGAAGCATGGTTCAACAGTATCTCTGCTGTCACCGTAGTCTCCTTAAAAATATGAAAATAAATTGTAATAGGTTGCAACATTAAGCATTTATCATATTCAACTAGAAATTTAAAAACAAAAAGTATAACTGAAACTGATTAATGTATATAACTGACGCCAGTGAATCATTTTTTTCTTCTTTTAAATTAAAACTTATTTCAGCATGCACACACACACATAATAATTTGCATTTAGTACATTTATTTTAACGTATCAAACTGATTTTCTGTAAGTTAGGATTGGTAAGTTATTTCCATAAAAAAGGGGATATTCTTCACTTCTACTATCCAGTGATACTTTTATCCTTTCTTAGGACTTTTAACAAGCCCCTCATAATGTTTACTCTTTCTCATTATCAATGAGATATCGCCTGCATGAAATATCCTTTGGTCAAATAAATTTTATTGTGTGAATGGGGAGTTACACATTAAAATTCATTCATGATTTAAAACATGAAATACAGTATGTAATATATTTTGCATTTCATGAATTAAAATGGATGAAATGGCATAAAAATATGCAATCCAATGGTCTTTTTGAGAATGGGGAAGGCTAAGTTTCTATGGTAGGTTATGGAGAAGACTCGTGGCAAGCCATTTTGGCCAGTTGATGAAGAAGGAAAAATGGCATCTTTTCTAAATATTGCTATGGGGAGGAAAAGAAAAAAAAATTACCGAATCAGCTGCACAGCAGAAGTACTGTGCACTTAGACTGTTTTAAATTTTTAAACGCATATGCACTATAGCACTTTTTACTGAAATTACGGTACTGAAAAAGAAAAACACTGCAGAACATAATATAAAAGATGGAGATAAATTATAATTCCAGGAAAGTAATTAAAGAAGATAATTGATACAATGTTTGGTACTTTTCAGTTAGCCGGGCACCAGTGATGACATGTATATATAAATACACACATATGTATGATTGCAGTAAACATTTCATATTTTGAATGAAGACGTTTATTTTTTTTTTTTTGATAAACTTTTTTTATGCATCTTTAAAGTCCTAAAACAATTTTATTGCTGCTTCTACATCCTCATGTAACAGCCAAATGGTAAAATCCATTTCAGTGTCAATAATAAATGCAAGTTATAATTTAATAAATATTTTCTATATGAAAAGTAGCAAGTTAAGATGTTTTGTGAGGTTATGATTAAATAATATTAATGATAAAAGATTAACGTTCAATAAATAGCCCAATTAGAATGTTTGGTATGGTTTGCAATAAACAATTCTTTACACTGTCAGGATTGAAATAAATGGCAAATTAGCATATATTTTGGCATGTGTTGGTATAACAGAAAAGTACCAAGTTGTGTTCCTATTACACTCTAAGTGGAATTTAAAAATTAATCAGATTACTTAGCTATTCGGTTAAACCAAAACATTTTAGGCACCATTACCATGATTAATTAAGAATCCCATTAATGAATTATAAACAAATTACCTAATTTATTAACATCTTAAAACTAAGTGAAATTTTGCAAATGGTCATTAGTACATAAAATTCGAAGTTTTCTATTACAATCAAAACAAAAACATGCCATTATCGTCAGAAAATACAGAATATATATATTAGTTAATTAAAACCAGATCTTAACTTATGAAGTAAAATTTTTACTGAAACTGTGAAATATTATTTTCGGCTTCCTGACTAGTTTAAGATTGTCAGCAATAAAGCAGATTATAAAACAAGCAACGGAGATTTACGAAAAAAAGCTGAATTTTTATTGGTTATTTTTTTATAAACCCAAAACTTCTGGGAGTGTTCATTACCGGCACATTATACCCTGGCTCCTGGCATATATATAATTACAATCAACTTATTAATATCATATTCAGGGCAGAGATAAATCAGTAAATAACTTTTTTTTATATACTTCTGTAGAAGTAAGTAACATAAGCAAAGCAATGCAGTTAATTTTACAAAATTGCTGATGCTTTTTCTCAGCTTTCTTTATCTTGAACTTAAATCTGTCCCTGAGAATGATGAAAACTAATTTTTAACTAACTCTTGGAATAATATAGAAAAATAATCTTACCTAATTTGTAAATCAAAATCCTCAGAAGAATATGATGACGACGCCAGGAATAGGGAGGCTTGCTTCAAAAATTGTAAACAGACTTTGCTCACGCTGCCATCATGACGCTGCTAACATACAAAATCCCTACCAGCCGCCCGCAGAAACAAGAAAATGTATTCCTTTCTAAAAACACTATCTTTCAATAGAATTATTTTTCCAAGGTTTTTTTATCTTCAAAATTTCTTATACAATATTAAATAAGTTTAAAAATGGAAATTTCTAAATGCTGATTATTACGAATTTGAAAACATTAAAAAATATATTTACAAAAATCCCCAATGGGAAAAAAATGTGTCGGAAAAGGGAAATCTTTGTTTCATCTTTCCCTCCTTGTATTTGCCGGCAAGCCTGGATTAATTTAATGTTTCTGTGATGTTAATGTAATGTTTCTAATTGAGTGTTTCTGTGAAAAGAGTCGGGGGGGGGGGGATGGGTTTTTGCTTGCTATTATTGCTATTTAGGATATTTTTTTCTTTTAAATATGAAAATAACTTATTTTTTGGAACTGATTTATAGATAATATAAAATCAGCCCCCCCACCCCTTCCCAAAAAAAAAAAAAAAAAAAAAAAAAAAAAGATTTTTTTTTCTGTTTTCCTTTAACAGTAACTGCTTTTTGGCAAAGGGGCATTTATTTCTTTTGACAAATATTTTTTCATTGAAATTGAAATATATAATTCAAATTGAAAATAAATTATTATTTATCATTATTTTTTTTAATATGTTTATATAATATGTATGTCTAAAGATTGCAATATTCATTTTCATTCTAGGTGCTCACAGAAAATATTCATTTAAATATATTAATGCATACTTTAAAAGCCAAAACATTAACTATTTTTATGATTTTTTTTTCACATAAAAACTCTTTGAATTAAAGAAGGGTACTTTTTGTGTATTTTTTATTGCATAAAATATTTAAATGCAGCATATTTTATCGTGTCACATAAATCCCGGTTTAAAATAACGAAAATAATCTTATAAAATGTGAAGTAAAAATACTTTTTATTTCTTATAATAAAAATGTCGAGAAGATTATACTGGGCCACTGACTTTTAAACGATGATAGATTTGTATATCTTTGCCGCAAACGTACTTTCATTCGCTATTGGGCAAAGAAATTGCATTAAGTTTCCCCGCCATTTGCCCGTTAACGATTTGGCGATAGACATCCGGTGTGCGGGCGCGTCAGTTGAAATACATTAATGGCTGGATACAAATTGCCGCAAACTTTTTTGGCCACAACGTTTACGACATGTGGCCAAAAATCTCGTGTTTGTTGGGTGGGCATTATAAGATTTTACATTTTAATATTTTTTGTAAATCTTGACAAATTTCATTTTTTGTGTAAAGTATACACATAAATTTCGATTACTTATAGCCTGACAAATAACCGTCACTGCAGGTTTTAGAACACAATCATACAAGCTTAAAATGACTAGTCTTATCTTTTCTTTTTTGCTGCAAATCGTATTTTCAAATTATTTTTAATATAGAAAAATATATTCTTAAATAAAATAAAAGTATGCTTATGAAACTTCCCAGGAGTTGGATTGATCAATGTCAATATAAAATATAAAGCCAATGTAAATCTGTGTTCTGCGGCAGTACACAAAAATAATGTTTCGCGCGAAATGTCCACTCCATAAATCAAAAGAACTTTGTGTATGTGTTACAGACATGCGAACCATAGTTTCGAAGCTACCCGCTACGCCATAGATTTCATATTTAATAGTTTAGTTTTGAGGAAAAACAACCAAAATCTAAACTGAGGAAAGAATGCTTCATTTTTTTTTCAAGTACCAGCTACCTGCACAGAAACCGCAAGGCAGGTAAACTCGGGGCCATCGCGGTTCTTTGAAAAAGGAAAAAGCACGATGGCCCTTATAAACCGCGAGAATGCGCCCTAGTAGGTGTTTCTCAATGTCTCTGACCCGCAGACCAGCAGAAAGTCACACTTTTTTACGCGATTGACGAAAACCGTTTAAACGTTCAAACGTTTAACCGCTCGGGTAAGTTCCGGATATACGCTGTACCGTATATACTGTTTTGCATAATGCGTATAACCGCCTTGGTCGTAGCATACGTATCGAAAATTTGCACACCGTATAAATCGTATTATATGAATACTCGTATAAACGTTTAATCAGGAGCACTAGTCTCTCTCTAAATAACTAGCTGACTAGGAGCTATTGTTTCCTAAGAATGAAGATTCTTAAATTTGGTTCAGGATGAATCCAAATATTAGAAGTCCGGCCTGGACTTAAAATATTCGTCAGTGGCAGGCGATTCACGAAATTTCTTCTCTCGAGCTTTTCTCTCCACGAAAAATATTACTAACTCCGCTCCTTTCTTTTCTGTCCCCACTCTTCTTAATTTTCTAGAAGGGGTTTCAGGTGAAATTTCTGCATACACTCCTGGTTTTCTAGGAAGGATCCCGGAGCTATTCGCGCTGCCATTGGAGTCGGGTTTACGCGCTTTTTTTTTGCCGGTAGAACGTCTTGTCCACACCGGTCAACTCAAGGACTCATCTTGGTAGACTCCAGATATTCATCAGCGTGTGCCGTTCCTAATCGCCATTACTGATTACGTCAAAACAGTGTCCAAAAATGATGGAACTGTTTCTTTTGATCTCGCCAGTGTGGGAAGGAGACAGCCATTTTCTGGTCCCAAACTTCTTATACATAGGGCCTATGGAAAATTTAGATCCGCTGGAAATTTAGCATGTAAGCAAAACTTTATACCAGTAAGACAACTCGTGATCTCCAGCAATTCAATCTTGTTCTCTCTAGCTGTTGTCCATAAAAATATGTCTCCGAATTGAGTCTAGCGTGTCATTCTCTTTCACATTACTGGTAAGTAATATTTTACTGTAAAATTAAGTATTTTGATTGTTTATTTCGGTTTCAAAAATCTCTTAACTTATTGGGCAATTGAGAGAACGATATTAGGATTTATCTAAAAAAATCTCCCGCGGTTATTTATTACCACGGGATCATCTCATATAAACATATATCTAACCAGAAATGTTATTTATATAAAGTATAAATTAATTTTATAGGAATATATTTCACTTAATTTATTAAATAAAATTTATGGTTCCAAATATGTTTATTTGAATTAATTTAGCTATAGAACTAGTTTTTAGAAAAATCAATTCAGTTGATATTCCTGTGTCCATAATTTATTTATTTTTTTGCAATGTTTTAAAATTTTATGAACGAAGTCTACATAATAGTACACAGAGTAAAAAATAAAAATAATTTTTTTATGCAACATGAGCACAAGATCACTCATTTTTCCAATAAAAATACCTCCGTCCTGTGTCATTACTTTTTGAGAAAATTTAAACATTTTACGAACTAGGTATATCATCGCGTGACCATTACACTTTTTAGCTTGCCACGACATACAGAACTGTCTAAGATAGCAAAATTTTCGTAAAGAAACACGGGGAACTTTTTCTTTGAAATGAAATTTGCACATCAGTGAAGAATAACCGGAAAGGATAAAGGAGTTTATAGGATATAAGAAAGAGTATAATTCCAATGTTTTTGGCACTGATAAATACATTTCGGTTCAATCCTACTAACGTATAATAAATTATATTTACATATATTTATATATGTTATATAAAAAATTTATTTCCTTCGCAAATCCTTCACATTTATTTCGCATTAGTCCTTTAAATTAATCTAACTTCTGACATAGTCAGTATTTCCTGAATTCTTAATAACATTTATTCTTATTTAATGTCCTTTTAAAAGTATTAACCCGTATATTAATAATTATCTTATTCCAAATCTTAATCTAAAATTTTAAGTTCATTCGTAGCTTTTATCAGCTCCCCAATCTATAAAATTCCGAGAGACGCTTTCTCATTTCGAATGTTTTTAAAACGCCATTTTTTTAATTATTATTATTCCATGCTCGGTTTCGCGCGCTAGGTATTTTTCACTTCAAAATTAATACGCGGCTCGAGAGGAATTCTTTTACGTTAGAGCTTCTCCCTCTCGCCTCATTTGCTGGGCTGGAGCTCGCCTCTCACTCATTGGTTTTTGCGCACGTGACGTCGTATTTCTGTATCTCTACGCTCAGTGAGCAAAACTTGCTTGCACGCTTTGGAGAGAAGATTTTTGACGTGTTTGGAAGTGTAACCAAATGGGTATCTGGTGTTGTAGTCACGTAGAATTTTCATACAGCTCTTTAAGATCTATTAAACGATGTAGTGAGCCATTGTGAAGCCTGAGGGCTATAAGTTTATACCTGTGGGAACTGTTACTGCATAGCTCTTATTCTAAATAAACGATTTGTCTGGAAATTGGCTGAAATTTATTGAAGAAACTTTTGTGGAATCTCATTATTGCCTCACCTCTTCGCCATGATTATTGATATCGACTGCAACCTTCTATATCGTTAACAAACTGTCATTGTCTCGTGGAATATTACATCTCGTGGTATCTCATCTTCGTAAAAACACCACATATATATACTTCTTATTTATATATACTTATATATACACTTACCAATACACTTACTTGTATAACACATTCCAAAATAAAAAAAAATATTTTCGATTATTTTTTAAATCTTAAGCCAAATCAGAAAGCGTCGCCTATTTTATAGATAAATACGGTAGATCATATCTAGTACTATTTGAATGTTCCTTGATCCAATATATACTGACATTATATATTTTGTCAAGGCAGTCTCCATAATTGATAGGGAATGTTTTTTTTGTAAAAAGTTAATATTTTAATTTATTTTACATTTTATTAATTGTTACTTTACTATCATTATACACTGTAAAAAAAAAATCCGTCAATTTACGGAAAAAAAACTGGCAGCAGAGTTGCCGGAATGTTTCCGTTTATTGAGGAAAGTTCCGTCTTTGTAGTCCGTAAATTCCGTAAATGGCGCGATACAGACGCGAAGGAGTTGAAGCGCAAGCGTGGCGATCAAAAATACTGCAATCTCATTGGATGATAGATTTTTACAGTAATAATTCCGTATTTGAAACTCTGTAATCTTAAAAAGGCAACAGATATATGGGAGAGATTCCATTTTTCTAACAAAACGGAAAATTTCTGATCAAAATTCACGGAAGGCAACAAATCAATAAATGAAATTTTTTAACATTGTAATGTATCACTAATGTTTTGAAGTAATTAAAAATATCTATTCTATAATTTCTATATTTATAATTCCTATTTATAAATACTGTGATAACGACAAAAACACTATAATTTTCAGAGCTTTTAAATAAATTCTGAAAAAGAATCTTAGATTTCAAGTAACACGAATCATACTATATTTAAATTCCAAACGTTGACTTTTGATCAGATTTATTAAATCTTTTCTCACTATCACAATTCTAAGATAATAATGGCCTTTTTCGTATAGTGTTGAATAAAAATCTTGCCTTTTCTGAAAATTTTTAGTTTTTAATTCAATTCTAGAGCAGTATAATAATGAGAAATCATGTCTAAAAATATCATTTTTTCTTCAGTAACTCAGCAAAATGACAACTAGTAGCAAAATTTCTCACATTTCCCTTTCCGTTTCTTTCAAACTTAATCCAATTACTACTTTTATTTCTTAAATAAGAATACTTTAGAAGAACTTTGCATTTTTCTGATTTTGTCAGTTGGATATTTAGTGTGAGATAAAAAACTTCGTTCTCCTCTTATTAATGTGTTAATTATTTCACAATTTACGACTACATAATGCATAAATGTTCTGCATATTCTTGTTTGGCATACATAATAATACACTCTAAAAAAAAAAAAGACAAATCTTTTTTAATCTGCAAAAATATAACGACTAAAGAAAATATACAATAATTTCTTCCAAGATACCCACGATTCCGTACAGGAATCTTTATCTTTAGAAACATCAGAAACCAATGTATTTTAGTTATTTAAAGAAGAGTTTTTAAAAACTCAGTTTCTTTTACTTCCAATGGTATTGAGAAACCTTAACGAGTAGTTTCTATAGTGTATTAATTAGTTTTCTCAACACTGGATATGGTTTTTTAGGTTGCTATTAATTCTCAATGAAACATTTTCAGCTGCGTAAGGGAATTTATACATGCAAGAGTAACATGATATTGTTAATGCTGTTAATTTATCATGTTTGTTGAACATGAAAATGTTTTGTCGAGAATTGATAGTGTAGTATTGTTTTTCGTTAGAGGCCGTAATTCGTAGCAATATATTGAGGGATACGATTTAGATGCACCGAGGGATTGATCATGGAAGATTACGTTCGTACAATAACTCAGGCAAGTGAAGAGACTAATTTAGGAGAACTCAAAAGTGGCATTTTAAAGATGTTTTAATGGCAATTTCCGTAAAGGATTACATCAGTCATCGGGGAGTACAAGCACACAGCACTTTTCGAAGGTTACATTTTCCGAGCGAGATTAGGAACAGAATGCCATGAATAATTACTTCAAAATCCTTGACAGCTGGTACATATTTGGCGTGCGGTTTTCGCCAAATTCCTTTGAAGAATTACCGATTTGGCGATAATATATGCAGAGAGATAAAAGAATTGTATCGATGTTACAAAATAACCAAATGAGATATATATGAAAAATTGCATCTTCAATGCATAGCGATATAGGGTTGCGAGAGGGTAAAAGTTAGTCTTTCCTGGGAACAGAAAATTATCTCAAGGATTTAGACAATACATCCGCTGATTGTAGAATCTATGAACTAACAATAGACATATCTAACGGCTACATTTTTAAGTGTAAATGCATAAGTGCCGGCATGAGAAGGAATTATTCTTTCTTCTTTATTTTTTAATTGGGCAAAATTACATCTGGACGAAATAAAGTGTAGGAGGATGATTTTAAAATAAAAGCGTTATCTTTAATAATATAAAGAGATATATTTAAATGCAAGGAATGGGATGCGCAGACAAATTAAATTTAGAATATAAATTTAAAATAATTAAATTAAATGCATATTGAATACGAAGAGAGGGTTAACTATAAAGAAAAGCATATATAATGGAAACTTCATTATATATATCATCCGAAAAACCTTTGTTCTGGGTTCAGAAAACTGATTAATACACTATTAAAACTACTCGGAAACGTTTCCGAAAATCAGTTATAGCCAATGAAACGTTGTTTTTATAAATGTTTCATTATATTACGAAAATATATAGGTTTCTGAGCTTTCTAAAGATAAGGAAGGCTTTTCGGAATCTTGAGTAACTTGAAAGGAGTAATTGTATATTTTTATACGTAGTTGTATTATTATTCCTACATTAAGGAACATCTGTAATTTCTTACAGTGTACATATCACAGACAAAAAATGTATTTTTCATTCATTAAAAATGATGAAAAAATTATTTTAGATTTTTCATAACAGAAATCACATACTAATATTCTAGTTCTTCTAGGTTACGTCCGATGAGATTTATCAAACTTTTCCTCACTGTTACAATTCTGAGATAATGACTTTTGCTGTAGTCAGGAATAAAAATTTTTCCTTTTCGAAAAATGTTTCATTTTTTATTTAATTCTACAGCCATGAAATGTTGAAAAATGGTGTCTGAAAATATAAATTTTGCTCTTGTAACTCTTTTTTCTTCAAAATTTCTTTTCTGTGACAACCATTTGCGAAGTGATTTACGTTTGGTTTTCCATTTCATTGAAGATAAACCGACTGCTACTTTTAATAGATGTGTAAGAATGCTTGAGAGTTTTGCATTCTCCCATTTTCTTCCCCATATATTGTGTGTAAAAAAAAAAAAGGTTTTAGTTCTTATTACGTTAGATATTTAAAACATTTTTCTGCTCACAACACGATACAGAAATGTCCAGTTCTGTAACTTTGCATAGATAACAGAAATTTTTTTTTTTAAATTCATTAAAATTAAATTTCGAAAAAATAACTTTACATTTTATATAACACAAATCACACAACAACCGAATATTTACGCTCGGTCAGATTTATAAAATATGTTAACATTCTCACAATTTTCACGGAAGAATGACTTTTTCTTGTAATCCCAAATAAAATATTTATTCCTTTTAAATCTTTTTCATTTTACATTCAGTTCTACGTCATGATGAGAAACGGTGCCTAAATATATAATTTTGCTTCATTAAATCAATGAAATTTTGTTTCCATGACAACTAGGTGCAAAATTTATTACGTTCTCTATCCATTTCGTTGAACATAAATTCTATAACTACTATTATTACATAAGAACGAACACTTCAGAACTATTCATATTTCTATTTTGTTACTTAGATACAGTGTTTGGTAAAAAATAACGTTTAAAACTTGCCATGATTAGATTAATTAATTACATTGTTTGAGAAAGAAACGTTTAAAACTTCTCATGATAGATTAGTTAATTACATTGTTTTGAGTAAGAAACGTTTAGAACTTATTATGATAGATTAGTTAAATACACTGTTTGAGTAAGAAAGGGTTAGAACTAGCTATGATAGATTAGTTAATTACATTATTTGAGAAAAAAATTAGAACTTGTTATGATAGATTAGTTAATTACACTGTTTGAGAAAGAAACGGTTAGAACTAGCCATGATAGATTAGTTAATTACATTATTTGAGAAAAAAGTTTAGAACTTGTCATGATAGATTAGTTAATTACATTGTTTGAGAAACAAAAGTTTAGAAAGTGCCATGATTAGATTAATTAATTACATTGTTTGAGAAAGAAACGTTTATAACTTGTCATGTTAGATTAGTTAATTACATTGTTTGAGTTAGAAACGGTTAGAACATGCCATGGTAGATTAGTTAATTACATTTACTGTCATTGTAATGTATCACTAATGTTTAGAAATAATTAAAAAAACCTATTATTTAATTTCAATATTTATAATTCCTATTTATAAATACTACTGTGATAACGACAAAAACACTTTAATTTTCAGAACTTTTAAATAAATACAGAAAAAGAATCTTCGATTTCAAGTAACACAAATCATACTACATTCAAATTCCAAACGTTGACTTTCGATCAGATTTATGAAATCTTTTCTCAGTATCACAATTCTACGTTCATGTTCGATATTTGCGTCAAAGAAAGAAACTTTAACTTTTTCATGTTCAATCTGTAAGTTTTTTGTCTATTCATTATTTATTACACAAATGTTCTTCGTCGTATTTCTTAGGTATTTAACACGAATCATTTAGTTTTCCATTCCAATATTCTGTAAGAGAAAGACAATTTCAGTTCTTCTCATGTTAGATTTTTAAAACATTTGTATCTTCACTATTTAATATACAAACGTTCTTCATCGTAGTTCAGATATAAAACATAAACATCATGCAGATTTCACTTCCATATGTTTATCTTAGAATATGATTTATTAAACATTTCATTTTGTATTTATTAGCGTCTAATCAATATTAAAATTAAAAAAAAAAATATGTGTACTTGTCTGTTATAGGGGTCCGTGTTGAGTTAGAGAAAATGTTACATTGGAAAAACAAGAACGAAAAATCATGCGTCAAGCATAGGTTATGTAACACTTTCCAACGCTTCCAAAATAATTTTACAAATCATACCGTTTAATAAGCTAAAAGATAACATCTAAGTAATCCGAAT
Source organism: Maratus michaelseni (assembly GCA_963931845.1). Lineage (NCBI taxonomy): Eukaryota > Metazoa > Arthropoda > Arachnida > Araneae > Salticidae > Maratus > Maratus michaelseni. The sequence continues at coordinate 96,114,463 of OZ007595.1, forward strand.
ACTTTTATTCAGCCCTGTATAGGATCTATAGATTTGTATATATGCTACATAGGATGCTAAATTTTAGTTCAGTTAGGAAACGCGTAGCACAGTTTAAAATTCTCCGTCTGGAGTTAAATAATACGGAAATGTGTTCGCGAACTTTTGTGCTTCCCTGTATAGGATCTACAGAATTTATACACACCATGTAATAGACAAAAGGCGAGTTAAAATTAAAATCGCGTTCATTAACTTAAAACGCAGTTTCAGAAATTATTGTTAACATACGGTAGAGAATTCTTTTGTGTGTCCCTGTAAATGAACGATGACTGCTATACACACAATATTCTGTAGTAAGCCTCTTGTAATGCACCTTATATAAATTTCAATGCGTTTAAAATAGGGAAACATTATTTAAATAAACCGCAGACGATTTTTCTCCATAGACGTAATGTAACAGAATTCTTTTAACTGTCCCTGTAAAGTAACTATAAGTGCTATGCACACCCTATTCCATATTAAGCTTCTGCTAATACACCTTAGTGATATATATAAATTTCAATGCGTTTAAAATAGTGAAACATTATTTAAATAAACCGCAAATGATTTTTCCCCATAGACCGCAATGTAATGGAATTCTTTTGAGTGTCCCTGTAAAAACCTATAAGTGCTACACACTTCCGTTGAAATAGGGAACATGCTATAGATAACGACTATAACATATAAAAATTGCAGAGCAATCCGAGCATATTTACAGGAGTTAGAGCACGGACAGACGGCCAGACAAACCGAAGTCATAAACACTTTTCAACTAGGTTGGAAAGTGTTAAAAAGGAAATTTTTTATGCATAATAATCTGGCAACCTATTCACTCTTTCATACAAACAAGCACTTTTTTTCAATATTTATACAATTTTTTGCAAAATAAAGAAGCCATTTATCTACTTTTATATACAAACAGAAATAATTTGTATATAAAAACATTAATAATATATATATAAATAAAATGTTTATATATATATATATATATATATATATATATATATATATATATATATATATAAACAAGCATACAAGTTCATCAGGTTTGTTTTCATAACTATTTAAATATCATTTGACAGCAAATCTCACTTTCTTAAGCCGAATTGCGCCAAGCTTTTTAAAAAGCGCCAAGGCAAACAAATATCCAAAATTATATTTAATCGGCAAAAGAAAAAATAAATGCATAAAGGAGAGTACATTGCTTATTTTATTAATAACTTTTAACTCGAATGCCAAAAAATATATATTTTCGAACCAAATACTATAAATTGTAACAACTACTATATATATATATATTAGAGAAATAATTTTTTAGAATCTTCGAATATGTGAATCCAACATTACAGTTCATTCCGTTAAGTAGTTTTTGAGTTATAATTTTTAAAAGTACCTGCATTGCAATCTGTTTTGCATCGAATACAAGTGAATTTAACATTAGGAGTTTCAAAATTTAAACCATCATAATTACTAAACTACTTTACCGAATGTATTTTCGTTTGGTATCTCAAGGCAAAAATTTTTCAGAAAAGTCTAAATGTAATGTCGGAATTAGGTTTTCGTATTGACAATTTCAGAGTTTGCTATGATTTGAACATGAACCCCTAAGAATATATTTTTAACATAAATTGAAAGAAAAGGGAATTTCCAGGCGAATGGTTATTCCGTTTGTTTCTGGGACAATTTGGTGTTTAAAATATATGGGTTGTTCTCTTTCTTTTTGACCGGCTGTGCAAAATCTTAAAGTAAGAAGAACAAGTTGGCAATAGTATGTTTAACGTGACGTATGAGGTACGTTCGTTTTATAACTAGTTTCACAATGTAAAGAAAATCATCCTCTTTATTTCAGTGAAATGCATTATGTCATCTACTAGAAGCGAAATAAGCATGTTATTATTATTATTATTATTATTATTATTATTATTATTATTACGTTTGCCACGTTTACAGATGCGAATTTTTTTCACCATGGAGATCTTGCTTTGCGAATGATTACCTCAATGATTTAATATTTTTATGATTCATAATGAACGAATCTCCTCTGTTTATTTGCTCTAATAAATTGAGATATTCGGTTAACGTAATTCCCACTGAAGTTATCTCAGAATCTATACATTGTTGAATGTAACTCATCTCTTAACCCTTTTTATCCTGACGGTACTTATAAGTACCACTTTAACCCCTTCGCGACGAGCGTCTTTTACAGAATTTTTAATCTGTTACCACCGGTTTTTCAAATGAGAACTTTTCACCTAATTGAATGGCAAAAATGCTATGATTAGATAAGGGAAACTTTACAAAAAAAAAAAAAAAAAAATAACTGGTGGGAATAATCGAGGATTCTGAGCATCTAAAAAGTAGCTGGAAAATTAATTCAGGATATAAAGGGTTAAGCAAACAATTTTTTTGAACGATCTTTCTAAAAATGTAACTTTTATGCAATTTTATTCGAAAAAATAATTTTTAATCATATAAAAAAAGATGTGGTTAGCCCGTATTTCTTTTCCTCAGTCACATGACTTGCGCTTTTATTATATAGATTACGTATGATAGGATTTAACAGAATAAAGAAAACTTTTATTAATAATTTTTAAGTTTTGATTCAATTTTCATAAAATTTGAAATGATTCGACAAAGTTATACAACGATAATATATATTAAATTTAAAACCATTCGGTTGGGTAGTTTTTGCGCTGTTATATGCAGACGGACGGACGGACCAGACGACGACTATAGGTGCTACGTATTTAAATAATTGCGAACGCATCTAAAAAAGAATGTGACAAAAGTAGCAAATGTCTCTATATCACAGAAATGTCTATTCTATATATTGTAAAATTTAATGACCGATATGTTTTTCTTTCTTTTATCGATATCAAAATTTAGTTCATGCTTTTTCACAAAAGATCAAACAGAAAAAAAATGTTTATTTCATTCTTTTCAACAAATTCAGAAAAAATCTTTAAAAAAGTAGAAAAAACTCGAATTTTCGTGAAATCACAAAATTCTTTTGCAATTTCATATCAAAGAGTAAGATGAAAAAGTTTTGAAAGATTTCTTTCAACTGAACTACTATTGCTGCAGTTTTGAAGAAATACTTTTTTTTTATTTTGAATATATTAATATTTTTTTTTAAATATTTTTGGTTGCAAATCTTGTTTTGTCAGATAGTTATACAGAACATTACATTGTAATATTTATATGTATAGAAAGTTATCGAACCATTTTTCCCACTTCAATGAATTGATAATTGCGTTTTATTTCTTTGTATCAGACGAAATTTAAACCACAGATACTTTAAATAATATTCTAGTCAAAAGTTAAATAAAAAAAATATGCAGAATAAAATTACCTCAATAAATGTATCTGTACCAGCTATGAAAGAAAGCATTTGTTGCCATGTTTTGCATATTTGGCAAGACTCGCTGCGTTTTAGAATAGGAAATATGGCTTTGACATTTGAGTGCTTTGTTCCAATGAAAGTGGACATATTGAGTTTTTAATTGTAAACATATTAACCCTTTATATTTCCACGTTTTATATCTGCAAAATCAATGTTACATATACAGTGTTTTTTAAAAGACGATTTTATTTATTGCTGCTATATTCCAGCACAGCAGTTAATTTAAAATTTTCATGGAAATTTTCATGCTAAATTATTATTTGTCATTTGAGCAGTTTCACATCGTTATTTCTGAAATGCACTTCGTAAATTTTGTAAAATTGAAATGACTGGAGATGTCCAAAGATAATTGTTTTTTTTTACAAAAGTAAGTTCGTATACTTTACAATTTTGTATTACAAAATTGACAATATTTATGAGAAGTATGTAATTTCTGTTTATTGCAGATGTGAAAAAATGACCTTTTAGTCAATAATTTTTTAGTTTTATGTTCTACTTTCTTAAAAAAAAAATGCTTAAAATAATATATTCTAATATCTGAGATTTTTCAAATCGGAGTTGTTGAGTCACAAAGGGTTAAACCTTTCTGTGAACGCACTTTGGCTATTAAAATGTATAAGCCAACTACCGGGTGTCCCAAAAATGACTGATGGATTTTAAAATTCAATAATTTGCAAATGGTGACAGATATTTAAAAAATTCTTGCCGGAGGTTTATATATAATGTTAGAAGTTTTCTTACTGTGATTCTTGATTTTAGGTCGAATTTCAAAAAATAGATGGCGCTGACAGCGATTGGCACTCAGTTGAGGCCGAAACTGACGCCCCTCAGCATTGATGCACCCTCCCCTGAATACTAGGCCTGCGCGCTGACAAAAATGGCGGCTGTCGCAGGCGGAATTTTTTTTTTCAGCGTTTGTGCGGTCCCTCGAACTTCAATACCAATAATATCTAAAAGTTTTCTTTGACTTATTTGATCTTAGAAAAACTACGGAATCCGTATGCGTCAGCCGCCACTTTTTTCAGTGCGCAGGCCTAGTATTCAGGGGGCGGTGCATCAATGCTGAGGGCCGTCAGTTTCGGCCTCGACTGAGCGCCAATCGCTGTCAGTGCCATCTATTGTTTGAAATTCAACCTAAAATCAAGAATCACAGTAAAAAAACTCCTGACATGATACATAACCCTCCTACAAGAATTTTTTTTTAATATCGATCACCGTTTGCAAGTTATTGAATTTTAAAATCGATCTGTCATTTTTGAGACACCCGGTAAATACTTATTTGTGATTTACAGAGCCACTTTTTGATGAATATCCGCAAGAAATGTTTTATTTATTCAATAAGAAGTGCTTATTTGAGTTATGTGTTGTTTAAATTTTATATAATTCGGAGCGTTATAACACACCCGAGAACTCTCTGAAGTGTATAACTATATATCTATGATTTGTAATTTTCCAACTGGACGAAAAATGTCCGGGCCAGGATTCGAACCTGGGATCTCTTGGCTGAAGCTTCCATGCTCTACCAACTGAGCTATCCCAGTTGAATCTGGAGGGCATAATCCATCCAGTTAACCTTGTTGATCATAGCATCTGGTCTGATATTTGAATCAGCTCAACAGAATAGATCGCAGGTAATGGAACTCCAGTAAACGCTGAATACGTGATTACACTAGATTAATTTTAACACAATTATTCAAATTGGTAAAGAAATCATATGAGTTGTAATTTTCCAACTGGACGAAAAATAACGAAGGTTAACTGGATGAATTATGCCCTCGTGATTCAACCGGGATAGCTCAGTAGGTAGAGCATAGCAGCTTCAGCCAAAAGATCCTAGGTTCGAATCCTGACACGGACATTTTTCGTCCAGTTGGAAAATTACAACTCATATGATTTCTTTACCAATTTGAATAATTGTGTTAAAATTAATCTAGTGTAATCATGTATCCAGCGTCTACTGGAGTTCCATTACCTGCGATCTATTCTGTTGAGTTGATTCAAATATCAGACCAGATGCTATAATCAACAAGGTTAACTGGATCAATTATGCCCTCCAGATTCAACCGGGAGAGCTCAGTTGGTAGAGCATGGCAGCTTCAGCCAAGAGATCCCAAGTTTGAATCCTGGACCGAACATTTTTCGTCCAGTTGAAAAATTACAACTCATAGAATTTCTTTACTAATTTGAATAATTGCTGTAAGATTAATCTAGTATATATCTATTACGGCGGAATTTGATTTTTGAAGATTTGCTTAACAGATGTTTAACGCAGTGGAAAGTATGAGACAAGTGAAACTTGAAAACTTATTTTTATTAAATTAAATTGAATCAATAAAAATAACAAAGTACAGCAATGACATACTGAATCAAAAACAATAATCAAAAGCAAAAACAAAGAAAAACTGCTGAGCATCATGTTAGATATTCTTTTGTTTGTCTTGCACCAAAATCTACAAAAAACATGTCTTGCTCCCGGATCTACAAAAACACAAGTGAAAAAATACACACATATACAAATGTAACAGTAAGGATTTCACAAAAATAACTAGAGTTTGCAGTGAGAAACTTACGAAATTTTAACTTCGAGTTAACGAAAAAGTTATTAATAACTTCGTAAAAAATTGAATACCGATTTTCGAGTTCTTTAGCTATTCGATAGCGAGAACGGACGCCGACAGAAACACGTGTATCTGCCTAACAATAACAAGATCTCATTTAAAATAGACATAACGAATTATTTTATTTCATTCGGCAACGGATTCTTTGAATCTGTCTACGAAACATTAACAGGTCTGCGGAACCCAGTTCAAATAACCCTGGCTTAAAGTAACGTTAATACGAATGCATATAACAATAAAGCAACTGGCACGGCAAAAACACAATAAAACAACGTAAACAAAATCATAATACAGTAAAAGATTGAATGTTTGCCACAAATTTGTTCTCTGTTCACAAGAAAACGCTTAATTTTGAGTCAAAACATGACAACTAAAATACGTCAGTGTGGCATGAAACCGGATCATGGACGACTAATAATCAATATAGAATGTATTGGGAAATTCGCCAAATTAGCCAATTGATGCAAAAGTAGAGATGTTTTCCTGAGCTTCTCGTCAATTTATCATGCGCGCGCTAACGTATGTTGTACATCATTCAAATATTACTGTCCTTACATTTATACCGCAATGAAATGTATTTAACCACTTTCCAAAATTTTTTCCAATTATCGCTGTAAAAAACAAATGTTTTTTTATTATAACGACAAATGAAAATATACAACAACCTCTTCGAGTTACTCATGATTCCGAAAAGTGCTTTTTATCTTTAGAAATATGATAAACCAATATATTTTTGAGATTTAAAGAAGCATTTATAAAAACCAGTTTCTTTTTCAGCCACTGATTTTAGTTAACATTTCCGAGTTGTTTTTATAGGGTATTAATCAGTTTTCTGAACCGGGAATCTAGGTTTTAAAGGTGCTATCAGTTCTCCAGTAAACGTTTTTTATATTCAACAAACATGTTTTACTGATAAATTTGATAAATTAACAGACAGAGCCTGATCACTAATGAGGAAGACTTCCACCGATAAATTTGAATAGAAATTTTCGTCTTATTTAACCGGCGAATCCAAGCAAAATTACTGTCATGAATCTCTCTATATTAAAAAAAAAGTAACCACCACCGCGGCCGCCGCTGTCAATTAAGATTTTGTGCCTTGAAGTCTTTCTGGACTAATATCCAGAAAACTATTGCAAATAAAAATTTAAAAATTGGTGGTTTTATAAAGAAATGTTCGATAAACACGCTGAAGTAGACAATTTTTAAATCGAAGAATTATTTAAAGAGATATTTAATATTAAAGTTGGTCAAAATAATTTTCTTATAAAAGTTTTATAGAAACGAAAACTATGCGCAGGAATTTAGCCATAATTTGTAAGGATATAGTTGACAAGGTTGGGGTGTGCAGACTGCAATTATTTTTTCAATTTGACACATTTTTTGAGGTTATATTTCAATTTTTTATTCAAAATTTTCATTATTTTGACGAAGATTTATTTCATATTTCATAAATTCCATTATTTGAATCGCTGCCAATTTGTAAAATAGCGCACGTAATAATATTCCCTTTCAATTAAGAAATGTATTTACACGAGACTATTAAAAACAGAAATAAAACTTTAAAATAATATTTAAATGATCGCGTGTTAAAAGCAATAAATGTAGAAAATGACGGAATAAAAAATATACTTGCGTGTGAATATTAAAAAGATAAATAATTAAATTATTCCGCGTTTTCAAAGCATTAAGTAGAGTAAGATTGATTTATTTCGACAAAATATTTTATCTATTATTGCAAATTTTAAAACAGCGTAATTAATAATATTTCCCTTCAATTAAAAGCTATATTTTTACGTTTAATAATTAAGTTTAAATCAACGAAATAACTAATAAATTGGTAAGATATAAATAAAAATACAGATAAACGTTGAATTAAAGATCACTCGATGACATAACTACCCTGCGTAACGCATCTGGTATCAATTGAATGCGACGCCACAGCTATGCACTTTTGGCTTTAAATCCTATATTTTGGCGACAGTTCTTTTCTTTTATAGAAAGTAGTAGTCGGGATAATGGAGTAATACCCAATTTTCTACTAGCATCGTTATAAAATTTCCCGATGCAATGACATTGCTTACTTAACCATTTTGCACAAGTTGATTTTCAAATGTTTAATTAACCTTATTTTATCAACAGTTGTTAGCTGTCTCGACAGCAGTTGATTCGGCTTTAAAATCTCTTGGTCAAAGGAAAATGAATGGAAACCCGATTATAGCAGATATTACAGCGAGCAGCCGATTACACAAGGCCGATTATAGCAGCCGATTACAGCAGGTCGTTTAATTATAATTCAATCTTCCGCAATCGTTTTAAGGTTGATCAAATCAGAGTGTTTTTACAGTTTGTGGTGTCAGAACGGGGGTTGGCGAGCGTAGCTCGTAGGGGGCAGAGCCCCCTAGTAATAAAAAAATTTCTATTCCTTTACTTTTGGAGAAAGTTTGTCCCGTTGGTTATCAGGGCCTGTTAACAGCATTAACATTAACATTAAAATTAATATTATTTTGCTACTCTTGCATGTATAAAATAATTTATTCAGCTTGAAATGTTTAATGAAGAATTGATGGTCAACTAAAAACCGATATTCCGTTCAACCAAGTTCAAGGTGAATATTCTCGCTCTATAGATACGTTCAGTACCGCAATAAACCAAGTCCTAGATTAAAAATGTTATAAGTAAATGTGGTAAGCCTTCAATTTCTCAAAAAAATTCAATGGAGTCTATTCGACTAGACTATTAACTTCACTTTCAAATATTTCTGGACAATATTTTATGGGCTTGATTCACTTTGATTCAGCTCGACTCATATAGTGATATGCAACATACAGTATGCTTTTCTTATAATACATGTAAAGTACAATGTTTTGTTTACTCATATTTTAAACGATGAAAATCAATATAAATCATATATAACAAGAACAAAAAATCATGCATCAGGCATAGATTATGCATCACTTTCTAACAATAACTTTCTAACAGTAACATTTTCTAACAATACTATTAAAAAATGTCATCATTTCATAACAATGAAAGGAGATATCTAGATAAGCAATTTCAAAAAGCACATAACTCAGTAAATTCCATTTTCAGCCATTTCTGTTCATATGCATTAATGTGTGAGAATTAGGTAGCGCAGCCCAGTATATGATCTACAGAATTTATACACATCACATAATACACTAAAAGTTGGATTAGTTTTAAAATGTATATATATAACAGCGGAAAACGCACTTTCAACAATTATCGGTTATAGTCAGTCCTGTAGCCGATTTTGCTTTGTACGTTTCTGTAAATGAATCATAAATGCTATGAATTCCATAATCTATAAAAAAAAAACAAGCTGTGGTGCATCTCAGTTTCTTTTTTATTTTCATTATGTTTGAAGTTCATAACATCATTAAAATGCACCGCAGGCAAATTTTCCCATAGATTATCATGCACTGTTAAAAATTTGCAGCAAACTGTCCAGTCATTTGACCGTTTTTGTAGAAAACGGTTACGTAACCGTAATTTAACTATATTCTGACCGTATTATTACTCATTTTATGGTCATAATATAGTTAAATTACGGTTATGTAACTGTTTTCAACAAAAACGGTCAAATGACTGGACAGTTTGCTGCAAATTTTTAACAGTGTGTAGTGATTTTTTTTTCGCGCGTCCCTGTAAATGAACAATAAATTAGATTTATTCGGTGCTTAAGCGTGCTGTATTGTCTTGATAAAGCATGTTTTAGTCCACCTCAATGACGCATATACATCACATTATGTTTGAAATGCACCGTAAATAATTTTTTCCCATAGACTATAATGTAACGGAATTCTATTGCATGTCCTTGTAATGAACTATAAATGCTACGCAGTAAATTTTCAATACCAACCATTGTATACTAAACCTTAATAACATATAAAAAATATCATGACCACCCGAGTATATTTAAGAAAGTTAGAATAGGGACGGACGACCACACGGCGAGACTGAATGACAGATAGACAAACCGAATTCATGAACAATTTTCTACTATGTTAGAAAGAGTTAAAAATAAAAGGTAATTAAATAAAAAAACTGTCAGATTCAACTAACTCATGATATAAATTGCACAAGTGCCATAAATAATGCCTTAAAAAGTTTCTTTCTTACATAAAAAGACTGTAATAAATCAAAATAATCACCGTTCGAGAAATAAAGAATAGAAAGTTTTAAAGTTGATCAAAGAACCTTCAAACTTTCATTCCCTTTTATGGCTAAAATAAAATGGGGTCCATTAAATTAATGAAAATCTCAGCTGTCTAAAGTATTGAAAGCGCTTAAGAGAAATTGTTTAGCATTCATTACGTGGAAGTTTCTATACCCTTTTCCGGATAACAAAAATACTGAACAAAATATTTACAGATTTTTATTTTTTTTTTATGTTACTGTGATGGAAAATCACATATAGTTTTAAATTATCTGTTTTCACTTTAATAAATTTCCTTTTCTATAATTCATTGATAAAAGTTTTGATAAATTTTAATTAAGCTGTTTGCGTTCCTATTCCAAACAAATAAAAGAAATATGTCAGCTTTTCTGCTGTTAAATGCTCCCACGCAAATTTTCATCTTTAGTCCTCACGCGCGATTAAACGCTTAAGTCAGATAAAAAAATTAAAAGAAATATCCCGGCTACCAAATTAACTCTGCTCCTTTTCATGTTCGTTATATTTTTTTCGTTACTTACGTGATAACGCCACCGCAGCAGAAGTTGCGCTAATGCGCCAATAAAGAGCAATCTTGTTGTTCGCACGCGCACGCAGTTATCCTTATTGCCTTGTTGTTTGCTGATTTTTGACGCCATTTTTTAGTGCTACGAAAGATTGGCGGAGCATAAAAACCGCCAAATCTGTAGCTACGGTGGCGTTAATACGTAAGTACCTTTTTTTCATTATGCAGTTGTTTCTTTCTGAACCATAAAGGATATGCAACAGTCACTACCTCGTATTTTTGTGTATCTATGAACTTCTCATAAGAGTTGTGAAAATTCTTCTGTAACGTAATTATTGGCGATGTTTTAATCTTGCTAAATTGCTAGTTTTGGATATAAGTTCAAACAGTCATCCATATGTTCTTATTAACGGATATTTTATGATTCATGTACTTTGACCAAATTTATGATGCCAGAAAATGTAAACGAAGAAATTACTGCGTACACCCAGAAAAAAGTTTTGTTGAATCAACAAAAATTTGGTTGACCCAACAAAACTTTTTGTTTAAATATAGGTCAATGAAAATTTTGTTTGAATCAAAAAAAAAAAAAAAAAATTAGCAATTCCAAAAAAAAAAAAATTGTATCGTCAGCAAAAAATGTTTTGTTAATTCAAGTAAAATGGTACAATTTTACTTGAATTTTGCTAAAAGAACCAAAATGTACTCAACAAAACATGTTTTGTAGTTTTAATCAATTCCTTTTTCTGGGTGTATGAGTATATTCACTCCTTCTCTGACCACCAACCTGCAAACATGTAGATTGTAAGCCTTTTAGTACGAGGATTAAGGCACCACCCACCTGCCTATTTTATTCCGCTTTTCCTGTCCATTTGATTAAAGTTTTCAAACTCTTAAAGAACGTATTTGACTCAATTTCTCTTCCAGAAAGGGATTTATCAACATTTTTTAAGAACCTAATGTATATTTCCCACTATTTATTTTAAATTACTTTTCACGGCTAACTAAAGTCTCCATTACAGTTACTGTTTCTGCATTAAATTGGAGTACTCAAATACAACGTATTTTAAAATGATATGACTGATTTAAACTCTAACCGTATGAAATTATGTATTTTCATGGCAATCTAGTATATATCTGTCTATTCTAATAAAAGTAATTAATGCTGCTGCCCTAATTGAATTTATTGTGACCGGAATTTTTTCTCGGCTTATATTAAAAAAAACTATTGCATATAAAACAATAAAACTGGAAATTTTATAGAGAAATGTATAATAAATACGTTGAAATTGGCAGTTTTCAAATCGAAGAATTCTTCTAATCGCTATTTAATGTTGAAATCGGTCAAGATATTTCAGTTACCCACGTTTTATAGCAATTTAACCATTTTTTTTTCGTGCTTGTGTGCAGTGTCCAATATTTTTTTCAATTTTCTTATTTTTACTTTATTTCCAATTTTTTATTTAAAATTTCGTTATCTGAATATTATATAAATAAAGATTTAATTCATAGTTTAAAATAACCGTTTTTTGTCTATCGTTACCAGATTTTAAAAATCTCTAATAGTAAAATTTAACAACCATTTTTCTATAGCGTTTCTAAACACTATATGTTTAATTTTAAAATATATTTACACGTGAATATTAAAAAAGAAAGAAAATAATTAAAATATTAGCAGCGAAAATTGTTTATTTTTGTAAATTACGTCATACTTAAAATGTCTTACTTAAAACGATTTTCTTATAGCGTAGTTATAAAACACCGGGAGGCAGCGTCATTTTTTACCTAACCAGTTTATACAAGCTGATTTTCAAATGTGTAATTAATCTTACTTAATGATTCACGAAATCAGCCGTCAGCTGTCGGGACAGTGATTGATTCGTCCTTAAGAACTGAAAAATCCCTCCGTCAAAGGTAAATTAATAACAACCAGATTACCGAAGATTACCACTGGACTTAGTAATATCATTCAATCATCCGGAATCTGGTACTCTTTTTAAAACAGAGCAAATTAGCATATTTTTAATGCCTGTGGTGTCAGCTCTAAGCATAACCCGTATGGGGTGGAGCCTCCTTGGTTTTAAATTTAACAAGTAATATAAAAACTTTTTTTAAAGTCAATTCCTACTTAGGTCAAAAAGAATTTTTTTTCCAGCGATCTACACGCTTCGCCACTGACGGTATTTATTCCTAAATTTATATCCTGCTAAATATCTTACATAAGAGAAATTTTTGAAATGTATTAAAAATTAAATAAAAAATAAATAGCTAAAATACCAAAAATTAATAGCTCGAAAAGTATTTCTCACAAAATTGTTAGACAAACAGCGTTAGAAAGGTAAAAAAATGTATTTTTCTTGATATAAATTTAAAATCTAATGATTATGCCGTTTTTAAAATATTGAATTTCAAAAATCACCAAACTTCACAATAAAGTGCCATAGCGATGTTACAGTTAGCGATAATACAGTTTTTTCAAATATTAATTAATTAATTAAATTTTATTATTTAATTTTAGTTTTATACTTCATTTCTGTTCAAAAGTATAGACTCACTCCACATTTATAGTCTCCTTCGCCCGCGAGCCGCCTGATCTTCGTCCGTGAACAGCCCCATTATCTTTTTACGTGTGAAGGTGAGACTATAAATATGGAATGAGTCTATACTTTTGAACAGAAATGAAATATAAAATTAAAATTAATTAATTAAATTTAATTAATGAATTAATATTTGAAAAAACTGTATTAACATCAATTGTCATCCAGTACAAGTTTTAAAAAATTTATTTGAACTTGAATGGATGAATAGAAAATATTTTATTAACGATTGAAAATTCCAACAAGATATATATATAGACAGAGTGAGCTAATAGTACGAATTTAAGAAGATACTGTTTTTGCATTCATTCGGATTTCTGATATACAACGTTTTTTAAAATGATATGAATGATTTAAACTCTTATCGTATGAAATATATATCTTAATTTGACAATCTAGTGTGAATAACATATAAATTTCAGTATATTTATCTGTTTTTTTTTTCATTAATATTAATTTATTTTATTTGTAAATATTGAATATCGTGATCAATATAATAAATTCTACACTGAGCAAAGTATCGAAGAACAACTACTTTTCATTCATGCTAGTTGAATCTTTCAAAAACATTATTTATTGTGCAGTTATCGTATATTGAGCAAAGTATCCATGAACAAAAGTTTTTATTCACGCTAACTAAATCCTTCAAAAACATTAGTTATTTTTACATTTACTTAAATTAATGTAATCAACTTGAAATATTGGAACTGTTTGCTAGATTTAAACAAATAGTTTAAACAGTCTTCTTTTCGTTAAACTGAATGAATTTCGATAAATATATCAAGATATTCAAATATATTCTTAAAAATGTTTACTCTTAAATCATGCTCGAAGAGGATCAATCAATAATCTTGAAATTAATGTTTTGTGCACACAACGTAAAGTTAATATAAGATTTTTTTAATTATCTTGCCCTACGATCGATTTTAACATTTACCTTTAATAAAGTTCTCCCTAGTCTCTCTATAAAAGTTGAAGAACATCGATTTTCAATAGATGCCGTTTCTAAAATTTATCGTAAAGGTGAAAACCCCTGGGAACTTATGTTTTCAAAAGAACAATCACATTAAAAAATATCTTAATTCTCCAAAGTGAACCTGTTTTTTCCACATACAAGTTCATCCCATGAATTAATTTCTCATTGAACTAATGAAATTTATGATGTCAAACAAACACTTGCTGTTATAACCAGATGCTTTTTATACTTTCCAAACTTACATGTAGCCTTTTGACTCGTATTTACAATGATTGGTAAAAAGTCGAGTACTGATATTGTATCACGATTTGTCGTTAGTATAATAGTTTTAGAATGGTTAATATAATAGTGCTGTGTATGAAAATTGTCAAGGAAATTTTATCACCTGTACCCAATACAGACTGCAGTATGCTGTACAATGACAAATAAATGAATAAATAAATAAATAAAATTACACATATTTGTTTTATTCATGGGCTTTACATAACTAAAAGTAATTAATTAAAATGAAAATTGCTCTGTTGACTCCTATGTCAATACTGAATAGTTTATGAACAAGATAAAAATGCAATACGCTAAACTATGACACCTTCGACACCTTTATTATGGACACTCTGCCCTCCCCCCCGCCCCCTACATCGCCGGTGGAAGACAATTTTGAATTAAGTTTTATTTACGTTTCTTTATTTAAAAGCTTCTTAAACGAACGATTCAAGAGGTAGCTTACATTTAATTTACATAATTTGATTGTTTAATATATGTACAGGTTCTCCGAATAAAATGTCTCTAATTTTGAGACATTGCTTAGTTAACAAAAAATGTAGAAAGTATGACAAAATGTAAAAATAGATAACAGTACGCACAAAATTTTTATTAAAAAATCAGCGCTCTTCCATGTGTGCTTCTTTAGTTGCCCTCAGGATGTGCAATCGGTAGTCCAGTTACAGACATGTTTGTTGTAGTAACAGTAACAGTAAGAATGGTGGCGGTTTTTGAAGCACGAAGATCTTCCACATGTCTGATTCTGCTTCTGTAAACTGTGTCTTTGACGCAGCCCCGGAAGAAAAAATTCAATGCAGTCATGTCGGGAGATCGAGGTGGTCAAGGGAATTGGGTCGCTACGTTCTATCCATCGGTTAGGGGCAGTTGTGTCTAAAAATTCTCTAACATCCTTACCCCCGTACGTAGGGGCCTGTTGGAAAAGAACAGTGGGTTGTAAATGCTGTATTTGGGGTACTACGTAAATTTCCAACATATCCAGATAAGTGTTTGCTGTCACAGATGTCCTACGGCTTTTTTCAGTACACTTCCGGTTTCAAGGAACGTTTTGATCTACTTTTTAATGCTTTTTGCGTCGGGTGGATATATTTTGTATACTGTTCTGAACATTCGCTTTCTGCTGTGGTGTCGCCATGCTTCCCTTTATCTGCTCGCAACAACAGCAGGTGTGTCATAGCATCGGCAGTATAAAATTGCCGTCAAACTGTAAAATTTCGGCTGCCATATTCTTTAAATTGCGCCATCCTATGTCAGAAATGTTTCAAATGTTGTGAAATAGAAGTAAACTTCTATTCTAGATCTTTGTTTTCTTTTTCACACATATGATCAAAATATTTTAGCCAAGATTGATTTCTCATTCTGTAGCTGGTGTCAAAAGCTACTATCTTAGGTTCAGTCATAACTTGGGTGTTCATATTCATTAGGATAAATGAAGCAATTCTATTATCCTTACGAATATCAGATCTAAAGAGCATTTAAGAAAAAATTTAAACAGTAATATTATCTCATTTCAATTAAATAGATAATAATTAAATAAATAATAAATAAATAAATAAATATTAAATAAATAAATAAATAATATATAATAATAAATAAATAAATAAATATATCAATTTTTAACAATAATAAAACAAATCTCTATTTAAAAATATAACAATAAATAAGTAACAGCAAGACCAATAAGCATAAAATATTGTAAATTTTTTTTAAATGTGACTCACAACTTGATAAATTCCTGCAGCATGCTCTTCTGCTTCTGGAACCGAAGGTTATAGGGTAATTTCATCAAAATTCCGTTCCACAGCTCACCACTAATTTTGGCTGTCAGTAGTACACCACTATTTTTTTATATTGCAGCTTCCTCCTGTGACTTCATTAAAAAATAAAAAATGTACTGATGCCACATTATTCTCCGAAAAGACGTGCAGACCACCACCTCATCCTTTTAATATAAAGCAATAGCACACCACTTTGTTAGAACGACCGCCGTACACCGAACATTTCCATCAATTAGTTGCTGATACATGGTGGTACTTTTCACAACACCTTTCCATGATAATACACTTCCAAATTTTTATCACATATTGCTCTGACCTACTGCCACACTTAGCATCCTGTCAGACTTCGATGAATATTGTGACGTTTTGGAAGGTTTTGGAGTGATCAAGGCAGTGTTCCCCGATTAATAGCACAGGTAATTGCAGTCGTTCACATTCGGAAAACATATTAGTAGACGTGAAATAAAAAAAAATAGAGGAAATAAGCAGACAGTGGCATCGCTTCAGCTATTTTATTCAATCAGACATGTCAAGCACATGAGAGAAATGCTCTTTAAAATTAGACACTATTGAGTTTCCATGATATTAAAGGTTACGAGAAAGCTGCAGGGACTTCCATTCTTCTCACTACGACACCAGAATGATATAGACATAACATAATATAGATCATTTGTCAACAACTTCGAAGGCGAGAGAATCCGTAGAAATTCATGTGTCTCAGAGCAGTGTAAGTGATTTTAAGGGAGCTAGGCCCTAGGATACAAACGCGACATGTGATCTGTTTTATCCAATTATAGTCTGAATTTGAAGGAATTAATCCAATTTCCGACGTAGAGCTATCGTAGTGATTACACTTCCGGTTGTTATTGGCGCCAAACGATTTTTCGGATTAGAACTGGAATTTTCGAGATGCTTTAGAAACGCGGTAAAATGAAGTAATATTTTAGTTCCGAGAATAGGTATAAAATATATTCTTTGACTGCAGACAATTTTTTAGAGTACGATGAAAGAAATTTAATAATTGACACAGATTAAAAGTGAGAAATATTTAAATATGGAAACATAATAGGTGGCACTTAATATTTCAATATAAGAAAGAATTTACGGAAATAGGGTTTTTTAAGATGGACTAATTTAGGAAACATGAGATTTTATATCTTATTCAAAGAATTTAGAGTGATTTTAGATACGGGAAATGATAGGGATTATTTAATAAGGATTTTAATAAAAAAGGGTTTTAAAATAAGAAATATAAGCGGGAAGAGCCATTTTCAGACTAGAGTAATATAGAATAAATACTACTAAGTGGATTAGGATAAAATGGCTTTACATATGGATAGTAAAGGACTATTTTAAGAATAAGAATTATTTTAATAAGCCGGGGTTACATACGGAACATTACTAAATGGAAAGTTTTTATAGAATAATTTAGCAGATTGCGGAAAAATTTAAATTTTTTAATATATATACTTAAAAAATAGTTCAAAATTTAAAAAAATCCTGAAAATAAAAAATTGGGAGCAATTTTGTTTTGATTTTAATCTGGGATAATTAAATAGAACTTTCAAAACTTCAAAATTTTACTAGCAGCTATAATTTGAGGGCGTTTCTTTTATCATTATAATATCTTCTGGAAAGATAGAAACGGTATAAAGAGGCTCTTAAAGTAAAATTTAAACTACGTATTAATGATGAAAGTTCTAGAGATTTTCTTAAAAACTAATATCCTATTAATTAACTTTTTCACTGAAAAAAAAACCCAAGGGAAAATAACAAATCTTTTAATGGATATTTCTTACTTTTTCATAAATAGATTAGTATAAGCAAAACATTTAAGATCTAAAAACATTTTATAATTTAATAATTCATAAATATACTGAATTTTCTTTAAGAAGAAAAAAATATTTTATTAAAATTCAGCTTACTATTTAACATTCTTAATGATATAAACAATATAAATACAGGGTGAAACAAAAATTACCAAATGTCTTGAAAAGTAATAACTTTTTACTGAGTCTGTTTTACATTTTGATATCCGTTTAGAAGTTTTTACGTCAAAGAGTTGTTTTACATTTCATTTCTAAGTACTAGTGATGTCAGGTGCGCCGATTTTTAAGGCTTTTAAAACCAGTCCCGACAAGTGCGCGGCATCCAAACGTCCCGATTTTTTATGATGTTCAGTTTCGTTTACATTTATTTTAGTATGATGCTATTTGTTAGTCTGCATCACGTGGGAAGTGATATTGAGTTGCATGAACCTCCATCAAGTCTGTGTGATGCACCAGCCAGGTGCTACTACGTGTGACAGTATGCAGCTTTATGCACCTCTGTATGGAGCTTTATGCAGTAAACTTGTTAAAACGCAACATTTTTACGGTTTCGCGGAAAAGAATCTATTTGCTCAGACGGAAACCTGCCTTGAATATTTACCTTGTCCACGGCAACTATCTTTTTACAGGTGCTAGCAAGTTATAAACATTAAATATAAAAGCAGGTTACAATATTCTTTAATTACAAAAAAAAAAAAAAAAAAAACATACCTGAGCTGAATAAGTTTTTGGGTACACCTTTTACCGCAAACTTATGATTAATTAATTATCTTTCAAGGGGCTTCTGCTTGCAGAAGTCTGAGTGATCGTAAACCTAGCTAGATAAAAGACTTATCATTAAAAATTAAGAGTACTGCGCGTTGTGAATTTGATGTTTATCTTGCATTTAGCTCTTGTTTTCATTAGAGATCCTGAATAGGATCTATTTAGGATCTCTAGTTTTCATGGGAATGCTGCACCACCTCGTTTAAGATAAAACAACCAGAAAAGATAATACAGATTATTAATTAAACAAAAAGGTCTAAAAATGATACATTAACAATAAATAAAATACTAATTTTAAAATCACGACAAAATCTTTAAATAAAAATAACTGATTTATTTACATTATAAAACATATTAAAGTTTCAAAGAAGAAGAAATACTTAAACCAAAATTAAAACAATTAACACATTTAAGGGTGCCTCTATATTTATGCAGACTAAATAATTACCTTTCTTTTCTTTGTTTTACAGAATTCATAGCGAAATTTTATACAATTAAACACAATGATCGAAAGCTAACAATAAAAAATTGTTAACAAAAAACAATTAAAATTTTTAGACTGACAAGTTCTCCTGCGAACCTAATTTAACATAATATAGATATGAGGTACACACATATTTAAAAAGAACAGAATAAAAACTTTGTACTTCCACTTTCTTGAACTTCAGAGTGATTAGAATAACATCGTTAGAGTCCGTAGAAATGGGAGTCATATTCTATACTCCGGTTCGTCAATCTACACAAACTTGAATAAACTTAAATATTCACTTAGCAGACTCGCTAATTTGTACTTTTTCACTATAACATTATTTCGGTATCACACCGGGAAGCTTTTTCAGGAAGCCTGACGTTTTCAGCACCAGCTTGGCGAGAGAAAGCGAAGCCAGCTCTATTGCCGATTGTCGTCCCTGCTTTTTGTTTTGATCTGAACTTGTATGTGAAATGGTGGCGGATCAAATAGCCTCTGTGTGTGTGAAGAAGAGGGGGGGGGGGGTGGAGCAGAAATTTAGAATGATTATCTGTTGTTACTTGAAAGAAAAAAATAAGTTAACTAGAGCAATTTTTGAACTTTGAATGCTGGTGAAGGGGAGAAACTGAAGAATAAAAATATATATATATATATTTATTTATTTAAGTTTGAATAATATGTATTGTGAAAGTAAAAGCATTTAAATATCAAAAAGATTTTTGTTTTAAAGCAATGTATTAAATGTAAACCACAAAACAAAATAACCAAAATAATATTTCCTCATACTATCTTCTCCACTTGATAACATTTCTGAAAAAAAAAAAAAAAAAACAGAAACATTCTCTTTGCTGCAGCAAAGGAATGGGGTCGCTGTTTGCTATACATTTGACGTCACAAACAAGAAGGGGTGCATATCCTGTACGTAGCTTTGGATTCAGCGCCACGCCAACCGTAGCTCTCACGCCAAGGTGCTGAAAACGTGAGTCTTTCCGAACAAGCCACGGGGAATACCAACTTACCACACTTGCAACTCACTCTTCTAAGGTCAGAATCATAATGATTTAAAAAAAAATCTCCTCAAAAACTCTCTTCCTACATTTTGGACCAACCCCCAAAGGGTATCAAAATTTCTTAGGTATCTTACCTACATTAAAATAAACCTGTTGTTTTAACAGATATTCTACAGTACTTTTAACAGAATATCTCCATTTTATGTAAAGTACAGAGTTTCTCTGTTACCCAACGCAGATATCGTTTTCGCCCTCTGGCGTAAAGTTTTCTAATCATACGATTCTTCACTTTTAACGTGTATTGACCGTAAAGTTATTCGTCTACGATATTCGGATCTCTACTCTAAACTAGACTTTAACAGATTTTCTCTGTACAAACCACAGGGGTAATTTGGTAGCATAGCTGACAGATTTTAGGTCTAAGTCTTAGATTAAGTGTATGAGGCCCTAAATGGCTGTCACGAATTAGCTATGCAACATAATTTAATGCCCCGCCATTCGTAGTCGGTTAAGTACCGCCTTTCTTAAGATCAGTTGACAGAAGTCCGCTAGAGACCTGGGCTCTGCATCCCCATTCATCGGATGCCCCGAACATAATTTTTCTCACACAATGGATTCTGAGCCCCCACACAAAGATATCTGCGGATGGTCTCCATAAACTATGAAGTCATGAAAACGTCACTCGTTTGTGTTTGATGGTTCCCAACTACAATCACTGACGTCACAATCTCATAAAAACGTCATTAAATGAAAACTTGCATTTAAGATATACATGACCTTCAACTGACACAATGCCTATTCCCTTTACATAACAGTAACATTACCTATAAAACATGTACATAGAAATAGACAATATATACAGTAATTATGCTATATAATAAAAAATACTAATAATAAATGATACTATAATTTTAAAAAACATGTAATTAAAAAATATATTGGTAAACATAAACATTATTTACAATAATTCACGTTCTACAGATTGCAAAAATAAAAGAATAGTGGGATCACGCCACCAACAGGTTCTACTGTCCCTAGTTCAGTAAATCCTGTAAAAATGGAACCTGTCTATAACAAATCCAGTTTTATACGTAAAACATTCATGATCCCTGCGGAAAGAATACCATACAATTATAACTGCTCAATCGAAAACTTCACCAATACGGAATTCGGTCACTAACTACTCCGCTTTCCTAGTTATTTCCAAGATATTATCATGTTTATTTAATACAGTAAAAGTTACTAAGACGGTATCTCAAGTAACCGGAGAAGTATTCCGTTTTAGACGGGTTTCCGTCTTAGTAGGTAGATTTGTATGGTGCTCTTTCCGTCGGGACCATAGCCATTTAGCGTTTAAGACAGGATTCCGTTATAGATAAATTTCGTTTTCATACGAGTTACTGTATTTTTATGTCCCAAGAATATATATAGAAGTCATTGTTAAGCCTTTTCCTGATTCCTTGTCCAGTTGTTTTCTGACAGTATATCTGGCAATACTATTTCTAAGTCACATTTTCAAAAGTTTTCTGACAGTGGACCTGGCAATAGTATTTCTAAGTCACATTTTCAAAAGTTTTCTGACACTGGACCTGGCATTACTATTTCTAAGTCACATTTTCAAAAGTTTTCTGACAGTGGACCTGGCAACGCTATTTCTGAGCCACATTTTCAAAAGCTTTTTCTTTAATAATAAAATTTGTTTTATTGTGCTAATTAAAACAAGAAAGAAAAATCATGCGTCAAGCATAGATTATGAAATACTTTCCAACACATGCAGAATACTGTAACAAAACTTCCGAGTTAAGCGAAATATGACATCTAAGTGAAGAATTTGGAAAATGAATAAAAAATTTGAAAACGCAATTTTGGAATTCTCTATCTATAGTCGCAAAACGATTTCAAGTCTTTTGTGAAACCCTGTATATGATAGATAGGTTTGTATATATACTACATAGTATGCTAAAATTTAGTTCAGCTAGGAAACACTTAACAAAGTTGACAATTCTCTTTTATTAATTTTCGTCAATAAACTGAAATGTACTAGAATTCTTTTGTATAGTCCTGTATATGATCTATATAATTTATACACACTAATTAAAATTCAAAAATTTAATTAAATTTAAAAACGTTTACCACAACTGAAAACTCACCTCCATCAATTATCACTCATAGACAGTAACCGACATGTAACCGAACACTTTTTTTGTCCCTGTATGTGAAAGATAAATGTTATGCACACCACATTCAGCAGTAAGCATCGTGTTTGTAACAATCATGTTTGTAACAATCCAACATTATTAAAATAAACATCAAACGATATTTCGCCATTGACTATAATGGAACGGATTTCTTTTGAGTAGCCCTGTAAATGAACTATGAATGCTACATAATTCAGTTTCAATACCGAACATGCCATAATAAATCTCAATAACATTAACATATATCAATTACATGGCAATTCGACTATATTTACGTGAGTTAGAACGCGGACTGACGACAGACGGCTAGACACAAAATTTTAAACTTCTTTAATTTCATTAATACTTTTCCACTACGTTGAAAAGTGTTAAAAAATGTCACTATTAAATAAACATCCTTTTTTACAGTTTTTTAAAAGAATAACTATATCATAAAGAGAGCTATTTCAGATACATTGAATATAAGATAGAATAATAGTTAATTTAATATGCACCATAAATATACATTATAAAAATGCATTCTCATGTGATAACAAAAAAGATTATTAAAGCCTGAAAAAGCCATAAATATGTTAATGCATGTCGTTCTTTTTAAAATATAACAATGCATTTAAAATATAGATTTTAAAAAAATATAATAATATATTTATAACATAGATAAACGATTACTTTACGCCATATTTTCAGAATGTAAAGACGAAGTGAAAGAAAAATTACACATAGAACAAACACATTACTGATGCAATAAATTTGTTCATTAAAATTTTAAGATTGAATTCTGTTTGCAAAATAAATAAATTAAATACTATAATTTTTTTTCATAATACTTTTTTTTTTTACATTTTCCTCTTATTTTATACATGAAAATTTGCTAAATTAAGTACTTTGCTTATTAATAATTGAAGAACTATTTGAATAATAAGAAACAAATCATTAAAAAATTAACAAGTTTCGATTGCAATTTTAAATTTTCATTTTTTTTTTTCGTTTTGCATAAAGAAAACCTTAAAAGGAGAACCTAGAAATCAATTAAAATTAACTGCATTTTAATTAACTTTTCACTGTTCTTATAAAGAATAAAATAAAAAACCATTTCAATTAAGTATTTTTTTTTTTTTTTTAGTTTAAAAGTGCAGAAATGTAAAACTTCATTCACTTTCAAAAGATAGATATTATTTGTTGTAAAGGTTCGGTTATAATTTTCAGAATGTATAGAAAAAATGCAAATTAATTTTTATAATTGAAATTAATTAACAGTTTGAAAGGAAAGTGTAATAAAATAATTGAAAACGTCTGAAAGCTATATATGGGGTGGCCTAAAAGTTAGTTAGTATTTTAAAAGTTAATAAGTTCCAATCTAGAGTTTTTCTCGTATATACAGGGTTAACGAAATTAAACTTCCGCTACACTCTTAAAACGATATTTTCAAAACTGAGCAAAAAATACTCAAATCTGAGTTGCATAGTCAAAATGGACACAAATAAAAATTACTTTTAAGTTTGAAACAAGTATATACTCATTTCTGAAAACATGCACACATTCAAGAATAAAACATCATGTACTCATATTTGAGTTTGTCCATGTTTAAAAAATGAGTATGAACTGACTTCTATGTGCTAATTTTTGAGTATGACCATATTTCAAAAATGAGTTTGAACTGATTCTAATCCTTTTTGAGTACGTCCATGTTTTAAAAATGAGTATGAACTAATCTCTATGTGCTCAGTTTTGAATATGTCCATGTTTCAATATTCTGAGTATTTCTGGTGTTTCAGAATTGAAAGTATTGGGTCGTCATATTTGAAACAAAATATTTCATAACAAAATGAAAACATCGATTTACTCTGATTTGAAATCGTCATTTTTCTCAGCATACTCGAAGGTCCCTAGAGTCCGTTCTACTGGTCCGAAGAGAAAAATATTTGTACAACAGACAATTCGGAGAATGCGCGCGAGATTTCCTAAATAATAATTAAAAAAAATTACTATCAGATAGCGCTGCGGGGTAGCACATTGCAGCAACATATGCAAATGTCACGCACGATAAAAAGAAGAAGTTGTTCGTGCAACAATCCGATGAGCTAATTCCTACTCTCCAGCAACGAGGCTGCCTATAAAAAACCATATTCATGCAAGATGGAGCGCCACTGCCCCTAGTAATCCGAGTCTAACAGTTGTTGACGCTGACATTTACAGACGCACGTGTGATCAGCCGATGTTTCTCAACAGCTTGGCCTCCGCGATCGCCCGATCTTACGTCTTGCGACTTCTGGTTATAGGGATTTTCGAAAGACAACATTTACCGGGAACATTCGACAACTGTGTCCGATTTGATGAACAGCATTCGATGCCATATTCAGAACATCCATGTTGACTCTCTCCCTTCAGAGGTTGAAAGCACGATTTTCAAAATGGAGGGCGTTGTCGAACATGATGGTTAGCATATTGAAGATGTTTTAAAGCATTGATGTGCATGCTTGGTTATGTCATTTAGAGAGGTGTTTATGTTGTAATAAATTGCAAGTGCAATATTGTAATTGTGTCGTTGCCCTTATTGTGATCCTTTTGTGTAAGACCACTGGTCAATCAGCGTTTCGGGATCTCAGTTTGTTCGCTCTTCACAAGTTAACCCATAACGGCATCTAGTGGCGATTTTTTAAACTATTTTATTTTATTTCGGAAAGCTCGAGCGCATCCTCCGAAGTGTCTGTTGTCTAAATATGTTTCTCTTCGGACTAGTAAAACGGCCTCCAGGGCCCTTTGAGTAGCGGAAGTTTAATTTTGCTAACTCTTTCACAAAAAAAAATATATTTTTTAAATAATTTTCTGATAAAATATGAATTGCGACGCATGATTTTTTTAATAGAACTCGATTTCTAGAAGCTTTACATATGCGAATCCAAAATTATAAGTCATTCGACCAAATTGTTTTTGATTTATTCTTAAAAAAATACCCATGTTGCAATCTGTTTTGCAACGATTAAAACTGAATTAAACATTAGAAGTTCTATACTATAAACCTAAATAATTTAAAAACTATTTTACATAATGATTTTTTGTTTCGTATTCGAAGGTAAAATTTACCGAAGAATCCAAATATGATGCTAAATTGGGCGTTAGTATTGAAAAATTATGTTTGGTATGATTTGTATATGTAGACGACAATCCGAGCAACATTTAAGTATAGTATTAAATAACAGACATTAGAACTAATCGATTGGTATCAGTTCCATTTTAATACGTCGATTTGCTGCAGAATTAGTATGAGGTGGTGAGTTTTTTTTTTCTTTCAAATTTCTGTACTAATTTGCAGATCAGTGCAAATTTAATAAACTAAATTTATTTTACTTGAACATAGATAGAGGGAATTGTATCGTCAATAACACGTTGTTCCTCATTAGTATTATCTATTTTTAAAAATATATAAATCTTAACTAAACTCTTTTTTTTATTCTTAACACAAATTTATTTATAACAAGTAATGGCATTTTGTATTTTTAATCAGTTCTTGAAAAGCGTTTATTCCTTATTTCTAGCATTTTTATGTCCTTATTGATCGTACAGAACGCTACTGCCAAATTCTTGCTGAGAACGTTTTGGCTCTTCTGTATGTTTATTTTTCTTTCCTATAGCAGAAATCGGTCAGTCCGAAGAATGTCTTGAATAACTGTAACGTATTTGCATGGTTCAGTTTGAAGTTTTCCATTATTCTGATATTTTTGTTATAGTCGTGCAAAGAATAGTAGGGATAGGTGGTCTAAAATGATCCTAACGGGCCACATATGTTTTCTTCCAGACAGGTAGCGCCATCTACAGGGTAACACATAAACTAGTTGTGATAAGTGAAGAAGAAGCAGTGGTGGTATTCAAACGATTGCAGTATTATGCGTCGGAATAGAATTCTTTGAAAAATTGGGTTTTATAGGATCTGTTATAAGGTAAGCACTGACTTTCATATTTATTTAGATATACAGTCTTTCATGTACAGAAATATGACTTGGTTTACTTAATGGAGTATATTTTTAGATGTGAATTACACTTATGTATTGTCACAATTACTTTTATATCCTTTATTTTACCGCTAATAAACAATTTACAATTATTTTTAAATGGAGGATCATTTTGCCCTTTGGTGAGGGTGAAATGATCCTTTGGACACTTTTTAATAAATCTACTTTTTTCCTTACTCAGTTTGGGCTTAAAATATTATTAAAATATGTTTATAATGCAAAATATAGTGCAAAACATGCTAGCAAAGGGCCAAAGTTTTATTTAAACAGTTATGTTATTTTACACAAGATACCGTAAGGGGATCATTTTAGGCCACCTTTCCCTATCTCGAAAAAATCGTAACTCGAACGATCCAAAATAGGGCGAGAATTGAATTGTCATGTATGGGATATAAAGAGAAATATATCTGATTTTAAAGCTTTTCTACGGTCCGTGTTGGTAACATACAGAAGCAATCGTATAAGTCGATCCTCACATTCTGTTTGAAATACTTTTCCAGAATTACTGGTAAACAGAACTTGTGTCTTTCGGACATAGTTATACAATGACATAATGGTATTTTAAAAGAATAAGAATTGTGACTTTCGTAGATTTCTGCCAGTGGTTGGGTATAAATAACAAATTTGTTATTTGAAACACATTTTTAGTTACGTGAAAATCACGAAGCATATTTATGAGGGAGTATTTAGGATTAATACTTATTTTTATGTTACAGATTTTTAAATGAGTTAATTAACCTTGAAACAGTTTTAAAATGTTACTAACACGTTTCTACTGCGTACTTTCGATATCGGGGACAGAGTCTGATGACACAAAAGTTTTCGGGCTCAGGCTATGAAAAAAGAGCCCAAATTCATGTCTAATAGGGGAACGTTTGTACATGTTTTCGCAATCAAATTATAAGTTTTCTGTAGCGTTTACTTACCTCACAAATTGTGACGGCCATTCTGTCCGTATGAGTGAACCAGGCCGTTCAGTTGTAAAGAGAGAGCACCAGAGGTAAGGTTTAAAAAATAATGTTCATTCAAACTTAATCGGGTTGGGATTTGAGAAGGTCGCTATTAATTTTTCCTTACTCCAAAAAATAATTAACTTTTCCCGAAGCTGTACTCCGTAAAAATAAAACTTCAAATATATTAAATATAAAGATTCAAAAGGAACTTACAGCTTTGAAGAAAACCAGAAGTCAGGTTTGTCTTCAGTAATAATTCAACACCACGCTGTAGACTAGGCGGGTGCTGTTCTCAGTACGTCCGTCCAAGACAAAGTAACTACTTATACGCTTCTTCAGCTTCAGATTGGTTGTTCAATCGCAAGATCTAGATTTACTCGTATCGAGAGAGAACACGACCCAAGTTACGAATTACAAACGTATTTCCGAAGCTTATATATCCCACATATCGATTGACCAGCTACAATAATTTGCATGAATATTGATAAAAAGCAAAAACTCACAAGTTCCGAGATTTTCACAGTCATCCGTCGAAAGTTAAAGAAAAAGAGCCTGGATCAACTTTTACGCATATGGACAATTAGTGGACAAAACTTACGTTCTCATTCAAAACATCGGCTACTCACATGATCAGAGTAGCCGATCCGTCACAAAATAGATCACGTTCTGACTTTTCACTACAGAATATTGAGTATCCAATAACCGAAAATTGTTTTGTAATATAAATTCCTACCACTGCTACTTTTTTATTCAACAGTATATCTGTGGACTGTCAATAAAAAGCGTCCAGATTTTATTTGTAAAAGGAAAGGAAAGATAATTAATTATGCCGGAAGTTATTAATGTTTAAAATCTCCTAGTAAATTTTGGCTGAACTTTATAATCTAGTTCTAGTGTATCAGATCTATTGTAGAGTTTATTTCCGCTTGAGAAAAAGTTTTTTCAGATGTCAAAATATGGAGCAAGTATAAATTTTAGAAAATGAAACTTTAGAATAACTTTCATTTAAAACTTCAAAACTAGAGAAGTAATTGTCTGCCTAAATATACAAAGAGTAACAAAATAAGAAACGGGGAAAAAGACCGTCTTATTGGTAGATTTTAATTACGCGCAAATGGGGTTGAGATTATTAAAAACTTTTTTAATTTTTAAAGTAAATTAAAGTTATATTCTTTCTACTTCATACATTATCTCCTTTTTTCGTCCTTTAATTTATTACATAATTATCTACATACATTTTATGTACTTAAATCCATATCACATCTTATACACATTTTATGTACTACTTATACAAACAACTTGCAATACATACAATGAAGATAGCATTCTTTTTCTCAAGAAATGTAACCATAAGCGATCAATATCTACACCTAGATCAAATCAATGTTGGTTGTTATTGGCACACAATATTGCACCAATATTATGCTCACCTGAAAAACTTCGAATAAAATACTCACATTGATTAAAATTAGCAATATTTGCAATATGTCATTGTTCGAAATATTCTCTATACATTACAAATATTGCTAACGAAATGCAGAAATATTTCTTGCTAAGTTTGCTGGAATATTAGCCTGAAAAATAGTTGAAGTATGCCTTTCGGATGGTATTTTGCTTTTATGTACAATTTTTTTTTTTAAAGCTTTTATCGTACAGATAAACCAGTAAAAAAGAGCAGTAAAACAGGTATTTTTCGAAAAATCAAACAAACTTATGAAAGTTCCCAGTTATTTTGAAACAGTAAAATTTACTTTAAAATTATCAAAAAAAATTAAATATAAAATCATTAAAAGTTTTCAAGTTATCATTTAAAGTTTTCAAGTGGATTCAACCCTTCTAGCAAAACAATATTAGGCTAATAATGTTTGTACTGCTTATATCTTGGCTAATATGAGCTACATTCTTGACATCTTGGTGAATGTTGGCTGCATCTTGAGCTATCATAGCCAATATTGGAAATATGGGCAATATTGGCATGAAATGTTGTGCCAAAATAGGAAGTGCATATTTTGCCAAATTTTCACTTATATTGGCAAGAAACATTCACCCTTTTATTGCCAACATAATTCCAATAGTTCTGCAATGAAGTCATTTCATCGCAATGTTTTTCAATTTAAAGGCAATATTGAATCAATATTAGTATGTGGTTGGCCGTAATTCCAATTAGTGCAATATAGTGTAATATTTGGCTCCAATATAACCGGTATAACCAATACTGAATTGCTACTAGGGGTACTAATTTCAAATTAAATAAGTAAAAAAAAATTATAATGCTACAACAGGAAAGTTGGTAATGCGTTGTAGAAAACGATTTATTTATATAGTATGTTGTTGTCGCGTCAGAGAAAGTGCCATGGCACTTCTCTAACAGAAGGGGTGCCAGAGCCTCAAGAGAGCTGGTCGCCTAATTTTGAACCAATTCCAGATGAAATTCCTTCACCTGGATGTTGTCACCCACCCAAGCGTGAGTTTTCAAGTGGATTCAACCCTTCTAGCAAAATAATATTAGGCTATTAATGTTTGTACTGTTTATATCTTGGCTAATATGAGCTACATTCTTGACATCTTGGTCGACCTTGACGTCTTGGTTGACCATGGTCGATGCTGCTCCTCTTTCCGTGATCTTGACGGGAACGAGCTTAATCCTCTGCGCCACTGCGGGACATTTATAAAGTATATTTGTAATATATGCATATTCGCGGTTTTCCTAAGAAAATTCTCTTTTTCTCTTTTTATTTGTTATGTAAGACTAAACTCGCTGAAGTGGAAAAATCTTTCGAAATTAAATTGCTATTATTGTACACATACACACAAAAATGGGAAAACTGCTCTTGGATTTTTTTCTATCTTTTATTTAAAAATTCGAAGTAGAAAACGAGGGCCCACGAGGGCTAAACAGACCACAAGCAATAATAGATCAAAATTTATTTGCTTTCAGGATTAAAATATTATTATAATACACCAGAAAATTCATAAAAAAAATTGAATAATACTTTTAAAAACTTTTTTTTTAAATATTAAATAATATCTGTTTTTTTTTTCAGAAAACTTGTTTTTCTACTTTGATTTATAGCATAAAGACTAAATTCACTAAAATTAAGAATGTGGTAAATTTAATTACTGCAAGGAATTCACAAACAAAAGAGGGTTTTGTTTTACTTTCACGATGGAGAAAAACATGTAAAGTGTTTTGTAAGTACAGTTAAATGTCATCTGATTTCTAATGACATTTGCTGCTTAGAAAAGTGAAAAACAGAATAATGGGTAAGAAAGAAGAAACTACATCAAATTTTACACTCAAAAGAGTTTTCCAATGCTGAAAGGGAAATGTTAAGCAAGACTTTTATAAAGTTCAGAAAACTAGTTGCAACATGCTTTTAAATCGTACTTTGTTTTTATTTACAACGTTTCAAGAGAAAGTTTTTACCGTACAGATAAATCACTAAAAAAGAGCAGTGAAACAGATATTTCTTCTTTGAAAAAGCAAACTAACTTATGAATGCTTCTAGTTATTTTGAAGCAATAAGATATTATTTAAAATTACTACTTTAAAAATTTCAAGTTGATGTTTCTCTCGTAACAAAACAATATTAAGCCAATGATGTTTTTATTGGTTATATCTTGCGCAATATGAGCTGTATCCTCAAACTTTCTTGATGAATGTTAGCTGCATCCTGATCACATAATAGCCAATATCGCCAATATCGCCAATATTGGAATGGATATTGAAAATTGCAGCTAAAAAATTTGATGTTCATATTTCGAAAAATTCTCACGTATATTGGCCAGAAACATTTCGCCATTTTGTTGTCAATATAAAGCAATATTTCTCCAATGTAGGCATTTTATTCAATTATTTTCAATTAAAAGACAATATTTAAGGAATATTAGCGTACTATTGGACTCCAATATAACCCGTATAACGAACACTGAATTACTACTAGAGGCAATAGTTTTAAATTAAGTAAGTTGCAAATATATTATTATGCTACATCACGAAAGACAGAGAAGAAAAAACTGCGTTGAAACAAAAAAATATATATTTTATATTTTCGAATTTATTTATTTATTTAATTTAATTTTAATTTTTTTTTTTTTGGTTCAGAAAACTCTCTTTTGTCTTTTTATTTGTTGTATTACACTGAATTTGCTAAAGTGGAAAAATATTCGAAATTTAACTGTATTTACACGCATACAATATATATATGTATTGCGAAAAGGAAGGGTGTGAAATAATAAAGCAATTTTTTTTATTACTAGGGGGCTCTACCCTCTACGAGCTATGCTCGCCAACCCCCGTTCTGACATCGCAAACTTTAAAAACACTCTGATTTGATCAACTCTAAAATGATTACGAACGATTGAATTACAATTAAACGACCAGTGACGATCTGCTGTAATCGGGTTTCCGTTCATTTTCCTTTCACTGAGGGAGTTTAATGCCAAATCAACTGCTGTCAAAACAGCTAACAATTGTTTTCGTGAATTATTAAATAAGATCAATTAAACATTTGAAAATCAACCTGGGCAAAATGGTTAAGTAAACAATGTTGCTGCATCGGGGAACTTTATAACGATGCTCTAGAAAATTGGGTATTTCTCCACTATCCCGTCTACTACTTTCTATAAAAGAAAAGGACTGTCGACAAAATATAAGATTTAACGTCAAAAGTTTATATCAGTGGTGTCGCATTCAATTGACATCAGATGCGTTACACGTGTTAGTTATGCCCTCGAGTGATTTTTAATTCAACGTTTATCTGTATTTTTAATGATATTTTAACAATTTATAAGTTACTTCGTTAATTTAAACGTAATTATTAAATGTAAAAATATAGTTTTTAATTGAAGGGAAATATTATAAATTACGCTGTTTTAAAATTTGCAATGATATGTAAAAGATTTTGTAGAAATAAATTAATCTCTCATGTAAATAAATGTATTTTTAAATTGAAACTATTTGGAAATATTGTTATTTGAGCATTTTAAATATGACGTAAGTTTCCCCATTTAATGCTTTGAACAAGTAATAATTTAATTATTTCTCTTTTTAATATTCATGTGCAAGTATGTTTTTTAATATATATTTTTTACATTTACTGGTTTTAACACGTGATTATCTTATTTTTATTTTAAAGTTTTATTTCTGTTTTTAATATTCACGTGTAAGTACATTTTTTAATTGAAAGGGAATATTATTATGTGCGCTATTTTACAAATTGACCACAATTCAAATAATGGACTTTTTGAAATATGAAATTAATCTCCGTCAAATTAATTGAAATTTGATAAAATTTTTTGAAATAAAGCCTAAAACAAATAGTCAAATTAAATAAATAATTGTACTATGCACACCGCAAGCTTGTCAACTATATCCTTTTAAATTATGGTTAAATTCCTATGCATAGTTTTGTTCCTATAAAACTTTTTTAAGAGAGCTATTTTGACCGACTTTAATATTAAATATCACTTAAAATAATTCATCGATTTAAAAAGTGTCTACTTCAGCGTGTTTATTGAAAATTTGTTATTAAAACTACCAATTTTCATATTTTTTTATATGCAATAGGTTTCTGAATATTAGTCCAGAAAGGCGCAAAATCTTCATTGACAGTGACTGCGGCGGCGGTGGAATTTTTTTTTAATATGGAGAGATTATTTACAACTTTGAAAGAGAAAACTTGAAGTGTAAAAGATTCAGTAAAAATCAAAAAAGAAATCTAAAAAGATGACACTTAAAAGATGCATTTTATATGCGTTTGACCGTATCTTTATTTTGCTTATTAACTCCATCGCTCGCAGTGTACCGACATGTGAATGCATGGCACATAGAGTTAATTCCATTTGGGAGCGAAAAAGTAAAATAAAACAATGTCATTACTCAAAATGCTTCGTTTCATAAAAAACAATAACAATAAAAATAAGGTAAAGCTAGGGAGAGTCTGCGCACAGTTCAAAGGAATAACAATAAAAAATCTAAATATTAATTTTTTGCTAAACTATCCATGAATAATTTTTACTTCATTTATTTTTTATGCATCTCCATTGCTATTTTGTTGTTATGTTGTAGTGTAATAGAATAGTTGTAATAAAACCACATAAGTTATTTTACGCAATCTGTCCTTACAGGGTTGGTGTGATTGCGCACATGGGTAGGAGAGACTGTTACCAATAATAACTAATTTTGATAAACATTGTTATAATATATCAAGAAAACTAAACAGAAAACGATTTGTTTATTTATTTATTTACTATATAAATGCTTTTCTTTTTGTGAAATTCTCTTTTGTTTACTTTTATTTGTAATGTAAATATAAAATCGTTAAAAAATAGTAGAATCTTCGTAATTTAATTTCTGTGAAAATTTATGAAAAAACAAATGTGCTTTTTTCGTGTTGAAAATCATATAAAACATTTTGTGAGAACAGGGAAATGTCATCTTCTCTCTGATATCATTTACTGTTTGAACGAATGGAACTCAGAAAAGAATATTAGAAGAAGAAAGTCTATCAAATTTCACGCTTTCAAAAAAAAAAAAAATTACAATCGTAAAAGAGAAATATGAAACAACGCTTTTAGCAAAATCGGAAAAAGTCGGGGCATGCTTTTGGATGGAGTTTTGTTTTTATTTGCAATTTCACTGGAGAAAGCTTTTATCGTACATATAACTCTGGAAAAAGAAGTGAGTAATAGAACACATGGCCATTCCTTTAAAAATCCAATAAGCTGATGAATGTAATGTTCCAGAGTATTTCGAAGCAACATTATATTGCTTAAAATTACAAGTTCAAAATGTTCATATGGATTATGTTTGAAATAAAATACATATGCAAAAAATGATTACTGTAAAAAATAAAGGCCTAAAAAACCTTTTAATAAAGCGACTAGTCTCGCACCCACCATGGTGATATTCTCATAATTTATAATGATAAATAAACTATTTTCATACAAATTTTTTAATATGTACTTGATAAACAAACATAACGAGATATCAGAGTGTTGTTTACCAAGTACATATTAAAAATTTTATAAGAAAATAACTATCGTATATATTATTTCTCCTGTCAACATCCCTTTTTCTAAAAAAATACGAAACGTAGAATGACGAATGAGATACCATATGAAAGGATTTTGAACAGGATTCTGACTTAGTACACTTACATTTTCTTAAAACATGTTTTTGATTAAAATTTGCTGATAATTAAAAATTAAATCGGCATTGATTTCAGGAAAGAAATGAAAGGTTTTCCTGAAATTACTGTTGCCACAAAAATAAAATACCACATTATATGATGCTCAGCAACGATTAAAAAAACACTGCATGAATTTATTTCATATTTATGATTAAAAAGCGAAGTTGAAATTGAAACGTTTAGATTTATATGTCCCATGCTTTCCCGAAGCAGATGACGTCATCCTCTAATGCAGTTAAAATACGATTGTTAATTTTTTTTCTCGCGCGTGCCTTTTGCAATCTTGCATCTGTTTTTACTCTAACTTTGACGGAATAAATTAGATGATATTCTGGCTCGACTAAAAACTAAATGTTGTTTGCAGATATTTGTATCCTCACATTTTTTATAGAAGTTTAAACCTGCATCTAATAAATATTAGATATTGATAAAAATATTAGATTGTAGTGCGAAATCCTCGCACGGGCCCACTGGTCAAAATATCATTACAGATCTTGAGAATGTCACCTTTATTGTGTATACGAAACTAGTCGGTTTGTTTATTAAAACTTTTTTAAGCTTTTATGTTTACTGTTATGTTTACTGTTATGTTAGCTGTCATGTTTACTTTATGTTACTTTCGACGATATTTATGAAAATATAATACCAAAATTAAAACAAATATATTTTTGAGTTTACTGTTACTAGATCTTTCTTTCAAACGATACCCTACACCAGGCCTGTCCAACCTTTCAGTAAGCCAGGGCGCACCTCAGCTTGTGGCACACAATCAAAAGCGCCATTATTCATATGATTCGAAAAATGCAAGAATATTATTTCCCTTTAGCAGTGATTGCGATACCCACATGTCTACAGGATACACAGACAAAGTGGTATGCGTTATTAAAATGGTATGTACAGTGGTTAATCATTGGCGTCCTAAGTTGGAGGTGGCTCATCTAAAAAATTTAACAAAAAACATATCATAGTAAATTTAATGTTACATTTTTCTGAGGTTTGGGGATGAAAAGGGGGGGGGGATTTTAAGGACTTTTGCATGTAAAGGAGGCAAAAACCTTAATAACACCTGTAATTAAAAAAAAAGTATGCAAATATTAATTATTTTAAGGGAACTTAACTTTGGAGATGGAATTTTGTTTAAAGAAATCTAGAAAAATTAAATATTTGAAGGGGCGCCAAGTAAATCTTCAAAGGGCATCATGGCGCCCGCGGGCGCTACGTTGGACAGCCCTGCCTTACACGATATATAAAAAGATTTTTTTCCAAGTAACTTAATTAATATCTCGGCTAATTAAAGACGATTTGTTTTAAAAATCATTATCAAATATCCTTGGATGATTCTGCGTCGATAGATACCTCGAGCACCCGTCAACTCCCTCGCTGACCGCCCGTAAAGTAAAGTTTGATTGTAACGGAAAATGCGTTTTTCTCAAAAACTATTTGAGTTAGGTAAATCGCTATAGTTTTCCTCAAAAACTATATACAAATTGACGGTTTTCTTGCAAGGGTTAAATAAACTCCTATTACCCTTAAATGTATCATAATTTTAGTTTCAGTAGATTCAAAAATAGAGATTTTTGCAGTGTATTTTCCAGGATATCTCTGAAAATATAATACTTGAAATTCAAACAAATATATTTTTGAGTTCGGTATTACAATATCCTTCACACGATATATGTAAAAAGAAAACTTATTATTATTTTTTTTATAAGTAACTTAATTAACCCCCAAAATTTTTCCTAAACATATTTGTGAATGGCTAATAATCTGAAAATATGTGGGTAAAAAGGCTTTATAACTTTCTCAAGTTTCAACTTTCGACGTCCCATAGTTTACGAGAAAAAGGGCTCTGTTAGACGGACAGACAGACCGACACAGGAATGACTTTATAATTATTAGGTTTTTACATTTTAAGAGCCTACATCAGTCATGCGAAAAAAGGTAAAGCTAATGCTAAGTCTATGCTGGGACGAGATCGATCTCAGCAATGCTATGCAAAAAAATCATTTAAAAATATTAAAATGCCAGCGAGAAATCGCGCAAGAACCTTCCCATAGGTTTAACATTAGCTTGAGCGTTTCTTCGCGAGACTAGCGTAGGCTCTTAAGTACTGAACTCTAAAAATTGACGGCCAACGAATTATATATATTTTAAGATTATTAAAAACCAATGTTAATTTTTTGCTTCAGATGATTATTAAAGGGGCAGTCACCTACACCGATTTATTGTGTATTCAGTGGGCAGTGAATTTTAGAAGAGTTTAAATCGATTAAAATATCAACATTTTTATATGAAAATATTCACACATTTCGGCAAATATATCATCCACTCAATTCAAAATACCATATTTTCTATGTGTATTATTTAATAATAAGAATAATAATAAATATAATATATATGGTCTAAATATCAAACCATATTCAGAGACTTTCCCCTTAGTAAAGAAAAGCGTACACAGGGTGCGTCTGAAAAATGTATACACACATTGAATGATTATAACTCCAGTTTTTATTCACATATAATTAATATTTACATTGTAAAAGAATCTGCATAAAATGTATAACTTTTCCTCCTACCGCAAATGCTCAGAATTATTACCATTCTGGTCAAGACACTGCTTATAACGGTGGGCTATTGATTCGCAAACTTTAACAAACATTTCATTTGGTGTTGTGGCGCATTCTTGCTCAATTGCGGTTCCAGGGAACGTTGTCTACGAACATCCATTCGCTGTAAACTTATCTTCTATCCAATGAATTGTAATCCGTGTTGGTGAATCTGCCTGTAACTGCCTGCGACATTGTTTTGTACTTCTTTTACATTTTCTTACTTACAATAGTATTTTTTAAAAAATTCTTTTTAACACTTCCCAACCTAGTTGAAAAGTGTTTATGACTTCGGTTTGTCTGCCGTATGGCAGTCTGCCGTCTGTCCGTGCTCTAACTCCCGTAAATATGCTCGGATTGCCCTGCAATTTTTATATGTTATTGTCGTTATCTATAGCATGTTCTCTATTTCAACTGAAGTGTGTAGCACTTATAGTTTTTTTTACAGGGACACTCAAAAGAATTCCGTTATATTACGGTCAATGGGGAAAAATCATTTGCGGTTTATTTTAATGATGTTACACAATTTCAAATACATTGTAATTGATATAGATCACTAAGGTGCATTACAAGAAGCTTAATATGGAATAGGGTGTGCATAGCACTTATAGTTACTTTACAGGGACAGTCAAAAGAATTCCTTTACATTACGTCTATGGAGAAAAATCTTTTGCGGTTTAATTAAATAATTTTTCACTATTTTAAACGCATTGAAATTTATATATCACTAAGGTTAATTACAAGAGGCTTACTGTATAGCAGTCATCGTTCCTTTACAGGGAAACACAAAAGAATTATCTACTGTCTGTTAACAATAATTCCTGGAAGTACGTTTTAAGTTGCTGAACGCGATTTTAAATTTAACTCACTTTTTGTCTATTACTTGGTGTGTATAAATTCTGTAGATTCTATACAGGGCAGCACAAAAGTTCGCGAACACATTTCCGTTTACTGACAGAAACTCCAGAAGGAGAAATTTAAATAGTGCTACGCGTTTCCTCACTAAACTAAAATTTAGCATCCTATGTAGTATATATACAAATCTATAGATCATAATACAAGGCTGAATAAAAGTATTCGGATATTTTTCCGAATATTGTTGGTAATTCCTGAAATTGGATTTTTAAATATGTTATGCGTGTTTCAAAATTGTTCAGTTAGATATCATCTTACACCTTACGGTAAAGACTTTCAAAATTATTTTGGAAGTGTTGGAAAATGTTACATAATCTATGCTTCACGCATGATTTTTCGTTCTTGTTTAAAAGTTAATCTTGGTTCAATTATTATTTCCAATTAATTACACTTTCAAAAGAAAGAAAAATTCACTTTAAAAAAGACATTTTCAAAACTGATCAAGGATTACTCAAATCTGAGTATGTCGCCTAGTCAAAATGGCTCCGAATCAAAAATACTCAAGTTTGAAATATGTATATACACATTTCTTAAAACATGCACACACTCAAGAAAAAACATCATGTGCTCCTATTGGAGTATGTCCATGTTTCAAAAATGAGTATGAACGGACTTCTGTGTGCTCATTTTTGAGTATATCTATGTATCAATTAAGAGTTTGAATTAATTCTAATCATTTTTGAGTCTACCCATGTTTCAAAAATGAGTATGAACTGACTTCTATGTGCTCAGTTTTGAGTATGTCCGAGTTTCAATATTCTGAGTATTTCTGGTATTTCAAAAGTGAAAGCATTGGGTCGTCCTATTTGAAACAAAAAGTTTCATAACAAAATGAAAACATCGATTTACTCAGCTTTGAGTATGTCCATGTTTCAATATTCTGAGTATTTCTGGTATTTCAGAATTGAAAGCTTTGGGTCGTCCTATTTGAAACAAAAAGTTTCATAACAAAATGAAAACATCGATTTACTCAGCTTTGAGTATGTCCATGTTTCAATATTCTGAGTATTTCTGGTATTTCAGAATTGAAAGCTTTGGGTCGTCCTATTTGAAACAAAAAGTTTCATAACAAAATGAAAACATCGATTTACTCAGCTTTGAGTATGTCCATGTTTCAATATTCTGAGTATTTCTGGTATTTCAGAATTGAAAGCTTTGGGTCGTCCTATTTGAAACAAAAAGTTTCATAACAAAATGAAAACATCGATTTACTCAGCTTTGAGTATGTCCATGTTTCAATATTCTGAGTATTTCTGGTATTTCAGAATTGAAAGCTTTGGGTCGTCCTATTTGAAACAAAAAGTTTCATAACAAAATGAAAACATCGATTTACTCAGCTTTGAGTATGTCCATGTTTCAATATTCTGAGTATTTCTGGTATTTCAGAATTGAAAGCTTTGGGTCGTCCTATTTGAAACAAAAAGTTTCATAACAAAATGAAAACATCGATTTACTCAGCTTTGAGTATGTCCATGTTTCAATATTCTGAGTATTTCTGGTATTTCAGAATTGAAAGCTTTGGGTCGTCCTATTTGAAACAAAAAGTTTCATAACAAAATGAAAACATCGATTTACTCAGCTTTGAGTATGTCCATGTTTCAATATTCTGAGTATTTCTGGTATTTCAGAATTGAAAGCTTTGGGTCGTCCTATTTGAAACAAAAAGTTTCATAACAAAATGAAAACATCGATTTACTCAGCTTTGAGTATGTCCATGTTTCAATATTCTGAGTATTTCTGGTATTTCAGAATTGAAAGCTTTGGGTCGTCCTATTTCAAACAAAAAATTTCATAACAAAATGAAAACATCGATTTACTCAGATTTGAAAGTGTCATTTTTCTCATTGTTAGATAGTTATGACCCGTTATACAAAGTATGAATACATTTTTCTGACGTACCCTGTATATATAAAAACTCTGTAAAAAGAGACAATTAAGAAATTATAATAAAATTATGAATGAAAATATGCAATAGCCTCTTCCGAGAAACCCATAATTCCGAAAAGCGTTGTTTACCATTATAAACATCAGAAAATAAAAACAAAATGTTTTTGGTGCCACTGATTTTCGGAAAAGTTTCAGATAATTTTTTAAAGTCGATTAATCATTTTTATCAAACCATAATATCGATTTTTAGAAAACTGTGTATTCTCAATTAAGCATTTTCAGCTGCGTAACTGAATTTATACATGCAACGGTAACATAATAATATTAATTTTAACGTTAATATTAATGCTGTTAATTTATCAAGATTTTCAGCAAAACGTGTTTGTTGAACATGAAAATGGTTGCTTGCATTCGTAAACCTCATATATCCGGGTCGAGAAAACTGATTAATCCACTATAAAAACTATTCGGAAGCGTTTCCGAAAACCAGTGGCAGAGAAAGAAACTTTGTTTCATAAATGATTCTTTAAATCTTGAAAATACATCTAAATATAAAGAAAGCATTTCGGAATTGTGGATAACTTGGAAGAGTGTATAGCATATTTTGGTTCGTGGTTATACTATTATATATTCACGCACACGTTTGGAATGCAAATGTAATAAATTTTAATTTTATTTACATCTAAAAATTTTGGCAGATTATTCATTATGAAAATTTATATTCCTTGAAGTAATGAAAAAAGGAACTAGTCGGATGTGTCAATCCCAAACCTTTCTTCTATCTCACACAGGTTTCGCATACACTAAAAAGAATCAGCACCCATTTATATCAAGGTCTAACTGAATCTAAAGTTTTATTAAATTCCGTACATTATGTCTGGAGATAGGACTATCGCTAAAATCGTGTAAATCCTGCAAAATGCTACACAGCAGCGCCACCTGCTGGGCAATTTTTACCAAAAACTAATCAGCACCAATTTATATCAGAGACTAACTGAATATAAAGTTTTATTAAATTCCAAGCATTTAGTTCTTGAGATAGAGCTATTGAGGAAATCGCGAAAAATGCTGCATAGCAGCGCCACCTGCTGGGCAATTTTTACCAAAAACTAATCAGCACCAATTTATATCAGAGACTAACTGAATCTAAAGTTTCATTAAATTGCGAGCATTAGTTCTTGAGATAGAGCGCCCACAAAATTTTTGTCACATACAAACAGACAGAGTCATAGACAAACATTTTCTAAAAACAGTCGAATCGTGTTCAGGTCCTTCTAAAACGTATAAATCCGTCGAAAACCGGAAGTCGAAAATTTTCATGAATCCAATACTTTCTTCTTGTAAGTATAGAAGAAAATAACAATTTAGAAAACGCATAACTCATTTGAAAACCAAATATCAGCAATTATCGTCCATAGCGGGAAATGTAGTCGAATTAGTTCTGTATATGTTATATAGATTTGTATTCCAATAGTATGCTAAGAGTTAGTGTTGTTAGAAAACGCATAACGCATCACTGAAAATTTAACTTCAGCATTTTCGATCAATAGACGTACTAAATATACTCGAATTCTTTTGTACGGGTATGGCAATTTAAAACTACAGAAAATATGATAACGACCTCTTGAGGATATTTTATTAAAATAGTAAATGTTCATATTTTCTTACGAAAAATACGGCCCAGAAGATGAAGGTACCGGCTATCCGTGGGTATTATTATTATTGTTATTGTTATTTTATAACTCCATCTGGAACGCGACGATTGCAATTTTAGAATGCATAATAAGCGGATAATATGAGAAAGACCTTCAGAAAATGATTTTTTTTAAATGGTAAATATTCATATTTTTTTAATGAAACGCACTATCGCTACCGACAGGTAAGGCTCTTCGTAGATATCCCTATTGTTTCATTATTATATTCGGGCACGACAGATCGCGATTTTAAACTCTAGGAAAAATTGTTGCGAGCTGTGTGCTTGAAAAAACACGTTTTCCCAGAACATGCGTGGAAGCGAATATAACTCCCGCGAATTGAGAAAAATCGAAGCTCCTTCATTAAGGTTCAATGACGATTTTCAATTAATATTTTCTATACTTATTAAAAAATGAAAATTGTAAGTCTTGGGTGCATATGGATTATGTCTTCGTCTATCCGGAACCAAACATGCAGACCTCTATGTGCGATAGATTTCCCTAATCATGAGCAACAAACTCACACACACACACACACACACACACACACACACACACACACATATATATATATATATATATATATATATATTATTAATATAGATATTTTGCATCACTGGACGTGCTAGAAATGCATTGTATTTTTGTCAGTGACACAGTGTGTATTGTCACCTACATTTTGATTTATGGGGGTGTAGCTGAAATTTGTTTAGACGAGAACAGTAACCACTTCTTGTATTTCTCTTGATAGCAAGTACACTTCACAGAAAATATTGTAAATCAATTAGAAATATTTTTACAATATTTTCAATATTGAAAACGTTATGAACTAAAACCCGGGTTCAGTGAGATAGCCCATAATTTTGGCTGTATGAATGAATTAGTACTTTTTTATTTCCTTTACTGAAAATTGTTTGCTGCACTCTAACATGTTTTAAACATTATCTTAGAAATTTTAATCACTCTGTATATGAAAGAAATAAAATGTTATAATGCACAGTTCTATTGAAAACGAAAGAAAAAAAAACCTGCAACAACAAATTCTTAAGAAACTAATTTGAACTTTTATTAAATTTATATTTTGTATTTATTTATTTATTTCTGCTTTTTAAACCTAATACAGATTTATTAATAAATAGAATCGCATGATGCGTTTCTATCGTGCACACATTTGAATGAACAATGGATTTATGTTTAATTTATCTCCAAAAATCGTAGCGCTTGATGAAATTTTTTATTCCCTGAAGAGTTGCGGAAATGTAGTGGAAACTAACAATGGTTTAAATCTTTCTAAATTGTGTTCAGAATAATAATGAGTTACAAAGGAAAAAGCCACATGATTTGAATTCTGATGTTTCACGCTCAAATAAAATTTAATAAAGTATGGTATAAGGTTTTAACGAAGACTATATTGTACTTTCTTGATATTTCGAATGTGTTGCAAAAAATATCTTTAAAAAATTAGTCGTTGGGGGACACCGTAATACTTACCCATCATCAATATGCCTAATATAAAATATGAAAATAAAACATGTGCAAATTATTTATAAAATGCATTGCAATTCGAATAAAATCGTGGCTTGAAGACGTCATAAACTTTTAATGCTCTACTAGTGAATTGCGTAAAAGAAACATCCTTATAACTCCAAAATTGATAATCATATTAACTAACGGTTTACTGCGTTGAATGAAGTGTCTCATTTCCAATTAAACTATATCTTTGAATTGAAATTTGAATTAAATACGGGGTCATGAAAAATCGAAGAGTGCGGAAATATAATTACAAATATCTCGGCAACTCATTATCCGATAGACTTCATTCTTAATGCAAAATTTATGTATTTTTATTGTATTTTATATTCACTTCTTAAAATAAACAATTTCGAAAAATTTTTATATACCTTTTATCAGAACGAACATTTCGAGAGTCCGAAAAAAATAGTTCCGGATAATCGAGGTTACTGAAATTCAATAAGCTTGTTCCCATTATTACATACTAAATACATACCAAATTTCAAGTCTCTATTTCAATTTGTTCGGGAGATAGAGCATTTACAGACCCACACACAGACACACCCGCACACACATAGACACACACACAGACAGACAGACGGACGGCAAATTTTTTTTTGTAAAAGTATGATTTTCGGAATCTCCAGTGTCTGAAACGTGTAAATCCGTCACAAATTTTGTTTCGATTTTCAAAACGATTAAAAGACTTACCCTATACCATGTACGTTGGGTAAGTAACAAGACTAAAGGAAAAACTGCATTATTAACCCCTTGAATACGGTACTGTATTGTGTGTCGAGTACGTAGTTAAAAGTAATAAGGTTTTTTACGGTTTTTTGGTCTGTAGAACCAGTATGTCTCTATTGTAATATCTAACATTTAATGAAAAGAAATTCTACGATTTAATAACACGAAATACTGGTAGCATACCGGAATACTGGTATTAAAATGTAAAACTTTGACGAATCCCGGTACATGGGCTTGAACCCTAAAGTGCCCAAAGGGTTAACAGAGTTTCTATTTGCGACAAAGTGGTTAATACACTGTAAAATAAATCTGTTGGTTTTACAGAAAAATTAATTGTCAATTAGAACGACTGTAAAAACTATTTATCGTACGGAAATAATCTGTATTTATTACGCATTTACGGGCAAAATTTGTTAAAATAGAAGAATATTCGTAGTAAATACAGATTATTTCCGTAAAATAAACAGTTTTTTACTGGTGACGTTCGTAGTAAATACAGAGTATTTCCGTACTATAAACAGTTTTATACTGGTGTCCCGGCTGCTAATATCCGAAGACTTAAGTTTACAACTTTGACCTACGTTATACATGGCCCGTGTATGACGTTTAAAACGTCAGATTA
Source organism: Maratus michaelseni (assembly GCA_963931845.1). Lineage (NCBI taxonomy): Eukaryota > Metazoa > Arthropoda > Arachnida > Araneae > Salticidae > Maratus > Maratus michaelseni. The sequence goes on from OZ007595.1 coordinate 96,159,245, forward strand.
AGTGGATCACTTTTGCACGGCGATTGGTGCAAAACAGTGGGCGCGCCGCGCCGCTTTGCACCAATCGTTGTGTAAAAAGGATCCACTTCATGTGACGTTTTAAACGTCATAAACCGGCCGTGTATAACGTAGGTCGCGGTACAACACCTTGACGAAAGTCAGACAGTGCCAAATGATTATGCGAGAAGAGCGCCTTCTGCGCATGCGCTCATTGACATTGACATTACTGACAGTGCGTTTGAATCCACGTTGATTCAAATGTTATCCTGTTTCCAAAAACGTTTTTATATTGCTTAAAAATAGAGAATTAACATTTTAAAAATTGTTATTCCTATAAGAAGGATTAGAGAACCATTCAGATTTATGGAAATTTACAATTTGTTCACCTCTAATAAATGTGTTAAAATGATTCATATTCGCCTGCACATATGTAAAAGGGAAATGTATATTTCAAAACTCAAGTACAAACTGTTAAATCTGAATTTGTTTAATTAAACATCATATATGATCATTGAATGTACTGCTCAATGAACTAAATAAATTTTTTTATCTTCGGCACTAACAATGTACTGTGTTACTAAATGTGGGTTACAGTGTGGGTCTGTCCAGATATTTCTCACAGGGTCCTGTTTTTGTGAAATTGTGAACAGTTTCGTTATATTTATAAAAATTATAGTCATAATTTTGAGAATTTGAAAATGTAGTTATCTGCATATTTAAAACGCTAAGCGTTTTCTTTTGACAATCTGTGAGAACAAACTACTGCATCAAATTACATCGTTCTTTTTTTAAATGAAAGATATTTAGACACAGATTTGTTATCGTGCATTCGTTTGTTCGAAAATGTAATTAATTAGCAGAGTAATTTTCAATTACACTTTTACTTCTGCTAATGACGTCATAAAGTCGGCAATTCGGATAACGCCCACTGTTGCGAAACACAGAGTTTATTCTCTAAACTCTGTGGTTGCAAGGATAAAAGATAAATAATAAATATTAAAAGCACGTGGCTTTTAGGCCGAATTTTTTTATTTGCAAGTTAAATTTCGGTAAAAATATTTATCCGCGTGTTTAATAAGCGAATAAAAATTCATATTTATTGTGACTTCACGGGAATATTGTCCATTGGGTTTATTTTATCATTATGCATTTTAACTTTGTTGATGCCATTTTTCATTACAATTAAATACAAAATATATTTTTATTTGTATACATGGTGTTTAAGCATTAAAGTAACGTATATAAAGTACGTGTGAAAAGTTTGCGCCGGTGAAAATGACGTTATGGTTAGCTTGAAATGCATTTTAACATTGATAAAACTAAAGAGAAAAATGTATATGATTGTGTCAACATGACGTAATTTTAACTGATTTTTCCATTCTTAATTATAAAGATTAGAATTGGAGCCGTCATTTATTGCTTCATCTTGATTGCATACCTTGACTACATGTTACCAATTACTTTTTTTTAAATTGGTTAGAAAATTTCCTTTTTTAATAAAAAAAATCACAAAAGTAAAGCATTTCAGGAAATTTAAAATTATTAAAAATAGTGTTATGGTAGAAAAAAATACTTGAAATAATTATTGTATTTTTAGCTAGAATAAACAATGTAAGAGTAATATTTCATAGGAATTATTTTGGTAGGTTTATTATGAGTTCATTTAACAGTTCCTTATTACCACAAAGTCCTATCTCTTTCACTGTGAATTTCTCTTTCGATGTCAACAAATGGTTTTCTACTTTCGGACGCCAGCCAAAATACAGTGGCAAATTTTACAACGGCTTTCATCGCGCTTATATCACTTTTAAATACTACAAATTTCTATTTTGTACTACATTTTACTACATTTTACAATTTCAATTCTTACATCATCAATTAGAAAAAAATAGCTTTCGATTGAAATTTATTTAGAAACTGCCGCTTAATTTAACGACTTTTTAAATAATTTTCAAGCATAAAAAGTTTTTTAATTATCAATGACCACCACTTATCAATGACCACCAGTTTGCTTCAATAATGTAAAATAGCCCTGCGAAAGTTGCCACAGTTGGAAATAGATTTCCCTAACCATCATAAAAAGTGAATAATAATAATAATAATAATAATAATAATAATAATAATAATAATAAAACAGTGATAAATCATAAGATCAGATTATTCCTAAGATAGAGACAAAAATCTGTCGAAAAAAAAATAACTATTTTCAGTTTATGTTGAACATAAAATTGACGAGCAGGGAAGACCGAGCCATGCTCGGTCAAAATTAAATTTGAGTTTAAATATCATGACCCATGACCAAAATGACCCACTAATTGAATTTTTTCGAACAGGTGACTTAGCCCAACAGTCTTCTAATGACCGAAAATCATAGGATGCAAAATTTAGTGTAAATTGAGCCGCTTTTTAGATCTTGACCCACAATGACCCAGAAATGACCCACTAATCGAATTTTCTCAAACATGTGATCTAGCCCAATGATTTTCGCGTGCCCGAAACTCGTAGGATACAAAATTTAATCAAAATCGTTAGAGCCGTTTTTTAGATAAAATTATTCTGACCCGCTTTGACCCAAAAAGGACCCACTAATCGAAAGTTCTCGAACATGTGACCCAGCCCAATAGTCTTCTCGTGCCCGAAAATAGTCGGATACAAAATTTCGTCAAAATCGTTTGAACCGTTTTTTAGATACAATTAGCTTGACCATGATCCAAAATGACCCAAAATGACCCACTAATTGAATTTTCTCGAACATGTGACCTAGCCCAACAGTCTTCTCGTGCCCGAAAACCATTGGATGCAAAATTTAGTGTAAATTGAGCCGCTTTTTTAGATCTTGACCCACAATGACCCAGAAATGACCCGCTAATCGAATTTTCTCGGACATGTGACCTAGCCCAATGATTTTATCGTGCTCGAAACTCGTAGGACACAAAATTTAATCAAAATCGTTAGAGCCGTTTTTTAGATAAAATTAATTTGACCCGCTTTGACCCCAAAATGACCCACTAATCGAAAGTTCTCGAACATGTGACCCAGCCCAATAGTCTTCTCGTGCCCGGAAATAGTCGGATACAAAATTTCGTCAAAATCGTTTGAACCATTTTTCAGATACAATTAGCTTGACCATGACCCAAAATGACCCACTAATTGAATTTTCTCGAGCATGTGACCTAGCCCAACAGTCTTCTCGTGCCCGAAAACCATTGGATACAAAATTTAGTGTAAATTGAGCCGCTTTTTAGATCTTGACCCACAATGACCCAGAAATGACCCACTAATCGAATTTTCTCGGACATGTGACCTAGCCCAATGATTTTATCATGCTCGAAACTCGTAGGACACAAAATTTAATCAAAATCGTTAGAGCCGATTTTTAGATAAAATTAATTTGACCCGCGTTGACCCCAAAATGACCCACTAATCGAAAGTTCTCGAACATGTGACCCAGCCCAATAGTCTTCTCGTGCCCGGAAATAGTCGGATACAAAATTTCGTCAAAATCGTTTGAACCGTTTTTTAGATACAATTAGCTAGACCTTGACCCAAAATGACCCACTAATCGAATTTTCTCGAACATGTGACCTAGCCCAATGGTTTTCTGGTGCACCAAAACGGTAGGATACGAAATTTCGTCAAAATTGTTAGAGCCGTTTTTAAGATAAAATTTGCATATATATATATATATATATATATATATATATATATATATATATATATATATAACCACACACAAGATTTGTTCGTATTAGAATATATATGATATGTTGAATTCGTTGATGTATATGTTCCATCAGATATCAGAATATGCTAGGAATTGTATTTTTTAGTTTTTTAAAGATCCATTTGTCAACTGTATAAGAGGGAAAATATCCTCGACTGTGATGGAAAATTGTAAATCATCTTGATTAAATGAAGGAACCGAAAAATCCAAACAAATAAATTAAACTTGAGAACATTAAAAATCTCCCTCATTTGCAGATTGATTTATTACTGTAAAAATCTTTACATTAAAATTGATTAGCTTAAAACAATGGATGTGTTTCAGAAGATATGAATTTGAAAAGAACAATGATTAAAGAGGACATTTTAAAACTTTTAATTTAAACATTTTAAAACTTTTTTAACGTCGAATTTCTACGGTGCTTTTGAGTAGATGCAATGCACATGCGCATAGGAGCTCATTCAGTTGCATAATCACAGGGTGTGTGTGTGTGTTGGGGGGGGATATGTGTGCTTTATTTACTATGTTGTTTTATTTACTGAATATGAGATGAACGTAGGAATATACTATTTGTATGATACTTCATAGGTCCATGAAATTTTTTTCTTGCCGAGGGGAATATGGCGGTAATGTCAAACTGATTTGCATTACACAGTTGTTTACGGATTGTTTGTTTGGAGTTTGCATCGGAAATAGTACTGTATTTGACTGGGGAAAAAACTTTTAAAATAAAATGTTTGAAAGATTGTTTCATATGCACCCCTTCTTAAATAATAAAGAAACTTATTTTACTGATATTGTTACTGTATTTTTTCCGTTAAGTTTTGACGGGTTCCATCTAGTTATTATTTGAAAATGTGTATTCAGGTTCCTGTGTATCTATTCTTAATGTATAAAATAGCTATGTAATATATAATTTGATGACTTTAATTGTTTTGCGACAGGTCAGATTTTACTTTTAAATGATTAAATTTGTGAAAAGTTTAGTGGGGACTCGTGAAAAAAATTATTTATGTCGCGTAATCTTTAATAACTAAATGCTTTTTGATATTTTAATTTTTTACTTTCGTTCAATTTAGAAAAAAAAGCACTTCATTTATTTATTTTCTGTTTGCATGTAAAATTTACTTTGGGGCCCCGAAACAATCGCCTAAACGGACAAAGCCAGGCTTGTTAATAAATAAAAAAAAATCCTAATCCTATATACTGTATACAATTACGGCATGCGCGCATTTGAAATTCGAATGTAATGAATTTTAATCTACTTTACATCTAATGCTTCATGAAAATATTTTTTTTCTGAAGAATTGAATAAAAGGAAGGAAAAATAACAATCGGTTTCAATCTTTCTTTGTTCTCTTCAGAATAATAATGAGTTACGAGGGAAAAAGTCACAAAACTCTTTTCCCAATATGTGTCATGCAAAAGGGAAATGTAATAAAGAACGTAACGGAGCATATTGTTTTCTTGGTATTTGGAATACATTCAGAAAAAATAAAAAAAAATATGAGTGACGCATAGAGCATAGAACACTTTCCATTTCCTTTGTAAGATAAATTGGAAGATGAATTGGACGTATATGCTAAGGATTGGTTTCCCGTTTGAATTTCAGTATTTTTAAATGATTAGTTTTGCGTGGGATATTTGAGGTCGGTGACTAAACGTGTAATGTTTGTACTTTTGTTTATTTTGATTGTAGTTTCAATCTGAGAATACTTTCGATTTTGGAACGAAGTTGGTTAGTTGGTTCCAAAATTTAATGTGTCCGCGGAATAATGCAACTAAAATTGAAAAAGTACAAAACTGTCACGTGAGATATCGATCTCAGAAATCACATGAAAAAAACTCATTTGAAAATACTGGAATTCAAGCGAGATATTTGTAATGAATGTGTTCATTGATGTAACATAAGCTTGCAAATGTGAGTAGAGTAGAGTAGGTTCTTTTTTAAATTAGATGGCTCATGGCGGACTAACGGCCATGGAACAAGCCCCACTCCATTAGTGCGCCAAGTTTCTCAAATAACAAATCAACCATGTTGCATAAAATTCAAAAACAGTGATAACAGCCATTAGGATTCAATGGACTGATCGTATTAAGCGTATACACAAATGAAAAAAAAATATTTTAAAAAACCCAGCTATAAAGCACGGAGGAGTCAAAGTAACAAAAACAACAAAAATGAGTGTACAACATTCAAAAATGTGACAAGCACCAGTAACAAAAGTTACAATGTGACAAAACCCACGACAGTAACATAATGACCAGTGAAACCCCCCACAATAAGACCAAGTTCTAAAACGAGACAAACAGCACTAATAGCACAAGCTAGTTATCAATTTATCAAGACACAGACAAAAACTCAACAGGGGTGAACTCATAAAAGCGGCAAAAAACCCTGGCGGAGACAAATAAAACAAAAAGTGAAATCAGACTTTAAAAGCGGCGATAAACACTTTAGCACCATGACCGTGACAAGCCAATAGATATGGCAAATATGTAAAGCCATATACGCTAATGGCGCCTGGTGCATGTAAAACCCGACGTGGGTGCAAAATCCTACGAGTTCCGTATCAATTATATCACTGGAGGTTCCCAGTCAGGATCTCGTCACCTGATCAAGGTTCTAAATTACGAGACCAATTCCTTTCTCTTCTTTAACTTTTGCCTTTTTTTATTTGCCAATTCAACAAAGTTAAATAGAAACCTTGAACCGGCAAACAAAGAAAACTGTAGCAATCCACTATAGAGCACTACAGCGATGCCAACAAGCCTCTTGTCAGGTGGATCACAGCCATGCTGTGATCAGGTGAATAACTCCCCGTGTCCAGGTACTAACTCATCAAGCTAGGCACTCATGCCCGGCAGGTAGAGGCCTGGTTAGCGGTATATAAAAAAAATTAGACCGTTTATGTAAGCGAACGGCATAATTCTGGCAAACGCACTTAGCTGATTCTGTGGTTATTTTCAGAAAACATATATATACTTAAATGCATGCAATTTGCGATTTTGCCTGATTCACATAAGCTTAACCCTCCGTCAGATCAGGCAGCAGCATTGACAGCTGGCAAGCTGCCATTTCAGTTTTCAGCTTTTGTTCATTTTCTTTTCTTGTTGTTGTTGTTTTACTTATTTTGAGGTTAATAAATAAGGTTTTTAACTCCGATTTTGAATATTCTCTCTTTGTACGTTTTAATGAAGGTCAGTGATTACTTTAAGAGCCTACGCTAGTCACACGAAGAAACGCTCAAGCTAATGTTAAGTCTATGGGAAGGTTCTTGCGCGATGTCTCGCTCGCATTTTTATATTTTTAAATGATTTTTTTTTTGCATAGAATAGCTGAGGTCGATCTGTAACGTTGTTAGTTTTTACTTTTTTGATTTTGGTTACAGTTTTTTTATAAGCGGACATTTTCAATTTTGTAACCGGTTCTGAAAGTGAAAGTACCCTTATATGAAAAAAACTGGAACCAAAATCAAAAAAGTAAAAACTAACAACGTTAGAGATCGACCTCAGCTATCCTATGCAAAAAGAATAATTTAAAAATATTAAATTGCGAGCGAGAAATCGCGCAAGAACCTTCCCATAGACTTAACATTAGCTTGCGCGTTTTTTCGCGTGATTGATGCAGGCTCTTAAGAGTGTTGGAATGGAGTTACTTAGGTGCTAATGACAGTTTTCTTAAAAAGCTCCTGTCAGGTGCGCGCCCGAACACGGGAATCCCAGAGCTGCGGCCGACTTAAGAGTTAACAATGAAATAAAACGTTTTTTGTTGTAAACTAATATGGGAAATTGAAAAGATATGTACTTTTATTTTAAAAAAAAGAAGAAGAAGATGTTTATTTCAACAGAAACTCCAGAACAAATTAATGTGGACTTTCATTCAATTTAAATTTTTTCATTTTCTGTTTATTTCTGCTTTTTTAATCTAATTTAAAATCATTAATATATAGAATAGTATGTGTTTCCAGTTTTCACGCATTTGCATTGCACATTGTAATCAATTTTATATCTAAAAATCTTATATGAATATGTTTTGTGAATTTTTTTATTCTTTGGAAAGCTGGAAAAAAGAATTGAAACTAACAATAGGTTTCTATCTTTCTAAATTACATTCGGAATAACAATCGGTCTCAAGGGAAGATGTTACAGAACTTATTTTCTTTTATGTGTCAGAAAGAAGATAAATGTAATAAATCATGCAAATATACTATTACCAGTTATGTCATTTCTGAAAATCCAGACGTATTTTTAAAAAGTGATGGTAGTAATTGTCTAATGTACACAGTAGTTCTTAAAGGCTTTTATTAATTTTAAATAGCAAACAATATGATACTGAAGTTAATTTCCACAAATAACATTTGTACAAAATAAACGTAAGGAGTAATTATGTCTTATTCTTTTTTTTTATTCACTATTTATTGCGAACTAGAGAATCATATACATATTTGGCCTGCATACATTTGCAATGCAAATGTAGCGGATTTCAATCTACCACTGCTGCTAATTCAAGAATACATATAATTCACGCATAAAAAAGGGTTTTTTCTCCAATTTAGCAATATTCTTTTACACACATCATACACAGGAGTTATTTCGTCCGCCGCCATTTCACATTCAAGTTCAAATCAAAACAAAAAACATGGACAACGATTGGCGATGGAGCAGGTAGTTGTGCTTTCCCTCTTTCGCCAATTCGCCAAGCTGGTGCTGAAAACGCGATGCTTTCTGGAAAAACGAACCGAATCTTGTAAGAGATTTCAACAGTTACTAATAGTTTTACAGGTTATGTTTAAAAAAATATATATATCGACTGTTGTCAAGTTTGTCTTTAATAAAAAATGCGGAATTATGAAATGCAATAGCTGAGTGATGTTTGGGTTCCAAGTGTGTCTATTTTCAGTAATTCTCATATCTTCATATTTCACAGAAAGGACAGTTGAAAATATCGTTACAATATTTTCATTGTTGCTAAGATTAGGAACGAAAACGCTCGGCTTAGAGGTTTGATTGAGACAACTTATATTTTTCACTGAATAAGTGGTTTGCGACTCTGATTGCCCAAGAAAAAATTTTTTGCATCGACGTGTACTGGCGTGTACTTAAAGATCTATACTAGTAATTTAGAGATATTCCATATTTATTAACCATTGGGAAAATTGTTGTCTCTTTCGGTCGAGAATGGACCAAATGATGTACGCACTTTACTCTTTTAAATGTTTTTAACGAAATTCTGTAACTTTAGAATTTTTTAAGCGTTTTTAACGAAATTCTGCAACTTTAGAATAATTTTTCTTTGAATACGCAGTAGAAATGCATAAAATCGTTACAAAAAACTTAAAGTTACTAAAAGGAAAGATGCAAATTATTAGGTATGAAAAAAAAGGCGAATTAAAAAATTGATGTCGGATGAGAAATCGTCTCATAAAGCAAAAAACGTAGTCTTCAACTTTAATTTCCTCAAAATACCTTTAGTTCAGACATCAATCTAAACAAGAGTTAAAGCAATACTTAAATTTCGCTTAGGCCATGGTCTACAAATAGGAAATTGTACCAAACTTTAAAAATTTCAATACTAACACCTAAAGTTGGCATCATATTTGGATATTTCGTGTTATCTCCATATTTATTTATCTTTTTTTAAATCTAATGTAAAAATTCGTTAATTAATAGAATACTGTACATTTACAGCATACACGTATTTGTATTGCAAATGTAATTAATTTTAATTTAATTTACATGTGAAAATCATAGCTGAAATATTTTATTCTTTGAAGAGGGGGGAAAAAATGAAGAGAAAATAACAATGTCTTTCAATCTTTCAAAATTACATTCAGAATAATAATGATTTTCAAAGGAAAGTGACACAGAACTTCTTTATTAATAATGTCACGCGAAAGTGAAATGCAATAAAGGACGCAACGAAGTTTTCACGATGGGTGTACCTATTTTAATATACTTGTGTGTCAAAGAAAAGTGATTGTTGTTTAATTATTAAATAGAATACTTATTAAAGTAATGAAATGTAATTATTTCTTGAATACTTCATTTTAACTTTAGCTGATGAATCAGATGATTTAGGCGACAGAAAATATATTCATACTCAGGGCCTGTTTACCGAATAGGCCCATGAAACCCGAGCTTACCCACTGAAATACTAAGGGGCCCCAAATTTACTCTTCAGAATTAATTTTTAGGGGAATAAATTTCAGCCAAAATAAAAAATGTATTTTTTTTTCTTAATTATAGTTACTAAATTTTCCCTCGGGCTATTACTGACACATTTATACTCTTTTATTTTTCTGTTGATATAATGAATGATATAAAAACTGTGATTAAATGCAGCTTATTTTCATTTTTCTTATGTTTTACATTTTAATTTCGAATGTTTAAGACTGTAATGGGCTAAAAAGAACAGAAAATTTAATCTGTATAATTATATTTTATCTAAATTCATAAAGAGTGGAGAAAGGATATAAAATATGGAGAATAGGTTATTTAAATACAGGGGAAAGTAATAAAAATTCAAGTTATATCAAATTTCAGTTTATAAAATAGAAGCAAAATTGTGTTTCAGCTAAGCATAAATGTATGTAAAATACTTGTTGTCCCTGCACTGTTCTTAGCATGGGAAATCCTGCAATTTGTAAAACATAAAATATATTTTGAAGTTCAAATATTCGCACCTGTTCCATATTTGTAAATTCATTTACAAAATTATTTTATTATGTATAATTATACATTTATAATAAATATTTTTTCATATGTATATAGGTAGTTAGTTTTAATTAAATATTAAAAGTGTCGTTTACTCGAAATTTTGATGGTAAAATTTCAAATTGCTGAAGTATGATTGGTAGAAGGGGGCCCCCTGTGTGACGTCAAGCTTCTCCTACTTCTTAGTCTTAAGCGGGCCCTGTTCATACTGACAAGGAAGGTCTCCATAAGAGCATTACTCAAAAAATTTTGAAAAAATTACAGAATATTCTTCTTATGAAGATATATACGTTTATAAAAAAAAATTTGCTGCGGAACCTCGATATAACGTCCGTAAAAAAATATGAAATTTTCGTGTTTTGGCGATTTATCGCTGGGTTGGCGACAAAATGAATTAAAAAAAAACCATGCATTTACGGTTAATTTTCTTTTAGGAAAAACGTTTTCTACTCTTTATACTGAACTAGTTAAAGTAAGTTTAACTTAAATAATTTCACTTTTATAACTACGGTTTTGCCATATATATTTATATTTACATCTAAAAGAAAATTAACGATCACATTCTACTGTTTAGAGCAAAATTTTAATTGATTAAAATTGCTTTAAATTAAAAATTGTGTGATTCTGAGCACTTAATTTGTCATCGATATTGTTAGTGCCGGAGACAACTAGAGAAAAGTCTTGTTGCCGTGGACACAAGGACTTATTCAAAGTCGAAATGTATAATGAAAGTGTTTAATCGGACATTTACTGTTAAAATACATTAAAACTTTACCAGCCTTCAAAACTGTATAAAATTAAATAACATCAGCTATAGTTAATTAATATATGTATTACATAACTTTATAGAAAAAATAATAAACTATTTATTCGTTGAAGTTTAAATTCATAAAGTGCTACGCATTTAAACACTCATTTAACCAGAAATTTTCAAATTCATTAAAATCGCTTGCATATGGTGACGAAAAAGTTTTGCTCGCCAAATCGCATCTTTTTCCGTCAAATACTCGAAAATATTTTATTTTTTTACAGATTTTCTGCTGGGATTCCGCAACTAAATTTGACTGATCTCTTATTACGTACATCAGTAGCTTCATTAGCATTTTTTTCAAAATATTCTGAGTATGCGCTTTAAGGAGACCTTCCTTGTGAGTCCGCAAAACGTATACATATGCGTCATTCAACTAAGAAGCTACAAAAGATTAAGGTGGTTCTCAAATGAATCGCCCCATGCAAAAAGGGCTTCAGTCAACTAAACCGGTTTTGAGAAAGTTGAAAAAAACATTGCTGTTTTAAAAATATTAAACCAATCAAAATGATCTTCTTTCCTTTAGAGACAAAAAATATACTAATCAAACACCACTGAGAAAAAAAAAAGTTTAAATCTACCTTAGAGCAAAAATCCGCTGTTAACTCAACTTTGGAAAATTGGTGACTTAAGCCTTTTTGCATGAAGAGATTCAAATAACCTGCTCAACAACGCGAAACTTTCTGACACATTTTCTGACTCACCTTTAAACGCAAAAGCATAAAATTCGCAGGTCAGACTATGGAAGCGATTTAGAATCGAAATGAGTCTTCCATTTTTTGATAAATAATTTACTTATCCAGTTATACGCTATTCGTGTCACGTAGCGACAAGAATTCCCGCTTTCTCGATCTGCTGTTTCGTTAAATCGGTTCAAAACGCCGACTTTGACAGTATTTTCTGAACGATCTTCTGCATTTACTAAAAAAATTGAAAACTCGTTTCGACTGCAAAGTTTCTGAATAAGAACATCTTCCCATTTCATCAGTTTCAGAACAAAAATGAATTCAAAATTGTGTCAGAAAATAGGTCCTTTGTATTTGAGAACAGCCTTAAAGTATTAAAAAATAACCAGTGGGTCCGTGCGAGGATTTCGAACTACAATCTAATATTTTTTATCAATATGTAATATTTATTAGATGCAGCTTTAAACTGCTAAAGAAAAAGTGAGGATAAAAATATCTGCAAACAACATTTAGTTAGTCAAGCCAGAATATCATCTAATTTGTTCCATTAAAGTTACAGTAAAAACAGATCCAAAATTGCAAAAGACACGAGCGAGAAAAAAAAATAACAATCGTATTTTAACTGAATTAGAGGATGACGTCATACTCCTCGAGAAAAACATGGGACATAGAAATATAAATCTAAACCTTTCAATTAAAACTTTTTCTTTTTAATCATAAATATAAAATAAACCCATGCGGTGTTTTTTTATAATCATTGCTGAGCATCATATAATGTGGTATTTTATTTTTGTGGCAACAGTAATTTCAGGAAAACCTTTCATTTATTTCATGAAATCAATGCCGATTTAATTTCTAATTATCAGCAAATTTTAATCAAAAACATGTTTTAACGAAATGTTAAGTGTGCTATGTCAGAAGCCTGTTCAAATTCCTTTCATATGCTATCTCATTCGTCGTTCTACGTTTCATATTTTCTGAGAAAAAGGGATGTTGACAGGAGAAATAATATATATGATGATGATCAGCGGATAATATTGTTATGCATTAGTCAGTACTGCATCGAGTCGTGTAATTCGAAGTCGGTTTTCGAGGGGTGTAACTCCAAAACTTTTTACTCTCGGGTTAGCATTAAATTCCCTTTAGTTTCTTCAGTTTCGAATAGTTAAGGATTGGAATTTTGGTTTTTGTGGGTTTGGAAAGGTGGGGTTCGAAATTCATATTTAAATTGCATTAAAATATGATATTTCTCTTACGGTGTCTGGTTTCATTTCGCCAAAATACATTTAGGCGGGGTCGGGCTAAAACCCTGCACACCCAAAATTTCTCCTTAAGTCAACTCAAAAACCAACCGGACATGTCAAAACTAATTTCGTCAACTCGAAACCCGACCCGAACCTGACGCACTTCAACCCGAACTCGAATTATTGAATGTGCCCAAAGTGAAAGAAAATTAATCTATATTTTAACACAATTATGTAAAAAAAGTTTACAATTATCTCTCTAATATCAATTTTATACTTTTGTGCAAAAATGAATACATATACACTCATTAATATTCAAATATATAGTTTATTTTCATTTGAAAAATATTCAGGACTTTCTTTTGAAAAATCGATCCGTACCCGATCCGCGGGTCGAGGCGGATACGAGTAAAATCGGGTTACTCGATGCAGGACTGTAGTTCGGGACTCTAGTCCATATGTCAGAGAAGAGAGAGAACATAGAAGAATTTTCCAAGCACCAAGTCCCTAGGGCAGGGATGAGATTTCTCCGCTTTTTTGCATACCAGTATAATCTTACAGAAAATGTTTTTTATTTAATCGGAACATTCTGCGATTTAACAGAACAACATTTTCTCTAAGATTATACTGGTATGCAAAAAAGCGGAGAAATCTCATCCCCGCCATAGGGTTTATAGACGTGATATAGGTTCTCCGGTTGTAGCATGCACTTCTGGAGCGCTCGAATTCTGTTAAAATTTCTATAGGTTGCAATACATAGTTTTTCGAATATTAATTTCATAATACATAAAATAGGAAATTAATATTTGAAAGCAGTATGTACTCTAATCTATAGAAATAGTAATAAAAATCTATTTCAAGAATCTTCAAGTACATACGAATTTAAAATTTCAGCTCATTCCGCCAAGTAGTTTCTGCTTAAAAAACTACCTGCATTTGCAGCTTTTTTGGCATTTATTAAACATGAATGTAACATTAGGAGTTTAAAATTTTACTTCTGCATAATTCCTAAACTTTTTCATTGAATGAATTTCCGTTTAGGTATACGAAGGTAGAATTTACCGAAGAATCCAAACATGGTGTCAAAACTGGCTGTTTGGATTGAAATTTCAAAATTTGTCACAATTTCAGAATGGAAATGGCCCTTTAACTTATATTTTACGCATACTAGGGGGCTCTGCCCCCTGCTCGCTACGCTCACCAATCCCCGTTCTGATTTCACAGCCTCCTAAAACCTGGTAATGTATCCTGTTTTAAAAAGATGATGATGATGATATCACGAACGGCGACTATCTTCTGTAATCAGGTTATAATGATTTTTCATTTAACTGGTTATAATGCTTTTTCACTTAATTCATCTTTTTTATTTTTAATATTCATGTGTAAACACGATTTTTATGACGTAATTTTCTTTATTTCCTGCTTTCGACACGTGATTGACTTAATTACTATTTTTAACTTTCATTATTGTTTTTGATAGTCTCGCGCAAATGCATTTTTTATTTGAGATAAAACATAATCATTTGCGGTTATTTAGAAATTGGCAATAATATTTAAAAAAAAATGACTTTTTCAATAAAAGATTTTTTACTCGATTTTTAAGGATGTTTTGAGTTTTTATTGTCCGACCGTGATAATTTTTTGTATTTCTGAAAGCTTGTTATATTTCGTGTCTGGTGGTATGATTTTCGAATCCGTAGGATGGCTAGAAAAGAAGTAATCGCTCCTCAAAAAAGTCCCTAGTAAAAAAAGCGATGAGAATAACCCGGAATATCTACGCAGATTTTCATTGGTCCATTTCCAAACCATTACTTTTTTTTATATATAGAAGGAAATGTAAAGGAAACATCAATTACATTCGAAGGGCTATTTTTTGAGGGGGTGGGGATGTTTCTGCCCCAATTTGGAGATTAAAATGTCTGAGGTGGGTTTATTTTCTGACTGTATATTTACATCTGCATATATTATACATCTGCACTTTCATGTACATACAATACTTACACAGCTACACAATTATATACTAATCTAATCATATTACACTATATCTAAATATTTATATTAAAATCATTAAAATTACAGACATTACATTACAATTACATAAAACATTAAAAACATAATAAAATTGGACGTTTTGGATTTACATGAAAATCCCTCATCAACAAACGTTTTTCTTAACGTAAGTCACAGTTCAAAAATATCAACACATAGAAAATGCAACGTATCAAAATGTCGAGGCCAAAGTTGCAGTTATAATAGACGGAGTATTCATTCGGGATTGCACCTGCTTCATTAAGAGGTAAATCTGTAATTTTCGTATACTATGCTTCTAAGAAAGCACGAGTTCTGTAGTCGCTGCACCTCGATCATGTAAATCAGAAACGTCCAATTTTAATATGTTTTTAATGTTTTATGTAATTGTAATGTAATGTCTGTAATTTTAAGGATTTTAATATAAATATAAATATGTTCGGACGTAATATTTCTGTTTACTTCATATCTAAATATCTTCACATCTTTGCATCTATAGATCTGTACAGCTACACATTTACCTAAATATCTACGTAGCTGCACTTAATATATTTTCAGTTTGTCGTTATATTTTCAATTTTTTTACAATATCTTGAATTAAATTTGTATGTATGAAAAATGTAATAGATATAACTTTTTATGTTATTAAATATGAAAGTTATTATATTAAGTTTGAAATGTGTCAGAATGAAAAATCTTCAATTTATCCCCATGAACACCGTGTTTTTCTTCTTCTTCTCTTTTAAAATTCCATTTACTTTTGCAAATATTTTTCAACAACCTTGTAGAATTTTATCTTTTAAAAAAAATGTACATTCATACAAACTGTTGAGTGATATTCCCAAAACTTCAATATTTGAATTTCAAATACTTCTGTCCACACTTTGTATTCTTCCAACAAACTGAATAAAATGAATCTATATTTGAATTGGAATAAGCGTAGGATGTTGAATACGGATTAGGAGAGGATTTTGTATTTTTCTGCAAGAACCTGAGATTATAATTTTTGGAGAAGATTTTGATGCGATTTAAATTGAATTTATTCTCATTTCTATAGATAGAATTTGTTAACCTCTCAGCAACTTCAAAATTATTTTGCCTATCTAGGAAATATATTTAAAGGGCATAAATGTTAGTAAAAATATTATTGAAGTTTATTGGAGGGAATAAAATTTAAAAATATAAAAATAATATATGTATATACAGGGTGGTTATAATATAAGTATCTCTATTTGGGCTGTCTGTAGCTTGAAGGAATAACCCCAATGAAACCAAAATCGGTACACTAACTATTCGAGAAGAGGGAAGAAGAATGTTACAAAAAAGTTATTGCAATAATCGCCGACAGATGGCGCTTTTAAATGTGAAATGCAATGTGTATAACAAGAACAAACAATTAAGGCGTAAAACCGGATGTTATACCTAATTCACTGGAAAATGTCGCAATGAATGTGGTTACGCTTTCGCATGACGGAGCCGATCAAGTTCAGGTTCCGCATGGCCATTGTGCTCGAAGACACAATTCAGGTGGTGCACGGCGTGCTTAAAAGCGGAATGTAACGCATCAGGAGGCTAACTAAGAGGCATCGCGTACAACGTTACTGGTAGAAATGACCGCTTCTTTATTTTGTTGATGATTGCAACGGCGTTTGCACTGAAAAGCCCCATAGCGCCATCTGTTGGATATTATTGGAACTATTATTTTTATTGTTCCATTATTCTCCCCTCCCCACTTCTCGAATAGTAAGTGTACAAAATTCGGTTTCATTCAGGTTATTCCTTCAAGTTACAGACTGCTGCCCCAAATAGAGATACTTATATTATAACCACTCTGTACATATTAACAGATAAATGCACTTAAACGATGATTTGTAATGTAATATAACGCTATTAACTGTAAGATAATATATCTACATAAGCGCATCTACACAACTATATTTACACATCTACAGATTTTCATGTATATCTACATCTGTACAGCTTCACACAGACGCATTCATATGTACATCTACTTCTACACATCTATACATGTAAACATCTATGCCTACATTTATATCTACATCTATAAGCACACATTTACACCTACATATATTTGGACTAGTTTTTATGAAATTTTCTCTGTATTTTACGGTATCGAGAATGAAATTCAAAGTAAGAAAACTTTAAAGTTTAGAAATTCCAAATAGATAGTTTAAATAATGCTTTTATTCTTCCCTACCACACCCTAGCACATTTTAAAATGATACGGGGAATTTTTTTTTAATAATTTGTTATGACGGGACGCAACAATTACTTGTTACTATAGTGTAACATTTAAAGTAATATAAAAGTGCTTTTTTGTGCTATTAATCTCAAATGAAAATTAAATGCTATCAACTATTGCATCACACTAATGTATTTATTAAGTTTTAGTTGAAACAGGATTATTGAAGATTTGTCTGTTTTACTTTTATTTGTTGATGTTGTCCGTGTTACGGAATAAGCCTCCTAATTAAGATAAGTGCTAAAACAAAATAAAGAAAAAGTTACATCTCCATTTCACAGAACTTACATCTGGACAATCTTTCTGTGCCGCTCACATCTGGTTAGCTGACAGTAACGAGGCAAATTTATTGCCTGTTAGAAAAGACTTTATTCGTTAGGCATCTGCAGAACATTTGTGTTAAGTATCGTCGGACACTTTAAAGACAGTTTAGCTGAACTTATTTTTAACGAGACTTTTACTGACTCTTTTTTATAAACACTTGAATTTGATTTTTAATGATGCAAAATGGCCAATTTTAGATAATGATGTTTATCACGCATATAACCTTTTGGATGTAACCCATTTTTGAGAAAAGCACTTGTGTATTTTCGTGTACATGTTTTTTGCTCACTTTGTGCTCAAACACCCTACTAATAGGGTGGAAAATGTTCAGTCTTAATTTTATCTTATATTAAATTCTTTCTTTTCCTTTTAAAAAGTGTGAAGATAGTTTTCTCTACTTAGTATACTACTACGATACTATGGAATACATAATTCTATAGCAGTGATCATCTTTCTAGTGAAATCATACAATTTCTTTTCAAATAGATACTTCAAACAAAATAATATTCACACAACAACAAACAAAGTTGTTAAAAACGGATTAACTCGGATACATCACTGACGAAGCTACCAAACGGTAAGAACATTCTTTTTTACTTCTATAAGATGTTGTGAAGAAAAATGATTAAGTATATAGAAATAAAATAAAGGAGGTAATTAACCGTTCTCACGCCTTAATACTCGTTAGGTAAATATTGTCTAACAATTGATTTTGAGACTGACATGTCTCATTAGGTAGATAAAATAAAACATAGATCCTCAAATAATAAAGAAAAATCCGGTAATCCGATAAAAGAAAAAAATATATATATTCAATTAACTTGAAGAACTTAAAAGAAAAGAAAAGAAAGATAATGGCATACGCAAAGGACAGTGCGGATATAGAAAAACTAAATGCGAACAACTACTCAAATTGGCGATTTAAAGTTGAGATGCTATTGATACGTGAAGAGCTTTTTGAAGTCGTTACCGACGAAGCTCCAGATCCGATAACCGCTGATTGGACGAAGCGGGACCGGAAGGCAAGGGCCTTGATAAATCTTAGTATCGAAGATAGCCAAATAATAAATATAAAGCATCTTAATACAGCTAAAGAAACCTGGACCACTTTGAAAAATATACATGAGCGTTCTAATCTTTCAAGCAAATTGCACCTCCTTTGCAAACTTTATAGCACAAAGCTAAATGAAAGAGGGAATTTAATAACACATATTACCAAATTATTGGAACTTGTAGATAAATTGGCCGGAATAGGAGAAGATATCTCAAATTCACACATATCTGCCATTTTATTATGTTCGTTACCCCCGTCATACGATACATTGATTACCGCGATTGAAGCGAGAAATGAAATAGATTTAACGCCTGATTTTATTAAAGGAAAGCTTATAGATGAGTATACTCGCAGAGTCGAGAATTCGGAAAATTCAGGCAACGGGTTTAAAGCCTATAAAACACAGGGTAAACTAGGCTACACAGATCAAAGAAGAAACAATAAATTTTGTTCGTATTGTAAAATGAAAAATCATTCATACAGCGAATGTTGGTTTCAAAAAAGGAAAAATAATCATACAGTACAGCATAACAAACCGTTCAAAAATAAAAATCATTCTACTTCTTTGTGTTTTGAAGAAAATGTACCCGACAAAATCGCGGAACGGCGTGATACAAAACAAACTGAAAATAAAAACGTAGCGTTATTGACTGAACAATCGAAAACAAACAAATATTTATTATTGATAGTGGAAGTTCAAGTCATATTGCTAATTCTAAAGAAATGTTCTTGAAAATAACCAGCAACGATGAGACAAATGTGACTGTTGCAAATGGAAATTAATTAATTTCATACGGGTTAGGTGAAATAGTAATAAACACTGGAAAACAAGACAGGCAAATTACACTTCGTGACGTATTGTATGTACCCGATATTGTAACAAACTTGCTATCAGTTAGCAGGGCTACTAAAAACGGATGTCAAGTAAAGTTCGATAAAGATACGTGTGACATCATACATAATGGGGAAATAATTCTACAAGGTAGATTGAAGAATAACTTATATGAAGTGCATGTAAATAATAATAAACCAGGGGATAATAATTACGCGAACATTACGCACAATTGTACAAATACGAGATGTATAGACTTATGGCATAGGCGACTTGGACATAGAAGTTACGATGTAATTAAAACCATTGTACAAAAACAACTTGTAAATGGCATAACCCTAAATTTCTGCAAACACAACACCTATTGTGAGGTATGCATTAAATCCAAAACAAACGATACCCCATTTCCAAAATCGGTCGCATATAGAGCCACAAAAAGGTTAGAGTTAGTGCACACTGATGTGTGTGGTCCGATAAATACTCCTACCATAGGGGGGGAAACGCTATTTCATCACTTTCATAGATGATTACTCCAGATTTTGTGTCATCTATCTAATGACGAAAAAAAGTGAAGCGTATGAAAAGTTAAGGGAATACATTTCGACCGTGAAAAATAAATTTGGAGAATTTCCAACCGCCATCAGATCCGACAATGGCGGAGAATATCTTAACGATGAATTAGAAGAATACCTCAAGCATAACGGTATTGAGCATCAGCACACAGTACCGTGCTGCCCGAGCCAGAAAGGGATCGCTGAGCTAAAAAATAGATCACTTTTAGACATGACCAGAAGCATGTTAAGTGAGGCTAACCTCCCACATAGACTCTGGGGAGAAGCCATATGTACAGCCAATCATTTGCAGAATAGCTTACCATCGAAATCCATTAGTTCTACCCCCTACGAACTATGGTTAAACAGAAAACCAAATATAAAATATTTGAAAGTATTTGGGTGTACCGCATACGCATATATTCATATATCTAAACGCGACAAATTATACGACAGAGCTGAGAAAGGCACGTTCGTGGGATATGACAACCGGTGTAAAGCGTACAGAATATTTACAGGAGACGGAAGAGTAATTTTAGCCAGAACCGTCAAATTCGCTGAAAATAACATGTGTAATTCAAATGTTGAGAAAAATGTTGACACAATTGAGCTGATGTCAGAAACAAACAAACAAGCGCAACAGAATGACACTAGTATAGTAGAATTTGATCTAACACCAAACCAAACTGCTCCAGATACACCATCCGCGTCTCAACAAACACAACAACCGAGAAGATCTGAAAGACACAATAGAGGTATGACACCGGACAGGTTTTCATATGCAGTCCGGCACGATCCAGTATATGAACCAAAAGGTTGGCAAGATATGCTAAACATTGAGAATCCGCAAGAAAAAAATAACTGGATTGACACGACACGAGACGAAATAAATTCACTTATGGAAAATGAAACCTGGATTTCGGTGAAACCACCACAGGGAGCCAAAGTAATTGGATCCAGATGGACCTACAAGGCTAAATATGATGAAGATGGACAAATAAAGCGTTATAAAGCCAGATTGGTGGCTCAAGGCTTCAAGCAAAAATACGGGATAGACTACGATGAGACATATGCTCCCGTAGTAACACACACCACCTTAAGATGTTTCTTAACTGTCGCAGCTTACAAAAATCTTAATGTTAGGCAAATAGATATAAAAACTGCTTTCTTGCATGGAAAAATTGATGAAGAAGTGTACATGGCACAACCCGAAGGGTATGCGAACGCAAACGAACCAGAAAAGGTCTGTAAACTTCGTAAGGCCATATACGGGCTGAATCAAGCAGCCCGGGCCTGGCATACAAAAATTACTGAATCGCTTAAAGAGTTAAATTTTATACAGAGTAAAGCAGACACCTGTCTATTTTCTAGAGGACAAGGGGAAGATACAGTGTATATAGTTGTGTATGTAGATGACATCCTTGTTGCAGGAAGCATCCATTTAATTGAAGATGTCATAAATAAATTAAAAACACAATATACACTCGAAGATTTAGGGGAAATCAGCAATTATCTTGGGATAAAAATTCAGAAAACACACAATGGCTTTAAATTAAATCAAACAGCGAAAATAATGGAAATTGTTAAGAAATTTAATCTCGAAGAATCAAAGCCATACGCGACGCCAATGGAAACGAATTTCCTAAGATCAGAAAAGGAAGAAAATCCAATGCCCAATAACACAAAATTTAGACAAGCGATCGGTGCGTTATTATATACCGCGACAATTACAAGGCCAGACATATTATTGGCGCTGAACATTTTGAGTCGAAAATGTGAAAATCCGTCCGAAGAAGATTGGAAAGGTGTTAAACGGCTTATTCGTTACCTAAATCACAGTAAAGATCTAAATTTGGTAATCAGCAACGAACATCCACCAGTGTTAGAAGTGTACACCGATGCTGATTGGGCCAGTGATACACAAACCAGATGATCTACTACTGGAAATTTATACCTATTAGGGAAGAATCCAACACATTGGATAACAAAGCGCCAGTCGTGTATTGCTCAATCATCAGCAGAAGCTGAATTTGTAGCAGCTGCAACAGCCGTTCAAGAACTTACATGGTTATTAAGACTGTTAGAAGACTTAAATTTAACTCAATCTCCTCCGATTACTGTCTATGACGACAACATTTCATGCATTAAGATGATTGAATCGGACAAATATACAAATAAAACAAAGCATATTGATTTGAAATACCATTCAATCAAACATATGAAGGAAAATGGAACAATAGAAATGTGTTACTGCCCAAGCAAATCTATGATTGCAGACGTGTTTACCAAACCGGAACCCAAACATGTATTTCAAGAAAACAAGGACAAACTGAAACTGCTAAGTGATCTTCATTAGGGGCTTAAGGGGGGCTTTGTTGCCCGTGTTACGGAATAAGCCTCCTAATTAAGATATGTGCTAAAACAAAATAAAGAAAAAGTTACATCTCCATTTCACAGAACTTACATCTGGACAATCTTTCTGTGCCGCTCACATCTGGTTAGCTGACAGTAACGAGGCAAATTAATTGCCTGTTAGAAAAGACTTTATTCGTTAGGCATCTGCAGAACATTTGTGTTAAGTATCGTCGGACACTTTAAAGACAGTTTAGCTGAACTTATTTTTAACGAGACTTTTACTGACTCTTTTTTATAAACACTTGAATTTGACTTTTAATGATGCAAAATGGCCAATTTTAGATAATGATGTTTATCACGCATATAACCTTTTGAATGTAACCCATTTTTTGAGAAAAGCACTTGTGTATTTTCGTGTATATGTTTTTTGCTCACTTCGTGCTCAAAAACCCTACTAAGAGGGTGGAAAATGTTCAATCTTAATTTTATCTTATATGAAATTCTTTCTTTTCCTTTTAAAAAGTGTGAAGATGGTTTTCTCTACTTAGTATACTACTACGGTACTATGGAATACATAATTCTATAGCAGTGATCATCTTTCCAGTGAAATCATACAATTTCTTTTCAAATGGATACTTCAAACAAAATAATATTCACACAACAACAAACAAAGTTGTTAAAAACGGATTAACCCGGATACATCACTGACGAAGCTACCAAACGGTAAGAACATTCGTTTTTACTTATATAAGATGTTGTGAAGAAAAATGATTAAGTATTTAGAAATAAAATAAAGGAGGTAATTAACCGTTCTCACGCCTTAATGTATCCGAATACCTTCGGAGGGCCTTTTTTTAAATTATTTTAAAATATGACTTTTTTTTTGCATTGTATATCATGATGTGATTAAAAAAGTAAAATAAAACAGAAAAAGTTATACATTTCAAATTATCTATATATATATTTGTCTTACGTGGCGCGGAAATCTATATATATATTTGTCTTACGTGGCGCGGAAATAGGGCTGAATTTCTACCTTATCGTTGGCAACATCCGTAGTTTCCAGAGCTCAGACCAATGAACAGACAAGATTGTGTTAGCTCCGCCTCCAATATGGCGCTCAGTGTCAGAGCAGTGAAACTCAAAAAAACATTAAAAATAAAATAATATGAACGGAATCCAAAGCATCTGAGATGATTCCTCATTTTAATTATGAGTAATATTGTTAATTTCAAATGAATTCTCAACTCTTATTTAGAATTTATTTACGAATTTCACTCGCACAAAAAATCGCAGATAATAAAATATAAACTTTTTAGAACTCCCCTGCTGCCATCTGTTGCTGTTTTATTGAAGTAAAAAAAATTTCTTTTGCAGAAATCTTTTTTGATGAATTTAAGCTGTGCTGTACAATATTATAGGTGCAATAAGTTTTAAACTAATTATGTTTCCAAGATCCTTTTTTCATAGTATTTAAATGATTTATATGCCCATTAGCAGCAACAACTAAATGCATTTTTAGTTCTGTTTTCAACGGAATTTTCAATTACTTTTGTACATAAAAAAATTGTCAATTTCATATGTTCAAATGATTTATTGTAGTACTTATTCCGGCTAGAATTACTAGAAAAATAAAAAGGGGCGAGCGAGCGATGCGAGCTGGGACCGCGTAGCGGTCTCAGTGTGAATTGCTTTGCAATTCACGGGGGGTTGGCGAGCGTTAGCGAGTAGGGGGCTGAGCCCCCTAGTTTTTTTATATTTTGGGGGAAAAATAAGTAAAAAACAGCGAAAATAATCACTTCCGCAAAACATCATAACTCAACTTTAAATCAAGATATTTTTATTTTGTAAGCATTATTATAATTATTAAACCTTTTTCTGGGGAATGAACTACTTCATATTTGTGAGTCAAACATTTAAAATTATATAGAAAGTTAATCAGTGATGAAGCAAAAATTACTAAAAATTTATTGCAAATTGGAAACTTTATCAATAATTTAAAAAAAACTAATACACTTACTGTTATGAGTGTAGTTCATTCCCTTTATTGCACTTTGCAAAGCATACAAAAAATTTTTGAAAGAGATTCATCCATAATTTTTTCCGTTATGATGTTTTGCGTAAACATAAAATGTTAAAAAATTGATTTTCAGAAAACGCAAAAACAAAATTTAATTCAAAATCTTACCTTTATTTTGAAAAGCAAACCTTAATATGTTACTCAATTTATACACTATATTATCTATTTTGTTCAAAACAGAAAAAGTTATACATTTCAAATTATTTTTTTATATTTTGGGGAAAAAATAAGTAAAAAACAGCCAAAATAATCACTTCCGCAAAGCATCATAACTCAACTTTAAATCAAGTGTTGTGAGCTCGGGGTTCGAAAGGACTGATGCCAATATATAAGGACAATAAAAAGGCTTTATTCACTATAAACAGTGCAATACGATCACAAATATCTTCTGAAAATTACAAGATATTCAGTAATCTTCAAATCCAATAAAAGCGCAGCAAAATTTCACACAGAAACAATGCGTTCAATACGACGTATCAACGACAAAATCAATCTGAGTAACACAGTTCTCAATGCAAAGCCTCTCGTATGAATTCAATCGCAGTTGACAGACAACTAACTGAACTGGTCCCTTATATAGACTTCAGAGATCTTTCCAGATTATTCCAATGCTTTCTAATGCTAGAAATTACCAGAAGGTCCTTCAACTCTCGATAGAGTACTCCAAACGTGAAAGGATCCCAATGTAAATGTATAAGGGGGGGTTGCACAAAAAGTCGCCAAATCCGTCGCCAACTTGGCGACAAAAATAAGTCGCCAAAACCATCGCCAACTTGGCGATAAACCCATTCCTTGGCGATTTTGCAATAGAACTCCATTATAAAACCGATGCTGTAAGGTTGTTTTTCTTGCAAAGCACCTGAGGCCTTTAGCATTGAGTTACATGATGCACAATAGGAAATACATTAATAATACTGCAATTTTCACAATAATAAAATAAAATAAATTTAAACAAATGGAATATTTACAGATATTCAGATGGAATATTACAGATATTTACAGATATACAAAATTCATAACATTGCCCCCCTCTCAAGGACTGCACGTCCCGGGCAGTTCAACCTTTGATCGGAAAGCAAACCCGTTACCAACAAATGCGATACTATTCAAAACACATTCATAATGCTGAATTATACAAAATATACACTTATTTAAAAATAAAATAAAATTAAAGCATAGACATTATTACATACAAGTATTTAAATAATAATAACAATAATAATGATAATGCTAAGCAAAATAAATAATTACATTAACTTATATACAAGACCATGGTCATGCTAATTTGCATTATTTACATTACACTATTTACAATAAATGAACTAAGTACTATGGCCATAGTATGGTGCCAGCCTGTCGTAATGAACGACTCTAGGCTTCGAACTTGGTGACTTTCGGATCCGAATTACGACATCGTTCAGTCTGTTTAGGACTGTATAAGGACCGTCCCAGTGCGATTGCAGTTTGGGAGAAAGTCCTTTACGTCGAGTAGGATTATAAAACCAAACCTTGTCACCTTCTTTGAATTGATGTCCCGCGGCTTTCGTGTCGTACCTGGTCTTCATCTTCTCCGTCTGTATATTGATCCGCTCTCGAGCCAAGTTGTGGACGTCTTCAAATCGTGCCTGGAGATTCTGAACGTATCCCTCTGGCGATGAAGGCGCATCTGGAGGGCGACCAAAAATCAGATCACAAGGTAGACGAAGATCACGACCGAAAAGCATCTGAGACGGGGAATAGCCGGTTGTTTCATGGACGGCGCTGCGATAGGCGAGAAGAAACAAGGGAAGTTTTTGGTCCCAGTCTTGTTGGTTTCTTGAGACTAGCAGTGAGAGATTGTTGAGGATGGTACGATTAAATCTCTCAACCATGCCATCCGACTGTGGATGTAAAGGCGTCGTCCTAGTTTTGTCCATTCCGAGAAGTTGACAGAGACCCTCAATCACAGCAGAGATGAAATTTCTCCCCTGGTCCGAATGCATTTGGAGAGGGACTCCATACCTTGATATCCACTGGTGTACCAAGGCATCCGCAACCGTAGAAGCTTCTTGATCAGGGATGACATAAACTTCAGGCCATTTTGTGAAATAGTCCATGACAACAAGGAGGTATTTGTTGCCATCAGCACTTCTTGGCAGAGGACCTAGGATGTCAAGGGCGATGCGTTCAAAAGATGCTCTTACATTGTAGAGATGTAGTCTTCCTCGGCTACGTTTCTTTGGTCCTTTCCGAGCTGCACATGCATCGCAAGATTTGCACCATTGTTCGACGTCAGCTCTCGCTTTTCCCCAGAAGAAGCGCTCTCGGACTCTGTGTAATGTTTTCATGACTCCAAAATGGCCACCAGTGGGACTGCCATGTAATTCCTTGAGGACCTCTGGGATTCGGGATCGAGGAAGTACCAACTGCCACCGAGATATTTTCCCATCTTCCGATTCGAATTTTCGGAACAGGACACCATTCTTGACGTGGAGGGAGTTCCAAAGAGCCCAATATTGCTTCGTCGTAGGATTGTAAGTCGAGATGTCTTTCCAACTGGGCTTCGTGCTAGAAGATTCTAATAACTCCAAGATTGGTTTGATGTCAGAGTCTGCCATTTGATCTTCTCGAATCTTCTCATCACTCCAGGGATCTGGTGGCGTCAATAGTGAAGTCTTCGTCTGGCGTATGACATATTCGGGATTATACTTGCTCTCCGCTCTGGAACAATAGCGACAGCTCTCGGGACACGGTCTTCTTGATAGGGCATCGGCGTTTCCATGCGATGAGCCTCTGCGATGCCTGATGTCAAAGTCGTATTCCTGGAGTCGTTGTATCCATCTGGCTACTTGGCCCTCTGGGTTCTTAAAATTCATCAGCCATGTTAGGGATGCGTGGTCAGTACGAAGGAGAAATTTCCTGCCATAGAGATAGTGATGGAAGTGTTCTATGGCTTTCACTATAGCTAATAACTCCTTACGAGTGACGCAATAATTCCGCTCTGGTTTCGACAAACATTTGCTCCAGTATGCTACGACTCGTTCTTGGCCATCTATTTCTTGGGAAAGTACAGCGCCGACACTTTCATAACTGGCATCCGTGTCCACAATGAACTGTTTCTCGGGGTGCGGATAGGTAAGGACTGGAGAGGATGTGAGAGCTTCTTTCAGCCGCTGGAAGGAATTGTCGCATTCTTGTGTCCATAGAAACTTCTGCTTACTTTCAGCGAGCCTATGTAATGGTCTTGCGATGTTGGAGAACCCCTGGACAAACTTTCTGTAATAAGTGCATAGTCCCAGAAAGCTTCGCAACTGATGGACGTTTTCCGGACGCTTCCAGTTCTTTACTGTAGACACTTTTTCAGGATCTGTTCGAACACCTTCAGCTGAAATGATGTGTCCTAGATAATTTACTTCCCGTTGGAAGAACTTGCGTTTCAAAGGTTTCAGCTTTAAATTCGCCGCTCTTAGCTTCGTTAACACTTTTCGAATATTTTCTAGATGTTCTTCAAACGTGCGGCCACCAATGATGATGTCGTCTAGGTAGATGAGTCAAGCTTCAAAAGTCAGGCCTTTTAACACAGTCTCCATGAGGCGCTCGAACGTTGCTGGAGCATTGCAGAGCCCGAACGGCATAACTTTGAATTGCCAAAGTCCTTGTCCAGTAGTAAATGCGGTCTTCTCTTTGTCATCAGGATGGATCTCAACTTGCCAATATCCACTCTTCAAATCCAGCGTGGAAAACCATTTATGTCCTGAAAGAGTATCTAGCGTGTCGTCTATTCTTGGTAGAGGATAGCTGTCCTTCTTCGTGATATCGTTAAGTTTACGATAATCCACACAAAATCTTGTGGAGCCATCTTTCTTTCGGACCAACACGATGGGAGAGGCCCACGGACTTGATAACGGTTCGATGATGTCACTATCCTGCATCTCTCGTAAGAGCTTAGAAACCTCTTCTTGTTTTGCGAACGGCAAGCGTCTTGGATGCTGTTTAATCGGTGGATGGTTGGCAGTATCAATTCTATGACGTGTCAGTGAAGTGCGCCCTATATCACTCTCGTTTTGTGAAAACACATCCTTAAATTCCTGGAACAGTCTTTCTGCGGCATGTGTCTGTTTAGGAGATAAATTTTCATTTCGTCCAATTACAGGTGTTAAACTTGTAGGCGGCTCCGATAACGTCAAGCTCGGGTCTTTGCAAACACAGGTGACTGGAGCACAGGTTGCAAGCACTTCACCTTTCTGGATAATTCTAGACTTTTCACTTACGTTCGCAATCCTCACAGGTATCACATCTCTCGACAGATCTACCAGCGCTGATGCTATTAGCACTCCCTTTGGGCTCTTCTCAGGATATCCAGTCAAGCCATACTGGAAAATTCTTTCGTTTCCAGTTAATCCAGGTATCATCATTTCGGTCCGAGGAGGGATGATAACATCTGCCTTGGCTGTGATCCGTTGAATAGACCCGGACTCATTTCCAAGTTTGAAAATAGTGACATCTTCTTGAGCAGAGCGTAACTCATTATTCTTAAAATCCAGTGTAAATCCTTGCTCTTTCAAAAAGTCCAGTCCGAGTATGAAAGGGTCTGAAATATCGGCCACATAGAGTGTATGATGGTAAGCGGCGTTCCCAAACTTTATTTTCAATTTCATTCTTCCATGTATGTCGATCTTATCCCCGGTCACGGTTTGAAGGATAACACGGGGCGGGGTCCAGAGGAGTTTTTCCTTTAGCCGGTGAGCTAGATCTTTCCGAATGATGGTCACATTGGCTCCTGTATCGATGATCATATTACAGGGCAAATCATTCACACGCCCGACTATAAAAACTCCGTTCTCGCCGCAACTTCTTGCAGAAATTTGACACACTTGATAATGGGGCTTCTCGAAATCTCGCAACCTCCGCCCCGCGAGATGGCCATTAATTAGTTTTCCTGCTCCGCCGTTCATGGGGAGCTATTACCTTCTGTGCTGGGTCGTTTTAGGCAGTTTCTTGGAATATGGCCTTCTCCACCGCATTTCCAGCACTTGATCTTTTTGCCAGTTTTGCTGTCCATCAAGGAGTTCATCTGCCTCATCATGTCCTTCACCTGCTGCTGTAAATGCTCCACAGCTCTATCCGACGTCTCAGGCATGTTGGCTACTCGCACAAAGTGTCGATCTTTCCTTGTAGCTTGCTGGGCTGCCTCGAATTTCAGGGCATAAACTAAAGCCCCTTTTAAGTCACTGAGATCTGCAATCCGGAGTGCTTTCTGGATCTCAGAGTCACGCACACCATCAATAAAATGTTGCAGAGCTAAACTCTCTCTAATTTCAGTCGGACAGTCAGGATAAGCAAGATGTGAAAGTCTCTCGACATCCGTAGCAAGATCTTGCAGGGATTCAGTGGATTTCTGCTGTCGAGATTTGAGCTGGAGTCTGCTATATTCCTTCATGCAATTCTCGCCAAAGCGCAATTCTAAGGCACTGACGAGCGTTTCAAAATCTAGCGGTTCATTTGCAGGCAAAGTCTGTAGGACGTCGGCAGCATCAGCTCTTAGAGAAGCAGCTAACTGGCAAGCCTTTGTCTGGGAATCCCATCCATTGGCGTCCGCTACGATCCCAAATTGTGTCTTAAAAACTGGCCATGAGGATTTTCCGTCATAGGTCGAGAGTTTAATAGAGGCCCGAGGAAGCATACCTTGATACTTGACATCTTCGGGATAGTTTTCGGCAGTTATCTTTTGTTTCTTCACATTTTCCAACTCCTTTTCTACACTCTCAATCCTTTCTTCTACGGTTTTGGAGATCTTTTGAACTTTTTCTTCTACTCTTTCTTCTACGGTATTGGCTGTCTTTTGAACTTTTTCTTCTATTTCCTGAAATCTTCCTTCAAATTTGTTTTCCACGCTGTCAATTCTTTCATTTAAAGATGTAATTTTATTATCTATTAATTCTTTCAACTCACCAAGGTTGGTTGACATATCTTTCTTCATTTCTTCCGACATCTCATTCATTTCAGCCTGGTTTGCAGTCATTTTCTCATCTATCGCTGACATTTCCTTCTTCATTTCTTCCGACATTTCCTTCATTTCAGCCTGATTCTCAGTCATTTCCTTCTTCATTTCTTCTTTCAACTCAGCAAGGTTGGCAGTCATTTTCTCATCCATCTCCCCTAATTTCTCCAATAATTTAGTCAGCTGTGCCTCCATTGCTCTGGTAATCGGCATTCAATCCCACTTCTGACACCAAATGTTGTGAGCTCGGGGTTCGAAAGGACTGATGCCAATATATAAGGACAACATAAAGGCTTTATTCACTATAAACAGTGCAATACGATCACAAATATCTTCTGAAAATTACAAGATATTCAGTAATCTTCAAATCCAATAAAAGCGCAGCAAAATTTCACACAGAAACAATGCGTTCAATACGACGTATCAACGACAAAATCAATCTGAGTAACACAGTTCTCAATGCAAAGCCTCTCGTATGAATTCAATCGCAGTTGACAGACAACTAACTAACTGAACTGGTGGAGGTCCCTTATATAGACTTCAGAGATCTTTCCAGATTATTCCAATGCTTTCTAATGCTAGAAATTACCAGAAGGTCCTTCAACTCTCGATAGAGTACTCCAAACGTGAAAGGATCCCAATGTAAATGTATAAGGGGGGGTTGCACAAAAAGTCGCCAAATCCGTCGCCAACTTGGCGACAAAAATAAGTCGCCAAAACCATCGCCAACTTGGCGATAAACCCATTCCTTGGCGATTTTGCAATAGAACTCCATTATAAAACCGATGCTGTAAGGTTGTTTTTCTTGCAAAGCACCTGAGGCCTTTAGCATTGAGTTACATGATGTACAATAGGAAATACATTAATAATACTGCAATTTTCACAATAATAAAATAAAATAAATTTAAACAAATGGAATATTTACAGATATATACAAAATTCATAACACAAGATATTTTTATTTTGTAAGCATTATTATAATTATTAAACCTTTTTCTGGGGAATGAACTACTTCATATTTGTGAGTGAAATATTTAAAATTATATAGAAAGTTAATCAGTGATGAAGCAAAAATTACTAAAAATTTATTGCAAATTGGAAACTTTATCAATAATTTAAAAAAAACTAATACACTTACTGTTATGAGTGTAGTTCATTCCCTTTATTGAACTTTACAAAGCATACAAAAAAATTTTGAAAGAGATTCATCCATAATTTTTTCCGTTATGATGTTTTGCGTAAACATAAAATGTTAAAAAATTGATTTTCAGAAAACGCAAAAACAAAATTTAATTCAAAATCTTACCTTTATTTTGAAAAGCAAACTTTAATATGTTACTCAATTTATACACTATATTATCTATTTTGTTTAAAACAATTGCTGTTTTTCTTTTTCAATTTTTTTAAAAATTTTCTCTGCTTCTTTACTTTTGGGTTTACATAGCATTGAAAAACGTGCTGACTTCCGGTGTGCAGAACGATACTTCCGGTTTCAAAATACTGATACTTAGTAATTTTAAAAAGGCAATAACTTGACTTCTAAATAAGATATAAACAAAATTCAAACAGATTTGGAAAGATAAAGAGTCCGGCTATTATATTATACCAAAATCTAAAATTCGATATTTTGGCCGAAAATCGGCTTTTAAAGGTGTTCGGATACCTTAATACTCGTTAGGTAAATATTGTCTAACAGTTGCAAGATGTGTTGTTATATCTATGATATGCATTGTCTGTTAGTATGCTCATATTTATGTAAGTATATTAGATTGATGTAGGTATATAACATGGACATAGGTCCGTAAGTTATATATATATATATGTGTGTGTGTGTGTGTGTGTGTAATAATAAAAAAATTCGCCATTTTACTTTAATTAATTTATACCAAATAATTACAATAATTATTTTTTCCCTGTCTTTTAATAATATATTAAATATAATTTACATTTTAATTCCGTACCTTTAATGAACATATTCTTTTGATCCTTATTCTAAAAACCTTAATATGTTAAAAGCTACACGTCTTAGTAAAAAAAAAACCTGTTTTATTCCTTCATATTTGAGACATTAAATTTTTATTTCTTTGGAATATTTCTTAATACCATTTTTATTTTTATAAAAATTATTATTCGATATATCAGCATTCTTTGCAAGTAATTCCCGCGTCTAGTTATTGACCTTTTTATTTCTACGCTTTTGATAAAAAGTTCCGACGTTTCGTCATCTTTTGCCCGCCTCGTTCATCCTTTTCAATCAATCACTAAGCAAACCACTCCTATCTCTTCCCCCTACCTTCCTCTTAAGAGGCTACTTCACTCAGTTGAAAGATCGAAATAGCCGAAAAAAGAAAAACCGTTGCCATCTGTAAGGCGTATCCTGTGACTAAGATTGACACTTTTAAAGTCCAATGATATTTACTAAGCTTGCGATTGACAAACAGAAAGGTCATCCCACAACATAAAACAAGACACATTTTGCCTCAGGCGGATAGTAAGGGAGAGTGATACCCCACCGCGAGAAAAGTGATTAGCAAACAGGAGATAGGTTTCCAATCACACTTTCTCAGATAGCTCCGCTGGGCTCAAGTCTAAACTTTATTTTCTAACACATTCTTAAAATCAATTATATATCTTTTTAAATGCACGAAATTATTTACAGATATTCAGGTGCTATTTTTTATTCCCTATGAAGGCAAAACATTATTCGGAAAACGATGGCAAAGATGGTGTTTTGTATTGATTTTATACACAACAGGAAAAAGTTGTATTCGAGTAGCCATTCTTTTATAATTCAAATTATATTAAAATAAAAATGTAAAAAAAAAAACCGATATTCGATTCCAAAGTGATTGAGTAATAATGTCAGCAAAGATTCACGCTGTTGAGCGAGTCTCTGTTCTTTATTTTTAACACTTTCCTACATAGTTGAAAAGTGTTTATGAATTCGGTTTGTCTATCTGTCTGTCCGTGCTATAACTCACGTAAATATACTCAGATTGTCCCGCAATTGATATATGTTATTGATGTTTACTATGGCATGTTCGGCGTTGAAAATGAAGTGTGTCGCGCTTATAGTTACTTTAAAGGGACACTCAAAAGAGTTCTGTTATATTACGGTCTATAGAGGAAAATTCTTTGCGTATTATTTAAATGATGTTATACGATTTCAAATATATTGAAATTGATGTATATCACTGAGAGTTGCATTACATGGGACTTTCTTACTATAGATTGCTGTGTGCATATCATTCATTGTTCATTTACAGGGACACACAAAAGAATTCTGTTAAAGTTCTGTCTGTTAACAATAATTGCTGGAAGTGTGTTTTCAGTTGCGGTGCGCTATTTTAAATTTAACTAAGTTTTTGTGTATTACGTGGTGTGTATAAATTCTACAGATCATACACAAAATATCTCGATCACATTTTCGTTTATTGACGGAAATTTCAGAAGGGGGATTTTAAACTACGCTATGTGTTTACAAACTAAACAAAATTTTATCATTCTATTATATATATTCTAATACGAGGAAATCTTGTGTGTGGTTATATATATATATATATATATATATATATATATATGCAAACTTTATTTTAAAAATGGCTCTAACGTTTTTGACGAAATTTTGTATCTTACCGTTTTGGGGCACCAGAAAACCATTGGGCTAGGTCACATGTTCGAGAATTTTCGATTAGTAGGTCACCATGGGTCAGGGTCAGGCTAATTGCATCTAAATATAACGGCTCAGACCATTTGACTGAATTTTTTATATCCTGAGACTTTCGCGCACGAGAAAACAATTGGCTTGGTCACATGTTCGGGAAAATTTGATTAGTGGATCATTTTGGTCATGGTTCATGATATTTAAACTCAAAGCTAATTTTTACCGAGCATAGCTCGGTCTTCCCTGCTCGTGCATTACATATACAAATCTATTTATCATATACAGGAATGCACGAAAGAATTCGAATATTTTTTTTAATGTTTTTGGTAATTCCTGAAATTGGGTTTTTAAATATGTTATGCTTATTCCAATTTATTTACGTAGACATCATCTTTCATCTTATTAAACGGTAAAGATTTGTTAAAGTATATTGGAAGTATTGGAAAGTTTTATATAACCTATATCTTGATGCATGAGTTTTCGTATTTCTTTTTTTTAAAACAGCTTTAAATAATGTAATGAAACAATAGAATCAGAAATTTTATTTCCTCTTTTAAACATTCACTTCATATGAAAAAGTAATAGTTCAAACATTCTTTTTCAGATATTAATAATAATATATTTTTTATATATATTGTTTTCGTATAGTTTCATTCACTGTAATTCGGAAATTACTAAGTTTTTAGTGCAGAAGTGTTTGCCACATTTTTAAGAACATTTATTATGTATGTGGATGTGTGAGCGAGCATTTGTGATGTTTGTTTGAAATGCGTAAATTTTCACTAACTTTAAGGCTCGATCCATGCAAAAATCAGTAAAATGTGTCCCGACGCAACAACCAAAGGCGGATCCAGCCCTGCAATTAGACGGAGAGACATAACTCCTTTTTTTTTTTTTTTTTTTTTTTTTTTTTTTTTGGAGGGGGGGGGGATCACATCTTTTAATAAGCAGCTTTTATATTAAAGGTTGGCAGTTGCCATATCCAAAATGGCTACTTTTCTGAAACTTTTAGAAAGTTATTTTCCTTAGTAAAAATATAAAATTTACACATTTTATTGAGATACCAAGAAATTGAAGAATTTCCCATTTTTTTTATAAAGGCAAAGAATCATCCCTAAAATGAGCATTTTAAGACAATTTTTAAGACTTGGCAGTTACAGAAATGCCGTCATGAGGAAGCAATTGGCTGATGTGGCCTGAAATTCAGATTAAAACACCTGTTTTACAGATATTTCCCATAAAGTTTCAATGCCTTTATCAAAAAATGGAAAACGCTATTCAATTATATTTGTTCTGAATACGTACACTTGTAATTGTCTTGCATCTGGTATTAAAAATGATTTCATGGATCTTTCAGAAATTGCCTAATTTGGATTTGAGTAGAGCTTTAGACGGTCGGAAAGATTCTCTTAGTTGAGCAAGGGGAAAATTTAAAAGAATTTAATATATATTTTTAAAATATTCTTTAGAAGTTTTCTTTGTTCAAGGGGGCCGGTCATGAACCCATGACCACT